>OU696698.1:46123111-46436870 GCA_916050605.2 Platycheirus albimanus | reverse complement strand
ATACACATCATACACATACACATACACATACACAGACACATACACATACACATACACATACACATACACATACACAATCACATACACAGACACATACACATACACATACACATACACATACACATACACATACACATACACATACTCATACACATACACATACACATACACATACACATACACATACACATACATACACATACACATTACACATACACATACACATACACATACACATACACATACACATACACATACACATACACATACACATACACATACCACATACACATACACAATACACATACACATACACATCACATACACATACACATACCATACACATACACATACCATACACATACACATACCTACACATACACACATACACATACACAACACATACACATACACATACACATACACATACACATACACATACACTACACATACACATACACATACACATACACATACACATACACATACAATCCACATACACATACACATACACGAACATACACATACACATACACATACACATACACATACACATTATTACACATACACATACACATACACATACACATACACATACACATACTACATACACATACACATACACATACACATACACATACACAGACACATACACATACATACACATACACATACACATACACATACACATACACATACACATACACATACACATACACATACACTACACATACACATACACATACACATACACAGACACATACACATCAACACAGACATTCATACACATACACATACACATACACATACACATACACATACACATACACATACACATACACATACAAAATACATACAATACACATACACATACACATACACATACACATACACATACACATACACATACACATACAATAACACATACACATACACATACACATACACATACACATACACATACACATACACATACACATACACATACACATACACATACACATACACATACACATACACATACACATACACATACACATACACATACACATACACATACACATTCACATACACATACACATACACATACACACATACACATACACATACACATACACATACACATACACATACACATACACATACACATACACATACACATACACATCACATACACATACACATACACATACACAGACACATACACATACACATACACATACACCATACACATACACATACACATACACATACACAGACACATACACATACACATACACATACACATACACATACACATACACATACACATACACATACACATACACATACACATACACATACACATACACATACACATACACATACACATACACATACACAAACAACTACACATACACATACAACATACACATACACATACAACACATACACATACACATACACATACACATACACATACACATACACATAACATACACATACACATACACATACACATACACATACACATACACATACACATACACATACACATACACATACACATACACATACACATACACATACACATACACTACACATACACATACACATACACATACACATACACATACCTACACATACACATACACATACACATACACATACACATACACATACACATACACATACACATACACATACACATACACATACACATACACATACACATACACATACACATACACATACACATACACATACACATACACATACACATACACATACACATACACATACACATACACATACACATACACATACACATACACATACACATACACATACACATACACATACACATACACATACACATACACATACACATACACATACACATACACATACACATACACATACACATACACATACACATACACATACACATACACATACACATACACATACACATACACATACACATACACATACACATACACATACACATACACATACACATACACATACACATACACATACACATACACATACACATACACATACACATACACATACACATACACATACACATACACATACACATACACATACACATACACATACACATACACATACACATACACATACACATACACATACACATACACATACACATACACATACACATACACATACACATACACATACACATACACATACACATACACATACACATACACATACACATACACATACACATACACATACACATACACATACACATACACATACACATACACATACACATACACATACACATACACATACACATACACATACACATACACATACACATACACATACACATACACATACACATACACATACACATACACATACACATACACATACACATACACATACACATACACATACACATACACATACACATACACATACACATACACATACACATACACATACACATACACATACACATACACATACACATACACATACACATACACATACACATACACATACACATACACATACACATACACATACACATACACATACACATACACATACACATACACATACACATACACATACACATACACATACACATACACATACACATACACATACACATACACATACACATACACATACACATACACATACACATACACATACACATACACATACACATACACATACACATACACATACACATACACATACAACAACACATACACATACACATACACATACACATACACATACACATACACAACCATACACATACACATACCCATACACATACACATACACATCCACATACACATACACATACACATACACATACACATACACATACACATACACATACACATACACATACACATACACACATACACATACACTTACACATACACATACACATACACATACACATACACATACATCATACACATACACATACACATACACATACACATACACATACACATACACATACACATACACATACACATACACATACACATACACATACACATACACATACACATACACATACACATACACATACACATACACATACACATACACATACACATACACATACACATACACATACACATACACATACACATACACATACACATACACATACACATACACATACACATACACATACACATACACATACACATACACATACACATACACATACACATACACATACACATACACATACACATACACATACACATACACATACACATACACATACACATACACATACCATACACATACACATACACATACACATTTTTTTTATATACATACATCTTTATACACATAAACAATACATACATATACTCTTATACTGCCCGGACCAGCCTCATGTCCCTGTAGGCATGGGGTTGTAACGGTGGTAAGGGTTGGGGAGGGATACTAACACCGGTTCGTTACACGTTGCCGAGTAGTAGCGGCCATCCCGTCGGAACCGCTCGCCAATCCTTTCCTTTTCAGGCCCATTACTCACCACTCCTGGACACGTTGTTCCTTCAACAGAGGCCAAACCGTTGCCGAGTTACAACCACCAGCACGTTGGACCCGCTCAACGCTCCTTCCCTCTACCGTCGCCAGCAGTTGGTTCCGAACCGTAACCGAGTTACAACCACCAGCATGTTGGACCCGTTCACCGCTCTTTCCCTCCACCATCACAGGCAGCTGGTTCAGCACTTGGTACAGGTCCGCCGATCGTCGCCCCTGGACGCATCTTTCCTTTGCCCCTGCAGCGGATACGTCGCCTCAAGAAACCCCACGTTATGCGCTGCTATTGGATGGGAACGGTAATATGTGTTCCCCGGTCGAGTCCCTTCTCCAGTGGCCGCGATAGAAACTTTAGAGCCGTCGTTTGACCCTTTCCTGGGGATCAAGCTGCGAGGCGAAAAGCATCATAGGGCCTTTGTCATTCAACGCCTTTGGGGACCCATTCACGTCCATATGAACAGGCGCGGAACCCGCGCCGAACTACGCTTCCGGAATCAGAGGAAGTTTATTGATATAAACGTGAAACCGAATTGAATACTCCTTCCTGCAGACCGACCTAATTTGAATTCTTTTAGTTTTTTATATATGTAAGAAGAAATGAATTGTTTAAGTTTTTTTTCAATAAAGAAAAGTTATATTTATAATACTTTAAATAGATTATTTAAGAAGAAAGATTACAAAAAAAAAAAAAAATTATTAAAAAAAAAATCATAAAAAAAAACCTACCGCCGAATACCTTTTTGACGAGAAAGTCCTCGTTACATTAAGTAGGGGGGGAATGTAACGAAGTTACACTTTCTACCCGCCGCCCACTACCGTGCATCAATATAACCTAACCGCCGCCGACAGAGTCCTCCTATTTCCACTTATCCACCAGAAACACCGCCAACCGCCACCGACGAAGCCACTCCACACCACATCATACACAATGACACATCACCAATTACCATAAACTGAGCCAGCCTACACCCCACCGCACACAGCGTCTTCATCAACCAACATAAACGAAGCCAGTCCGCCGCACTCAACCAAAACAACCACCGACAACACCCGCCAACCCTGGGCCCCTTAGTCATTGAAATGGACCTCCAACCACTTGCAATAGCCAACACATTAGCAAGCGACAAAAGAACACAATAACAAAATATTAATAGGTAAATTAGCATTTTGTCTTTCAATTCACACTGTGTCTTTCCAGAAATATGCATAAGGAGGAGTGTAAAATACACCGAAAATCAGATTCGAAATCTCCGCCAGTGGTTTCGGTGCTAATCAAAAGCACCAAGGAATTCGTCTCTCGCTTTAAGGCATACTGTATGGGAATACCAGTCAGCAGCTTTAAATTAATTTTTGGTATTTATACCGCGAAAGAGCCCTGCTCACCGTTTATGTCGGCTTTTCTCTCCGCTGTTGGTCGTAGAGAATCGCTAGACCGGCCAAAGGCCACCAGTTGATGTCGTGGATTGTTTACTTTACAGAGTACACACCACAGGAACACCAATAGGAACCCCACAGACCTAGTCCTAAGTTGAAGTTTGAATTAAAATATATTGAATGAAATCAATTGTTAATTTAATTTTCTATTCATTAAATTTTGATTGTTAAAAAGAAAATGAATGTTAAATTGAAGTATTATATGCAATACATTGTTAAGTTTAAGAAAAATAATAAAACATTTGAAGTTCGCTACTTCTAAAATCAAAAGTTTTCGCTTTCTTATTGATACACCCTGGACACCGACGAGCTAACCTCAGCATCTACACAAAAAAGCATCACAACCTTTTTTATTATCTATATCTGTTGTATTTTAAGGGTAATGTTTTGTATTCGCAGAAAATAGAGCAGAAGAAAAAGGGTTTCCTATTTTGGAAAGATTTATGAATTGGTAGGTGGCTAGGTAGGCAAAGGATGTAATTATGCAACAGAAGATGGTCAACATTCGCGGTTTGTGTATGATTCAAGTGAAGGTACAGGTACTGTTTGTTAGTAATTTTAGTAGTTCGCTTTTACGGGTTTTCCAATAATTTCTTTAAAAGGAATATTTCTGTTGTTTGTAGGAGAACAAGTTACATAACATTTATGCAAATCTAGGTTGAAAGTGCAACGTTATGAATGAATGACTTCAATCAAGCAAAAAACTGATTGATTTCTGTATCCCTTGTGTGTTAAATTAAAAAAAAATGGATGATAATTTTATTTATTTAAGATTAATTAAACATGTTTATTCCATTTGCGATAAACGCAACTGCTGAAGTAAGACCTGGAAAACATTGGGTGAAGTAAAGAACGAAAATGGTGAGACAATACCCAACCTTTTGGCATGAAGATCATGTACAAAAATTGTAAAATGTGTATCAAAATCAGCAACAAATCTTTTGAGACACAATTATTTTTGTAATCTATGCCAAGCACAAGTAATGAATTTAGTGTATCAACGAGCGACAGAAAGGAAATTCTGAAAATTGATATTGTTTTTTTTATAATCTGGACAACTTTTTCCTTTAAGTTTTATTTTATTTGGTTTTAATTACTTTTTTAATTTCATGTGTTTTTTCCAGTTAATAAAAATAAAAATCATTGTGACTTTTAACATTATTTACTGTTTTTTTTTCTCATAATAATGCCTTATTTGCATACGCAAACTAAGTATATTGAATCATGAAGCAAAGTCAATCGACACCGATCTGTCCCTAATGGTAAAAGTAAATTAAATACAAAAACCAACCCCAATAACACAAGAAACAGAATCCTTAAAATACCAACCCCGAATACACATTTTACACAGCGAGTACTCGAATGATCGCGATCGATCGCATTGATCGTAAACATTTTGATCATGAGCACTTTATTTGTTTTGTTCAAACTCGTTCATACTCGGTTGGAACGTATACTCGATCTTATTCGATGAAATGTGTTGTTATTCACGGGTCATCATACTCACGCACAAAAATACTTGTAAGTATAGTTTGAAAGGTTGACTCTATTTGATCAAACTCGCTTTTTTCGAGCAAGCATTCGTTGCTCGTGAACAGTACTCGACTCGTCTTAATCTCTGGTAGCCACGACATCTTAACCACGTCTCTCTTAACAATGGAGGCAGTGGCACCGGTATCGTAAGTACCCACATATATTTTGTCGTTTATAGCTGTTCCATTGTCAGACTTTTATTGTCTCTTTTGGTCTGCGAGACCTGGATTGTTGTTCTGGGGCCATCAATGCCCGAAACCAGCTTCTGACCCGCGAAGTTGGTTCTTACTCTTTTCCTGGCTGGGAAACAGTTCCAGCAGGTGTTTTGTGAGTATCGCATTTACTGTTGTTCCTGCAGCCGCAATTTTGACAAACTCCTCTTTTTCATTGGCATACGACACTGGCGCTGGAGATGTCCGGTCTTGTGGTAGCTCTGGAATGTCGTTCTCTGACAAGTGCACTCCTCTACAGTTACTTCTCTTTCCCGATGAATGGTTTAAAAAGCCTGTTCTTCTGCTTCCATGGTGAGGACGAACGCTAAGGCTTCAGGAAGCGTCCGTTTTCCAGCTGTTCGTACTGCTCTCTGGAGGTTGATGTCGGCTTAACCACGGACAAATGCTTCAACAGCTAATTGGTTGATGATTTCCTCACATGCTGTTGGATATGCTATATGAGCCAGGCGTTCGATGTCTGCTTGAAGCTGTTGAAGAGTTTCATCTCTCTTCTGGACCCTGGTGTTAAGTTGGACCCGAAAGACTTCCTGCATATGACCATCTACAAAACGTTTTTCAATGGCCTGAGCCAGAGCATAAAAGTTGCCATGTAAGTCTGCTGGTATTGTTTGCAGAAGTTCCGCAGCATGGCCTCGGAGAGCAAGTGTGAGTGCCACAAACTTTTCTTCGTTGTCCCAGCCATTTGTTGTCGCAGCTGCTACAAATTGTCTCTTGTTGATCGATTTAGAAGTTTGTCATTCTTTTACATGCAGTCCCAAGAATTTTCTCTGATTTCATTTTTCTTACCTTGTCCAATTCCTTCGCTATATTGTCGAATTTGTATTGGAATTTTGCATCTTCAGTTGCAATTTGCTGTTCAATGCTGTCGAGGCGCTCTTCAGCTGCAACGAACTTGCTTTCAAATTCAGAGAACTTAACTTCGAGGAGGTTTTTCTGGTCTTCCAGATCATTTTATTAGTTTTCCAAAAGGTCTAGGAGTTCATTTCTTTGCTTTTCTAAAAGATTCTTTTGCTGGTTTCTTTGCTATTCTAGAAGATTCTTTTGTTCGGTTCTTTGCTCTTCTCGAAGATTCTTGAAAACGTTCGAGAAGAAAAGTTATCATATTAGACATGTCGGAGCTTGTACTAACTTGCTCTTGTTCGTCTTGTGTTTCAACATCCAGAAGAAATGTGTCTGTATTTTCACTTCTTATAATGATTTCATTTTAAGTTCCAGCAGTAGAAGGACCCCGATTCTTTAACACTGCTCTAAGTTCAATCAAGTTAAGAACTTTTATTTTAGCCATAGCCACCTTATCACTTTTCATTTCTATTTGTCCAATCGAATTATGCACTTAAGCTTTATTTTACTTCTGACACCACTGTAATGTTTTCAGTCTAAGATTCGAAATTAAAACTTATTTTCTTTTACTTTTAAATCGCCACTACTATCTCTATAAATGAAACTCACTTTAATCTAAGTTCAAACTCTTTATTAATTTCTTTATCTTAGCACAACCAATTATTCGCCATTTATTCGTCACCACGGTTAAAACCAAACTGTGTACTATTTATACTGGGATCAACGTTCTCGAACAATCTAAGCCTCGCACCACTGTGTGCCTTGACACCAAGCCTGATGATATTATAAACCACATATCTCAAAAATCTAACATTTCAACTGACCACTTTAAATGCTACGCGTTAATTAAAAAAGATGCAGATCTATCAAAACTTTAGTTTATTACTTTTAAATTGAATGTTTTAGCTGACAAATACTCGGCAATCATGGATTCCTGTGGCCTTGTTTCGTAAGCTTAAAAAAATTCGTAACAAAAGAGAGCAAGAACTTAAATGATTTGGTTCCTCATCACTCTCTAACTGAACCCACTTCTCAGGTTACGGGAGATCTCTCATCTTCATCGCCATCATCATCACATTCTCTGACATCTATGCCTCCACCTGCTTCACCACCCCTTCCACCACCAACATCGTCAACCTTAAACGAACAATCACAGCCGACGCATAACTGACAATGAAATTCAGATCCAAGAAATTCTCCTACTGCCTCTTATCTTTTATTATTATAAGCCACATGTCTCAAAAATCTAACATTTCAACAGACCACTTTAAATGCTACGCGTTAATTAAAAAAGATGCAGATCTATCAAAACTTTAATTTATTACTTTTAAATTGAATGTTCCAGCTGATAAATACTCGGCAATCATGGTTTCTTCGCTGTGGCCTTGTTTTGTCAGAATAAAAAAATTCGTAACAAAAGAGAGCAAGAACTTAAATGATTTGGTTCCTCATAACTCTCTAACTGAACCCACTTCTCAGGTTACGGGAGATCTCTCATCTTCATCGCCATCATCATCACAGTCTCTGACATCTATGCCTCCGCCTGCTGCACCACTCCTTCCACCACCAACATCGTCAACCTTAAACGAACAATCACAGCCGACGCATAACTGACAATGAAATTCAGATCCAAGAAATTCTCCTACTGCCTCTTATCTTTATTACCAAAATACCGGAGGTATTCGTACTAAAATGAAACAAGTTCTTCTCTTTTCTTCATCTGCGCAAAACGATATCATTGTTATGACAGAAACTTGGCTTAATAAAGATCATAATGATGCCGAGATGTTTAATGATAATCAGGCTGTTTTTCGGAAAGATCGTAATTACGAGGTACTTGATTGTGAGAGAGGAGGAGGAGTACTCGCCGCAGTGCGCTCAGAATTTCAATGCAAGAGAATGGATTTGTCATCACCTTCGCCTTCGCCATCTGCTACTCTTGACTTCGACCAATTAATACTTAACATCAAATTTGATTGTGTTAATGAAATAATTCTTATTGTCTCTTACATTCCACCGAGTAGTTCTCTTGATTTGTATAAGGCTAGCATAGACAATTGTAGCTTTCTTTTAAAATTTCGTAAAGATAATCAAAAAGTTATTATTGTTGGCGATTTCAACCTGCCTAATATTAAATGGATTTTTGATTCTGATGATAAAGTACTTGTTCCTTTTAATGTAAATTTTAATCAAGGTTGTCGATACCTTTGCACAGTTTGACTTAAGGCAAATACATTTTTTTCACAATTCCTTTAATAATATTCTTGATCTGGTTTTTGTAGACCCTGAACTGTGCGTTGGTATTGACGATTCTTTAGTTTCTGTTTTTCCTAATACCATCCATCATATCGCATTCAGTTTGCAGTTTGAATTGTATACGTATTATTCACCTGTTTTTTCGGATAATGATTTCAAATTCAATTCAAATAACACTGACTTCATCTCTGAACACTATCTCAATGGGATTGATTGGCATGCATTATTTTTTAATAATAATTTAAGTGACTGCTACAAATCATTTTTAAAACTTGTGCATAATGCAATATGCTTTATATGTATACACCAAAAATAAATGTTAAATCGGGTTCTAAGCCCGTTTGGTTCAACAAAAGAATAGTTAATCTAAATAATACAAAAAACAAGGTTTATAAGCAATTTCGCAGATCAAACAATGATCGCGATCTTTACCAAAAATATCGCTTCCTGCAAAAGAATTTCGATATTTTGAATAAATTTCTGTATAATCAGTATTTATGAATTTGATCTTAAAACTAACAGTAAAAGTTTTTGGAAATGTATAAATGCCAAAAAACAATCAAATGGCATTCTTAATCTTATGCGTGACGATGGAATATCATCCTCACGTCCTCACATCTCAAGGATATAACTAACTTATTCGCAAAACATTTTCAATCTGCCTATTTAGATAGTTCTTCAAATTTAAGTCGTTCTGATGAATCCAGTTTTACGGATTGCTTTCTTAATATTTACTTACTTACTTACTTATGTTGGCGCCACTGGAGCGTGGTACTCCAAAGCCTTGCTGAGAATGCCCATCCAGCCGGCTCGATCTCTAGCCTGCTGTCTCCAATTTCGTACTCCAAGTTGACGGATGTCTCCCTCTACTTGGTCACTCCATCGAAGATGAGGTCTACCTTGGCTTCTGAAAACCTCGGGTTTGGCGTTGAAGACTTTACGAGCTGGAGCGTCGATGTCCATTCGCTCTACATGGCCCAGCCATCTTAGTCTTTGGATTCGAATTTTTCTGGCTAGGCTTATGTCGCTGTACAGCTCGTACAGTTCATTGTTATATCTTCTTCTCCAAACGTTGTTTTCGCGATTTAAGCAGACAGGACCATAGATCGTACGCAGAACTTTTCCCTCGAAGACTCCAAGTGAATTTTCATCCGATTGGGAGAGGATCCATGCTTCCGCACCATATAGCAGGACCGGGATGATGAGTGTTTTATACAGTGTCACCTTGGTTCTTCTCGATAGGGCTTTACTCCTCAATTGCTTACTCAGCCCAAAGAAACAGCGATTAGCAAGAGTTAGTCTGCGTTTGATTTCAGCGCTGATGTTGTTGCCTGTGTTTACAGCAGTGCCCAGGTAGACAAATTCACTGACTACCTCGAAGTTATACCTATCAATGGTTACGTTCTGACCAAGTCGGTGGTGGGATTGAACTTTTGTTGATGAAAGCATAAACTTCGTCTTGTCCTCGTTTATTTTCAACCCCATTCTGCTTGCTGCTGATTCCATAGTAGTGAAAGCACCGGTTACTGCTCTTATCACGTCAATGTCGTCTGCAAACCCAAGTTATTGTGTCGATTTATTGAAAATGGTGCCTGATGTACTGGCATGGCAGCTCCGTATTACATTTTCAAGCACAATGTTAAAACAACTGCATGACAGTGCGTCACCTTGTCTTAGCCCTCTGGTGGTTTCGAAGGTTTCGGTAGAGTCTCTACCACCTTTGACGGAACAGCGAGCATTCTTCAACGTCATCCTGGTAAGGCGTATCAGTTTAGCAGGGATTTGTAACGTTAAATATTATTATAGAAATTAAGAAATAAATGAATAAAAAGAAATATAACGAATGGTGAAAGAATTCGAAAATAAAAATATATATTCCGACATTCAAACATTCAAATATTCCTTCATTCTGGTTCAACTGCCAACAGGCACTGCCTTACCCTCTTCGATATCCTATGGATGACAAAAGATAGAAAACATTGCCTACCAACAGCCACACCTACCAGGGAGGAAGTAGAAAGAGATAAGCAACCCGAAATTCCTTGACTCCTGTATCAAGGGACAGCCACTCCAAGGTTCCACATCCAAGTATCAGCGTACCTAGTAACCCGAGAAATGGAATACTTACATGTCATTAACGTTGCCTCCCGCCCCTTCTACTTCCCTCACATTTCTTAACTTTCTAATCCATCCCGATCACAGAAGCGTGAACCATCCATCAGCCTACCCCAGGTACTGACCACAAAGCCCCGTAGAACAGCCTAGTGGGTACCTGATGCCATGTCCACGCCTATCCGCTACAAGTGCTAGTTGTTCCGCTTGCAGCTGTATCTCAATGTAGCCTACACCTGGAAACCATAAACCTTATCTATACCCCCATAACTATACCTAGACCACGAGTGCTACCTCAAACTAAATTATCTTCATACCCAGAGATCTCACTCCGGTTCGCATCTAAACGTCTAACTATGGCTATTCGATTTGCGTGAATAGGGATGAAAGTAACCTTTTGTCGGCAACGCCCCCTTTCTAGTTGACTGTCCACGATGAATGGTCAATTAGAACGGCATGCGACAACGCAAGGTTATGGCCGAGATCGACCGTCGCGGTGGCCGGCAGTACCCTAGCCACAGCTAGCTCAGCCTGGCCATGGGTACTTGCTCCGGGATCTATACGACCGGTGTTACCTCTTTTTTTTCTTACACTGCCGACCGATGAACTCTGGTGGTCGAGTTCGAATAATGATTTTTAAAAGCTTACTGGCCCTCATAACCGTCGAAGAGTAGATTGTATTGAATTGATTGTTAAAATAGATGATTCGATTGCGCACCTCATAATACTATGAGTGAACGTAGACGACAAAAAAAAAAGAATTGGGATGTACTATCACATCACCCACAGGACGTAAACCGTAAATTGTGCGATGTAAAGCGATAGGTTATCGTGGTAGCTATGGCTGAATATTATTGTCTACGCGTTCGGCTGCCACGATGGTGTGCCGAGTACGGACTCAGAGGTGTCTAACTTATAGGGGAGGGAGGATCTAGGATGGTTGTCGATCCCCCTGGCCTCATAACCCTCCCAATACAATGTCAAAAATCATCTCTCTTGACATCGACCTTGGTTGACCGTAGGCCTTTGAGTCCCCAAGACTCAATGAATTTTAACGGACAACCCCTAAAACGAAGAAGCAAGCAAAAGCTTGCTTGCTTATCTACTCAACACTAATACCATAGTATCCGAAAGAGATACTATCTATCTAAACCTTACTTCTAAACTCTACTCTCATCCTATAATGTACCACGCTGTTCCATCAAAAAGGTGAGGGACACCACCCTCCCTAAGTAAGTCTTACACCTTCATCATAAATACGCTACAAGTCTTCATGAAAAATTCAAAGAAATCCAAAAGAAAAGAAAAGCGGAGTTTTTCTATAAACGTTATAAAACAGAATCGGAATTATTTATTTAATAAATTCTTAATAACTAACAGTATTATAGATATTTTAACTAAAATACCTTATTTGAAATAATTAAAAGGAAAATTTATCGAATAATACTTATTCTTGATCTTATTATAAATGCTTATACGGCAAAGTTTTATGACTTTATGATTGGTATTGAGTATTCAAGTTGAGCTTCATTAAAAATTAGCTCTGATAAAAATACTGTTTGTACTCATGCATACGATCGAGTTGTTATGTATCAATATAGTCAAAATATAATATAAAAATCAAAATATGTTAATCAATATAATAGTATTCACTACCAATGGGGTAGCGATACGCAAATAACCACTTTCTGATGTTTCGGAAGTGCACTCCAGAACCTGTAGAAAGAAGGTTAGTTAAATATCTTTTAATTAAAGGTGACTCTATGATTGATTTGGTATTTGAAACCAACTACTCTATATAAGTAGCTCTTCTACGCTTGCTTCTTGAGGTATCAAGTTAATGTTAATACTTGGTATATTATCTTGTTGCTTGATTTCGTGCTATCGTATCTTGGCACGATGGTATGTATAAACGTTATCACAAAAAGGTAGATTCGCGTATATAAGAATAATATTGTTGCAATAATTCGCATCTGACGCGATGATTTAGGTCAGGATGTACAAAAAAAAAATAAAGTAAATTAAAATAATCAAGTGAGTGAGTGAAAATTACGTGTATTTTAAGACCAAAACGGCATATGTATTTAAACGCAACGCTCAATGAACGCGTTGGATATGGTCGCTACCGACGCTAAACTGTGAGTTAAATTCCGAATGGAAACAAAAAAAAAAATTTTCAAATGAACTTTCATGAAAGAAAATCTTTCAGGGGGCCACATGCACCGAATACTTTAGACTTGGAGTAATTAAGGAAACGTAATGAGAGCACGGGCTCCGCTAGGGTATTCTTCTTATTAAAAGAAATCGATCTGAACACTATAAGATTCATAAATTCCCGATCAACAAGATTTTTAAGTTTCGGATTCGCTTACGGATATGCGTTAATTCACTGATTTATACTATGCTCAATATATTTCAAGTCACTATGATAAGGATAAACTTAAATCTAAGGATACGAATATAATCTTCACTGTATATATAAAGTGGAGGAGGCGTGACAACTTGCCATCAAAGATTTTATTTTGGTGTGTGACTACAAATGTGAATTACCACGGTCCGTGGTACTCGACGCTCTACGCCGGCGTCAACGAGAAGTATAGGGCAGTTATACATACGCTAGTGATAACTTCGTCACAATTCGGTTGAGCTTTATGCTCCCAATGGAATAAACACAAATTAAATTCAAAGGTTTACCTGGGAATACGATGCTCATATAATATTCTTAAGATACGGATACATTTATAAACTCCGGTGCAACTGCTTCATATTGTTGAGGTGGTAACTTGGGTTCTGCTTCATCCCTCGGTGCTCTGTCGGTAGTATCCCAACAGAGTGTCTTTACGATAAGGGACCGGCATCTGTGGCAACGCACACGCCAGACGTCCTGGTGTGGGATCTTTTTCCCACGTTGATAAATTCCAGCGGTCCGTCCCTTGACGTGGCCTTCAGCCTGTCGTGACTGGGTACCTTGAATATAGAGGGTATGTACAGCCTCCTGTGATGCGCCGAGAGGGCGTTGTGATGCCGAAATTTTCCGTGCCTTGGCCCCAAGAGAAATCAACTCTTCTCCAATATAGCCACCAAAAATGTGAAATTGTGTTGGACGTGGTTGTGGTGGCAGACGAGCCGTCGATCGGATCAACGTCTGAACCACGAGTGTGTCCAAAAGAATCCACAGAGGGGTTATATCCGTGTATATATATATAGGCAGCAGCGTGTTGCCACCGGCGCTAAGCTAAGGATAACTTGCGTCAGTGCTCGTCTCGGACAAAATAAATGAGATGGAATGCAGGATTATTGCGTTGAGCGTTTATTTGCACAGCCCCATGGATATTTCATAAATATCTATATTTCATGAGCGGTGCGCCTTCAACAAAGAAAAACTTTACATATGTCTGCTAAAACACAGGAATCTCAAAAGTTGATGGATTCGGTGTATGATATTTCATTTTAGGAATTTCCACAATAAATTATGTGCAGCCTCGCCTGCGCGTTTTCAGGATAAATTACAGGTGGTTCCCTTTCCTCCAGGAGTTGGATTTTTAACCCTATAAAAGAGGATGATGCAATTTTTCAATACGTCTGCCGAGTGACGCCGCCAAAGATCTTTCATTGTAGCAAGATAAAGATCCTTTATCTTGCTCCAATGAACCTTGAATTGATTGACTTACCTTATTGATAGTATAATCTAGTGATGAAAGATAAATTTTTCCAATTGCTTAAAGCAATTGGATGGATTCTCGTAGAGAAACCAACAAAAAAAATTATCACACCAAAATCAAAATGGGGCGCGGATCGGCTGCTTAAAAGAAATACGTTCTGCGGAGGAGATGTTGCGTGGTAGACGTCTGGCTTCGAAATGAAATCCACAGACAACCCTCTCACTTACATTTCCCCACTTTCCAAGTAGCCGCACGCCATATTGATTTTGCTACTTCCTTTTTACTATTACTCGTTCCAATACAAGTAGCGAGTTAGAAGGAGGAAAGTAGCGAATCTTTGTGGGTAGTGCGCACTGTGCTTCGTTGTAAAGTGTAACTTTGCGCAGGGCATTATGCGCGTCTGGCTGTTCTAGTATGTGAGAATTTTCATGTAGATTACAAGTCAGGTGTAACGAGGGATAGAAATACTGATTCTGCCTTCGTGTAAACCTATGGTGGTTGTTTTATGACAGTCTTCTCACACTATTTCTAGTGTGACTAAAAATGATTCTGTCAATGGTATTGTGTAAAAAGTTGTCGTTTAGACTACAGAATGCTTTGTGCTTCTCGGTTGATGGTTTCTTCGCAAGTTTTGACATGATAAATCCGGTATTTGTCACACAAACGGCATATTGCGATTTCTCAATGTTCTGCAAATTATCATATTGTAGAAACATTGAAGATAACGAGATAAGGTTTTAACAGGCCCTGTACCTTACGTACACAGAGTATTGCCTGTTTGCTGGATACAAAACAGAACTCAATTTACTAATTAGTTGGAAAGACTTCTATGTCAAGTCTGACCTGTCCTATGTTTACAGAGTGGAACCAGAGCATATGAGTTAACGTCTTTGTTGGGTCATTAATTCGGGTTCGATTTAACTTATACTTGCGCACAGACTAATCTAGACGTTGTCTATGAGAGCGCATGACTTACGTAATGAACTTTCAGCCAGTCACTGATTCTGAACCATTTGCCAAGTAGAGTGAACTACGAAGTGTGACGAAACTCTAACATTTCTTACCCTCTCATTTTTCGATTCCCATTCAGACTACTGACATACGTTTGCCATTATTCCCTTCCATGTTACGTTTCATGAGCTGACAAACTACCTTTTCCTAACATTCCCAATAATGTGGCTGTCCTGCATTTTCGTTCCGTGTGAACGTAGCTTCAATACTGAAATATCGAGTAGCCGCTTACTCGTCATTTCCTTGTATTTCTCGAAAATAGTGGAACATCTGCCAAATGGAAGGCAGACAGAATTTGGAAGTGCATTGGAAGGCCATTCTGGAAATGACATTTTTTGTCTGGGTGGATTCTATTTGTGGAATCCTTTTAGGAGTGGGGTAAAATGACTGCGTTCAAGGTAGGGTGAGTCTACGAATAATTTCGCTGGTAGATGGCATTGGTAGGAAATTTATTTGCATGCCATTCTGTAAAAAGTTTTCCCTACAAAGCTTGGAATTTCGACTAAGCCTGCTTCGTCGAACTTCCAAGAAAAGGAGAACTTCTCACAAAAACTTACGTCTGGAGCTTTTTACTTTTCGTATCATACCGATACTGCAACTCTTTACCGTCTAGTTGGTTGAAGACAAAAAAAATTTGGCACGAAAGGTGCAATGAAACAGTACATCTGTATCTTATGTGTTTGGTTATACCATTGTTGATATATATATAAAAAAAATTTTACAGGAAACAGGTTCCTACAGTATGTCAGGGTTTTATATTCTATTGGTCATTATTCAACATTGGGAGATTATCGCGTAAACAGACCAAGAGTCTCATGCACAGCTGAGAGCCGGGCATCTGAATGTTAAACAAAAAAAAAAAAATTTTGGAAATCTTTTGTCTCTTCAGGTGTCTTAATACGATATTTGTCTATAGCAAAAAAAAAAATTCTTTAACTTTGATGTTGATTAGGCCAATAGAAAATTTTAAAGGAAATTCAGGTTATTTGGGTCTGAATCAGGGGTATAGTTATAGTTCGAATATTTTATCTTTTTAGGTCCTTGGTGTGACACGTCCACTTGTATCCTCGCCTATCTTCAACTTCATATAGATTTTCACCAATTATATTAGTAACGCGAACTTTAATAAATTTTGGACACAACTTCGCACTCAGATGCTTAGTTGCGTCACTTAGAACATGATTTCTTCGATATATCTCATCACCTATTTTAAATGTTATATTTCTAGAACGGAGATTGTAAGTTTTCTCGTATGCTTCATGGGTCTTAATCAACGCTTGTTTCAAGTAAGAATGAATGATGTTCATCCTGCCAACTTTGGGAAGCCAATCTATCTCCGAACAGTTCAGTCCACCCAACTCTCTCAGAAGACGATAGTCTGCCCCATGTTCTATCATACGTTGTCCGTAAAGGGCTTCGTATGGAGACATCGTGAGAGTTGAATGCACCGTCGTGCGTAAAGCACTGCTGATCGAAGACAGATGGGCATCCCAATCCATCTGTCGAGGATTGACGTACGATCGAATAGCTGCCAAGATTGAACGGTTCACTCGTTCACTTGCATTCGACTGGGGAGCATACACTGCCGTTCGGTAGTGTTTGACCCCGAAAATATTCAAAAAATTTTGGAACTCCTTCCCCACAAATTGCGTACCGTTGTCCGAGAGCATGCTCTCTGGTACTCCATAAATCAGAAACACATCGTCTTTTAGAAATTGGACCACGCTCGCGGCTGTTGCCTTGCGTAGTGGCTTGATAAAGACAAATTTAGTCAGTTGGTCTAACACGATCACTATATAGACATTACCAGCTTTCGATCTTGGGTATGGCCCAAGAAAATCAACATACAAATGTTGAAATGGCCTGTCTACTTCGAAACTGTTTCCCATTTCTGCTCGTAAAGTCATGTAAGCTGCCTTACTGGTCTTGCATGTCTCACACCGATCAACATAAAGTTTGACCTGAGTGTACATACCGGGCCAATAGAATCTGTCTTTTAACCTGTAAACCGTCTTCACCACCCCACCATGCGAAGCGCGCGGCGGATTGTGAGCCAGAGAGATAAGAGATTCAGTCATCTCTGAGGGAACCCACAACTTCCAAGTTAGATCGTCGGCCAAGGGATTACCACCCGCATGTTTGGTGCGTTTGTATATATACCCTTCCGACACTTTAAGGTCCGGTAACCGCTCCTGTTCCTTCCTGATATGACTGATGATGTCTAGATAACCTTCAGATTTAAAGGATGGATCCTCAAGATCGATGTGAAGTACCTCCGAGGCATCGATCTGCGGTAGACATGAAAGGAAAGCTGACACTGTCAACTCATCGTCTTCATAAGCTCTGGATAGAGCGTCTGGCGCGACATTTAGTGTTCCCTTTCTATGCTCTACCACAAAATCGAATCCTTGGAGTTGCATACTCCACCTCGCTAATCTTCCGGTTGGATCTTTCATGGTCATCAGCCATTTCAGGCTGGAATGGTCCGTAATAACGCGAAAATGGTACCCCTCAACGTACGATCTGAACTTTTGGATACCTTCAAAAGCTGCTAAGCACTCGCGTTCAGTCACCGAATAGTTTCTCTGTGCAGCGTTCAGTTTCCGGGAGAAGTAGTATATAGGCTGCTCCGCTCCGGATTCGTCTCGCTGACAGAGTACACATCCGATGCCAGTCGCGGATGCGTCGCAGAGAATAATGAATTCCTTGGAGAAGTCTGGATTGACCAATACAGGCGCTGAAGTCAAAGCTTGTTTGATTTGCAGGAACGCTTCAATAGCTTCTGGTCCTAACTTGAAGGCTTTTCCCTTTTTCAAAGTCTCGGTCAACGGTGCGGCTAGGGTGCTCAAGTCCTTAACAAATCGTCGATACCAACCTGCCATACCGAGAAATCGGCGTACTTGGCGAGTTGTGGTTGGTAAAGGAAAACTAGTAATCGCTGCGATCTTGTCTGGATCGGCTTTCAAGCATCCCTGACCGACCTTATAACCGAGATAGTGAAGCTCATCAAAACAAAACTTCGATTTCTCGACGTTTATCGTCAGTCCTGCGTTCGTCAAACACTTTCCGACTATCTCCAGAGTCTCCAGATGTTCGTCGAAATCCCTCGACACAACCAACAAATCATCTAAGTATACGAATACTTGATCTCGTAACCCCGACGGAATTACGCGACTCATAAGGTAACTCAAACTTTGTGCCGCATTACATAGACCGAAAGGCATGACCTTAAATTGGTACAATGGTCTGCCTGGTACCGTAAAAGCGGTCTTCTCCCTCGAACTTTGCTCCAGCGGTATCTGCCAAAACGCATCTTTCAGATCCACGCTAGAAATATAACGTGTTTCTGTCAGACGTGCTAGCAGCCCCTCTATGTGCGCGATTGGACGGGCATCCTTCTTCGTTACGGAGTTCACCTTTCGAAAGTCCAGACACAATCGGTTCTTGCCGGGCTTGCGCACAAGCACCACTGGCGAACTCCATGCGCTGGAACTTTCTTCAATGACTCCTAAAGATAGCATACGGTCCAATTCAGCGTACATTAGGGTTTGTATCGCCGGAGAAACGGGATAGTACCTCTGCTTTATAGGTACGGCATCACCCGTGTCTATATAATGTTGCACTAGACTTGTTTTCCCGAGTCCATTGACTGCGAAGGAAGGAAATCCACGAACAACTGCGTTTAGTCGTTTAGACTCTTCACTATTTAACTTAATCTGGTTGGTGGGGTCTCTCATCTGGCCCACCGGTCGCCATCCCTGAAAGACCCGCAATTATATGAGGCGCGATCTGGAACTTCTGCCAAAAGTCAACGCCTAAGTACAGACGTTGGCTTAACGATGGCACAATATACAGATCGATATCTCTTGTTACTCCCTTATATTGGATCGCTGTAGTGATCACTCCAACTATGGATTGCTTGTGTCCATCGGCCGTGGACACGGTAGTCTCTACCTTCCTTACCGTAACGTTTTTGTCTTTCAAATAGGGGAGTACATTGGTGCCTAAGCAACTGATACTTGCTCCTGAATCGAGGAGACCTAGAAAACTGTCACCGAATAGACCAACCGTCACATAAGGACGTGGGTCACTCGATTCTCGACCTATTGTTGCTGACGCTACGTTACGATAAGTAGTCCGCTTCCGATGGAAGCGCTCCCTTGTTCGTCGTATCCGTTTGGATAACTCTGGAAAGGTAACAACTCTCTTACGTACCTCATTATAATTGCGTAGCCTTTCATGGAAAGGTTTACGATATAATGGTTCTGTAATATTCTTATCTAAACTTAAATCTGTATTGGGTTTTGTTTCTTTATCTATTATAGGGATTGTTCTACAATCACTTGTATTGGGTTCTAATAATTCATTATTGTTCTTGTCTGGTTTTAAAATTGTAAACTTTGGAGGTTCAAGAGGCTTTGTCGGCTTGGACACTTGAACTCCGGGTGAATCTAATCGGAGCGAACCCCCCCGGTTGATGGGTTGTTCCTCCTCTCGTTTCCCGCTATGCACTTAGGGCACGATGGACTATATGCGTCTGCTAGTCCACAGCGGAAGCAAAATATCTTATCAATGGGCTTGGGATAATCACGGAAGCTGTGACCAAGAACTAAACAATTCCAGCATTTCAGTAAACTTCGATCCCTCTGGATCGCTTCAATGTGTGATGTGGGCAGCGCCACAGTTAAGTCTTGGCAAGGTTCTTCCTCGATTTCATTTACAAATCGTCTGGCAGGAGGGCGTTGTGTTGTTGGCACAAAACTTGGACGAGTTGTGTCATAATGGGATTGAGACTTTTCAATCGCACGGCATAAGTATGCTAAATCTCTGAGACTTGAGGTGCTGTATGTTATCAGTAACTCACTCATCCTCCTTCTGACGTTGGTTTTAATTATTTCAATTAATTCTTTTTCCGTGCGCGGAACTCGCATTTTAGAATTAATGTTCATAATGGCATCGTAGAAGTCAGTAAATGACTCGCCATTCTGCATCTTCCTATCAGATAATTTTCGGAAGAGCTCGGTATCCGTTTCTAAACTACGGTACTGCTCAACTAGGGCAGTTCTCAGATCAGTAAAATTAGAATGTCTGTTCCGCTTCAAATATACCCAGTACCATGCTTCAACTTAACCAGAGACGAAGTGATAAAAGTTCATCACTATTTCGTCCCATGGTACGTTGTTGCTGTACCGGATACATTCGAGACGGAACAAGAAATCGTCGACAGACATGTTTTTCCCGTCAAATTTTAATCCCCACTTATGATACTGAGGTGTTCGGCTGGATGAAGTGGCGTTCGAGCCTGTTCGTCTACGCGGAGACGGCGGTGAATCGTCGAAATTGAACGTATTCATCCGTTGTAGAAAGTCATCTACGTTTGCACCTCGGGTCATTTGTGCTGGGTTGACGCCTGGCAGACATAGATTTGCTCCTGTTGGATACGTCGGAGTTTGCATTGCTGCTAACTCATCTTCAGTCGGCATATGATCGGTAAGGTTTCTTCGGGCACTCTTACTGCCAGCGGGAGCGTTAATGGTAACTACGCGTGCAGCGTCCGTACCATTTGTAGGCTTACTAGGAAGTTTGTGTGAAGTAGATGCTTGAAGCATCGGTATAGGCTGTGTTTAGGAATGAAATATTTTAATAATTCATTAATTTTTGTTCAATATTTAAATTTTCTTTATTTTCTGTATTGCATATTCTATTTGTTTGATTTATGAAAACATTGTTAATTTACCCTACATAATTGCATATTCAATTCGATCAATTGACAGTTAAGATTTTGTTTGTTCTCTAGCTGTAAATTTAATATCAATTTCATGTTTATTGCTAAGACAAGCTGTTTGTGCTCTCACAAAATTGTCTCTAAGTGTTATACTCAGGCCGTTACTTTTAAAGCTTTTCATGTACAAAATATGTTTTCTCGTTCAATTGGATTTCGACCACAGCCAGGGTAACACCTTCAAATAAACCTTTCTTTGTTTAATTAAGGAGTTTCTTTTTCTTCGTCGTGGTGCTGCAGATATATTAATTTCGCTTTTCACAAATACTTCGGATCTGCTTTACCTGGGGAATTTCGGTCGTTCGTTCTAAAACATTTCATGGTCCAATTCGAGCCGGATACTTATTCTGGTCATTTTTCGCAATCATACAGTCCACTCTTTATAAATCTGTGCCTTAATAAATATATTCCTTCGGCTTACCCATTTCAAGTTGCACGTTGAAAATCATCATATTTGTGCCCAAGGACAAAGCCCTTAGTATTTGGAAAAAATTGATTTGCATTGCCACGTGTAATTCGCTGTATATTTAGAATTAGTCTTTTTTCGTGCTTGTTTTTCATTACAAAGAGTTAATTAAGAATACTATATAGTGGAATATTGTTCTTTGAGTACTACTTTCGTTCGGTTTGCTCTGAAAATGCCTGGTACACCTTCCCTTGCGGCTCTTCGATTAGTTCGAGGTCATCTTAAAGCTTCGTTGACAAAGCTTGTAAAGTATACGGAATCCATCGACGAAAAGGTTCCTCTTGGAGATTTGGACGTTCGTCTGTCTAAGGCAACAGGTTTGTGGGATGAATTCAATGCGTCCCAAACTTGTATGTACGAGTTCGCACAAGAGGAAGGCTATGTAGATCCTGCTTCAGATTATGACGAGTTTGAGACCAAGTATTTGCTGGTGCAATCAGTCCTAGTTTCGGCGATTAGGGAGAGGGAACAGTCGGACAAGAGCAAGAACATCGTCGCTCAATTAGCTGACCAACAGAAAAGTCTACTGGATACGATAGGCAAGTCGTATTCCTCACCACAGGTCAAATCGGATTTCTTTCTTCCAAAAATCCACATCGAACCTTTCTCCGGGGAGTATCATGAATGGCCATCCTTCAGGGACATGTTTACTAGTGCTGTTCATGACAAAACAAACTTAACCCCGATTCAGAAGTATCTCTTTTTACGGTCATCTCTTCGAAGCAATGCGTTAGGTCTTCTCAATCACTTGCCCCTTACCAATTCTACTTACGAGGAAGCATGGGACAGGTTGGTGAAACGCTACGATCGTCCTCGGTTCATAATTAATGGATATATAAAAACCTTTATGGAATTGCCATCTACAAATATTTCGAGTGTTAACCAACTGCGGAGAATTTCGAACACCGCGGATGAAATTGTAAGGGGTCTAACTGCAGTTAATTCGCTTGACAGAGATCCTTGGATTATTTACATTTTGCTTAACAAACTGGACCCTGAAACTCGCAAAGCATGGTCAGAGGTTAGTTCTGATGTTGAAACCCCTTCTGTTACCGAGTTCCTAGAATTCTTGGAACGTCGTTGTGATTCAATGGAAAGTGCTCATTCTAGCTATCGCGAAAATCATAAGTTTAGAAACTCCGTAGTGAAAACTATGCACGCGTCTTCATCTTTGTGCATAAAATGCAACGATTCGCATGGACTGCCCCAATGCCCAGAATTTCTTAGCATGACGGTCAATGTTCGAAGAGATTTCGTTAAATCTAAAAGGGTTTGCTTTAATTGTTTGCGGCCTGGCCATTCTTCCAACCGATGTTCATCAAAATTTCGTTGTTCTGTCTGCAAATCCCGGCACCATAGCCTAGTGCACGATGATTCTGTGTACGTTAATCGTAATGAGATTCAAGCCACTAACACTTCGGCTATCAATTCGTTCAATGGAGGTCCAATTCGAGAGTTTGTTCCTCAACCCAATTCAAAGACTCCTTTGACTTCAACCGAACCTTTCGTAAACAACCATTCGTTAAACTGTACGCCTTTCATACCACAGACCCTACTACCTACTGCTATCGGCAAGGTCCAGGATATAAACGGTGTATACCAAGACGTTCGGATCCTCATAGACTCAGGCTCACAGGTTTCTTTCGTTACGGAGTCTTGTGCTCAGAGACTTGGGCTCAAACGAAGAAACGCTCGTATACCGATAAGCGGTATTGGATCTACCAATGCTGGTACGTCCAGAGGCCTTTTATCGTTGGTAATATCCTCACGTTCTGATTTATACAGTATTTTTGTTAATACCTACATACTATCAAGCGTGACTTCTAACTTGCCAACAACATCATTCAACGTCGACGACTGGAATCATATAAGTCGGTTGGAATTAGCTGATCCTTTGTTCAATAAATCTTCTGCGGTCGACATTTTGTTAGGAGCTGACAAAGTTTGGGAAATACTTACTGGAAACGTCGTTTATAGTCATCAGGGTCATCCAATAGCTCAACAAACAATATTTGGTTGGGTCTTGGCAGGACAATTGTCATCCAAAAATAACTCTATTCGTTCTCATCTCGTCACTCTTAACATTGATTCAATCCTTCAGGCGTTTTGGACGATCGAGGAAGTTGATCCTAAATCTTTAGTCTCTAAAGAAGATGAGGCGATTGAAGAACATTTCCTTCGTACACATAGTCGTGATTCGCACGGAAGGTATATAGTGGACCTTCCTTTCAAATCTCCTCCAAACTTCGGTAGTTCATTTAATGGGGCCTTTTCGCGACTTAAATCAATGGAAAAGAAGTTTTCTTTCAACAAGGGTTTTTTCGAAAACTATTCGTCATTCTTGGAGGAATATTTGGCTCTAGGACATATGTCTAAAGTCCCTAGTTCTGAAATCAACAAGCCTAATGTATTTTACTTACCACACCATGCCGTTCTGAAACCTGACAGCTCAACAACCAAGCTTCGTGTGGTTTTTGATGGGTCTTTTAAGGATTCGAATAATACCTCGCTTAACGACTCGTTAATGATAGGCCCACCTATTCAAAGGAACCTTTTTGCTGTTTGTCTGCGATTTCGCCGTCATAAATTCGTTTTTACAGCGGACATCGTGAAAATGTTCCGACAGATTTGGGTTTCGGATAAAGACTCGGACTTCCAACGCATTCTCTGGCGCAAGTCGCCATCGGAACCTCTAGAACATTTTCGTTTACGCACGGTGACGTACGGAACTTCTTGTGCACCATTTCTTTCGGTTCGGACCTTGGAACAACTTGCCAAGGACTATAAAGAGGAATTCCCAGTTGCCGCGGATATCGTACTAAATGACTTCTATGTGGACGACGTGGTTTCGGGCGGAAATACTTTGAATGAAGCGATTTCAAAACAAAATTCTCTAGTTGAACTTTTGTCGAAATGTGGTATGCAACTGAGCAAGTGGGAGAGTAATTGCAAGGAACTCCTTCCAAACCCACGACCAGACAATGAGGATTTTAATTTTTCATTAGATACTGATGCGGATACGTGGATCAAAGTGCTCGGTCTTAGTTGGAATTCAAAATGTGATCTATTCAGTTTTCGGTTAAATTATGTACCAAATGAAACGATAACGAAACGCCAAATCCTTCGCGATGTTGCCCGTATATTTGATCCTCTCGGTTTTCTTGCCCCTACGGTTGTTTTATTGAAAATTCTCTTTCAAGAACTTTGGCATAAAAAACTTGATTGGGATGAGAAAATCCCAGATGCACTATCGACTCAGTGGAGTATTTATCGCAATGAACTTTCGATGCTAACCCAAATCAATGTTCCTCGAATAATTGGTATTGGAAACACAGCCTTCCAATTACATGGATTCTCCGATGCGTCTGCATCCGCGTACGCCGCCGTTATATATTCGCGCTATCGACTTCTTGATGGAAGCTATGCTACCAATATTGTTGCTTCTAAGTCTCGTGTTGCTCCAGTGAAACAGCTCAGTATTCCAAGGCTGGAACTTTGCGGAGCACTTCTTCTCGCTAGGTTGCTAGTCTCAGTTCAAACTGCTCTTAACATAACCTTTTCGGACGTATATGCCTGGTCAGATTCTAAGATCGTTTTATCGTGGTTATCCTCTCCCCCTCGACGTTGGAGTACTTTTATAGGAAATCGTACGTCAGAAATCTTAAATACGATCCCGAGAAACAGATGGTTCCACGTTAGGTCAGAGTGTAACCCTGCCGATTGTGCATCACGTGGCATTCGACCATCACAGCTGCTTGAGCACAAACTTTGGTGGACAGGACCCCATTGGCTTCGAAAGGGTTCCGAAGACTGGCCGATCATATTGGACGTAGAAGATGACCCAAACTGCATATTGGAGGAGAAGAAACAAACACCAGCATCGCTTCTAACAACCTATGAAGAGCATCCTTTCGAAATTCTCTCAACCCGGATATCGTCTTGGAATATCCTAGTCAGAACTGTTGCGCGAATCTATAGATTTGTTGAGCGTTGCCGAGGAAACGAATTTCCGTCAAATTTGTTCAACCCAGCTGAGATCCTTAATGCTAAAACTCGAATAATTGTATGGTTACAACATCGGTTCTTTGGTGAATATATAAAGTTTTATAAAAAACATGGATTTTTTGCTAAAACCTGTAAAATAACAGATTTGTGTCCTTTTTTAGATACTCAAAACATACTTCGCGTTGGTGGTAGAATCGAACATGCGGACGTTTCCTTTAATGCAAAACATCCGATAATTATACCTAAAGAACATATAGTCACAAAGCTCATTCTGGTTGATGCACACAAGAGATTCTTACACCCGGGTGTATCAACTCTCTTTGCGTTGGTTAGGCAAGAATATTGGGTAATTGGATGTCGCAATCTACTTCGGCAAATAACCCATCAGTGCAAAGACTGTTTTCGGCAGCGTAACACTACGATAACTCAGCAAATGGGTAACCTTCCTCCACAACGCATTCTCTCTTGTCGACCTTTTGCTCAATGTGGTTGTGACTACGCTGGTCCACTAACTTTGAAAACTAAATCGGGTCGAAAATCAACTCTTTCAAAGTGTTACATATCGTTGTTTGTGTGCCTTGTATCGAAAGCGATACACCTCGAACTTGTGAGCGATTTAACGACCGACGCTTTCTTGGCTGCATTCCGTCGTTTTGTGGCGCGCCGTGGAAAACCGTCAAATATGTATTCCGATAATGGGACAAACTTTCGAGGAGCTGCTCGATCCCTTTCAGAAATGCATGAACTCGTGTTGTCCGAGAACCACAATTCAATCGTTGCCGAATCATTGGCCCGTGACGGTATTTCTTGGCACTTCAACCCCCCTTCGGCACCACATTTTGGCGGATTGTGGGAGGCAGGGGTAAAGTCTGTTAAACAACACCTTCGTCGTGTAATCGGAACCGACAATCTTACATTTGAAGAACTCTATACGCTCTTGACGCAAATCGAAGCAATTCTTAATTCGCGACCACTTTGCCAAATCTCTGATTCTGACTTAGACCCGCTAACACCTGCCCATTTCTTTCTAGGTGAATCATATGCATCTGTCCCAGAACCAACTTTGGATATCCCACAAAACCGATTGTCATGCTGGCAAAACTTGCAGTCCAAAATCCAAGGGTACTGGAAGCGCTGGAAGATAGAGTACCTGACATCCTTGCAGAATCGTCCCAGATGGCAACATGTACAAGACGATATCAAATTAAATGATCTGGTTGTCATCAAGGAAACAAACCTACCACCTGGGAAATGGGCAATGGGTCGAGTTATCCAAATACATCCCGGCAGAGATGGCCATGTTCGTGTTGTCACCTTGAAGACCTCCACTGGCAACCTTGTCCGACCCATCCATAAATTGGCTATTCTACCCGTGAGCTGAAACTTTGTTCCAGGGGGGGCGGAATGTTTAGGAATGAAATATTTTAATAATTCATTAATTTTTGTTCAATATTTAAATTTTCTTTATTTTCTGTATTGCATATTCTATTTGTTTGATTTATGAAAACATTGTTAATTTACCCTACATAATTGCATATTCAATTCGATCAATTGACAGTTAAGATTTTGTTTGTTCTCTAGCTGTAAATTTAATATCAATTTCATGTTTATTGCTAAGACAAGCTGTTTGTGCTCTCACAAAATTGTCTCTAAGTGTTATACTCAGGCCGTTACTTTTAAAGCTTTTCATGTACAAAATATGTTTTCTCGTTCAATTGGATTTCGACCACAGCCAGGGTAACACCTTCAAATAAACCTTTCTTTGTTTAATTAAGGAGTTTCTTTTTCTTCGTCGTGGTGCTGCAGATATATTAATTTCGCTTTTCACAAATACTTCGGATCTGCTTTACCTGGGGAATTTCGGTCGTTCGTTCTAAAACAGGCTGGGTAGGTGGTCGAATTGGTGGCTGTACTGGAGGTTGAACTGATGCATGGATGAGAGGTTGTGTGGCAGCAGGTGGAGGTTGGCTTTGAATGCTACCTTGAATTATATTAGTGACTTGTTCAAGCAGGTAATTCTGACTTTGAACTAATTGCTCCTGAATAAACCTTCTTTCGTCACAACGATGCGCTTCAATAGAAGCTGACACAATGTCTTGGGTATATGCTGAATGATCAGCAGCATCCTTGCGACGTTGTGCTTCCTCAGCACTCACATCTTCTGTATCAACAGGGTTAATCCCTGTGTCATTCCCCGTTTGGTCGAAACCACCCTCCGATTGATCATCTTCCGGATCAACTGGTAGAGGTATTGGACCTACGCCTTGACCTGGTCTCAAAGGCATAATGATTACGTCACGCAAATTAGGATTGTAAGAGCTTTGCTTTTCAATTTTCCGGTTTTCACCACTCATTGATATAGGGTGAAAATTGGTTGAACTATTTAAGAAAGTCCGGTAATTTACGATAAAAATGTGAGTAGTCCGTGAGCTATTTCCTCTAACGGATGCTACTCAAGTGTCAACAAAAAAAAAGTGTCAGTAAAAAAAAATTTAATAATGGTTTAAATGTATATATACCGTGAGTAATACCTCCAACGGATATATTTTAAAAATCGGTAATTCAAAGAAGTTATATCGGTATAAATTCGAAAGTGCTTAAAACTAAGTGCGAATAAGTATATATTATTCGTAATAAAAAAACTTATGTGAAACTATTATAAAGAATATCTGGAAAATATTCCAGATGGGTATTTGGATAGATACTTAACTATATGCTTAAATTTATAAATAAATTCAAAAATCTTATTTAATGAAACTTGTACTTAATAATCGATATTAATACGATACTCTATAACCTATACTTAAGAAAAATTATGCTTAAAAAAAAGGTGAGTATTATTTCGTAAATTCTCAAAAACTGTAGTACTTCAAAAATTCTCAAAAATTCTCAAAAATCTCTCAAAAATCTTAAAATCTCAAAATCTAAATAACTCAAAAACTCTAAACTATATCTTCTCAAAAATCTCAAAAATCTCAAAAATCTCAAAACTATACTTAAATATATCTCAAAAAAAAATTTTATAAACTGTGTTTCATAAAGGTTTCGGGAGGTGGTGACCCTCCTTTTTTTGGAATTTGGCGTGTACATTTCGGTTCGGTTTCTGAACCGATCAACAAAAAAAACTAAAAAAAACTTAGTGTGTGTGGACTTGTTAAAACTTTACGGCGTTCTCGATATCAAAGAAAAGACAATACCTCATAAGCGAAAAGTTGATCGGGTAACCACTGGTAACATTACGCTACTGCTGACGTACATCGGGTATGTAAACACCAATTACCGGTTAGCGCTTCATGTCCCCTTGATTACCGTCACTTCCTAACGAAAATCAAAACTGACTGAAATCTTCAAATGCAAATTGGGTAATATAATAATTAAAAGTAAAAAGTTGATTTTCAGATGAAACAAAATTGGGTCGTAATTGAACGAATGACCAGCTTCTGCAGCTGACGTGCGTCGGGCAAAAAGCTCCAACCACCGGTCAGAAGACCTGCTCATACTATTCTCCTACGACCAGGATCTCAGACATCACTTGCAGGATATATCGACACCTCAGCAACTGACAATCGGGCAAATTCACTGCCTAATCCGGACAGAGATTGAAGACAAACCTATGTGACAAGAGGTAAGGGAAAGTGGATAGACCTAATGCAACAGACTGATTCGGGATTTATCACCAAACCACTGGACAAAATAGTGCCCATACCACGAATCTCGATGACGTTCCTCTATCTAAGATACCTGATCATCACAAAAAAAAAACTTCAACCTAAAACTGAAAAATTCTCAAAAACTTCAAAAATTCTTAACTTCTCTCTACTTCACTCTGAGTCTACCTAACTTTAATCAATTCAAATCTAAACTTCTCAAGCTTATTCGGGCCCCACGTTGGGCGCCATCTGTAACGTAAAATATTATTATAGAAATTAAGAAATAAATGAATAAAAAGAAATATAACGAATGGTGAAAGAATTCGAAAATAAAAATATATATTCCGACATTCAAACATTCAAATATTCCTTCATTCTGGTTCAACTGCCAACAGGCACTGCCTTACCCTCTTCGATATCCTATGGATGACAAAAGATAGAAAACATTGCCTACCAACAGCCACACCTACCAGGGAGGAAGTAGAAAGAGATAAGCAACCCGAAACTCCTTGACTCCTGTATCAAGGGACAGCCACTCCAAGGTTCCACATCCAAGTATCAGCGTACCTAGTAACCCGAGAAATGGAATACTTACATGTCATTAACGTTGCCTCCCGCCCCTTCTACTTCCCTCACATTTCTTAACTTTCTAATCCATCCCGATCACAGAAGCGTGAACCATCCATCAGCCTACCCCAGGTACTGACCACAAAGCCCCGTAGAACAGCCTAGTGGGTACCTGATGCCATGTCCACGCCTATCCGCTACAAGTGCTAGTTGTTCCGCTTGCAGCTGTATCTCAATGTAGCCTACACCTGGAAACCATAAACCTTATCTATACCCCCATAACTATACCTAGACCACGAGTGCTACCTCAAACTAAATTATCTTCATACCCAGAGATCTCACTCCGGTTCGCATCTAAACGTCTAACTATGGCTATTCGATTTGCGTGAATAGGGATGAAAGTAACCTTTTGTCGGCAACGCCCCCTTTCTAGTTGACTGTCCACGATGAATGGTCAATTAGAACGGCATGCGACAACGCAAGGTTATGGCCGAGATCGACCGTCGCGGTGGCCGGCAGTACCCTAGCCACAGCTAGCTCAGCCTGGCCATGGGTACTTGCTCCGGGATCTATACGACCGGTGTTACCTCTGGTGGTCGAGTTCGAATAATGATTTTTAAAAGCTTACTGGCCCTCATAACCGTCGAAGAGTAGATTGTATTGAATTGATTGTTAAAATAGATGATTCGATTGCGCACCTCATAATACTATGAGTGAACGTAGACGACAAAAAAAAGAATTGGGATGGACTATCACATCACCCACAGGACGTAAACCGTAAATTGTGCGATGTAAAGCTAACCATAGGTTATCGTGGTAGCTATGGCTGAATATTATTGTCTACGCGTTCGGCTGCCACGATGGTGTGCCGAGTACGGACTCAGAGGTGTCTTACTTATAGGGGAGGGAGGATCTAGGATGGTTGTCGATCCCCCTGGCCTCATAACCCTCCCAATACAATGTCAAAAATCATCTCTCTTGACATCGACCTTGGTTGACCGTAGGCCTTTGAGTCCCCAAGACTCAATGAATTTTAACGGACAACCCCTAAAACGAAGAAGCAAGCAAAAGCTTGCTTGCTTATCTACTCAACACTAATACCATAGTATCCGAAAGAGATACTATCTATCTAAACCTTACTTCTAAACTCTACTCTCATCCTATAAAGTAAGTACCACGCTGTTCCATCAAAAAGGTGAGGGACACCACCCTCCCTAAGTAAGTCTTACACCTTCATCATAAATACGCTACAAGTCTTCATGAAAAATTCAAAGAAATCCAAAAGAAAAGAAAAGCGGAGTTTTTCTATAAACGTTATAAAACAGAATCGGAATTATTTATTTAATAAATTCTTAATAACTAACAGTATTATAGATATTTTAACTAAAATACCTTATTTGAAATAATTAAAAGGAAAATCTGAATTTACAACTCTTAAATATGTATGCCGTTATATGACTCTTACAAAAGAAGTTAGCAAATGCTAAGGAGTATATATAAAAAAGATAAAAATAAAAGTTAATCTTAAGTGTAATCCTAAGGGGGAGACGCGGACTGTAAACGAGCAATAACCGTAGAAAGAAAAAAAGGTAATCGAGTTAACGCGGCGGTAGGATTTTAACGCTGGCTCGACTTGTCGAAATTGCTTCTAACAAGGACGGAAAAAGTTTCAAAATCTTCTGATCTATCTATCACGAGTCCGACATATTATTATCGGACCAAGTAAGTATAACTTGTCCGCCGAGTTTATCTAATAAAACGGAGTTTAAAACTTTTGAAGGACGGGGAGTTTAACACAAACTAAAGTAGGACCTGCTTAGGACAATTCGCCCCAGAGCAACAAAGCATGAAATCAAACATTGTTTGGATACGACGTATGTATGAATACTGTTTGTACTCATGCATACGATCGAGTTGTTATGTATCAATATAGTCAAAATATAATATAAAAATCAAAATATGTTAATCAATATAATAGTATTCACTACCAATGGGGTAGCGATACGCAAATAACCACTTTCTGATGTTTCGGAAGTGCACTCCAGAACCTGTAGAAAGAAGGTTAGTTAAATATCTTTTAATTAAAGGTGACTCTATGATTGATTTGGTATTTGAAACCAACTACTCTATATAAGTAGCTCTTCTACGCTTGCTTCTTGAGGTATCAAGTTAATGTTAATACTTGGTATATTATCTTGTTGCTTGATTTCGTGCTATCGTATCTTGGCACGATGGTATGTATAAACGTTATCACAAAAAGGTAGATTCGCGTATATAAGAATAATATTGTTGCAATAATTCGCATCTGACGCGATGATTTAGGTCAGGATGTACAAAAAAAAAATAAAGTAAATTAAAATAATCAAGTGAGTGAGTGAAAATTACGTGTATTTTAAGACCAAAACGGCATATGTATTTAAACGCAACGCTCAATGAACGCGTTGGATATGGTCGCTACCGACGCCAAACTGTGAGTTAAATTCCGAATGGAAACAAAAAAAAAAATTTCAAATGAACTTTCACTCTAAGCCTTGAAAGAAAATCTTTCAGGGGGCCACATGCACCGAATACTTTAGACTTGGAGTAATTAAGGAAACGTAATGAGAGCACGGGCTCCGCTAGGGTATTCTTCTTATTAAAAGAAATCGATCTGAACACTATAAGATTCATAAATTCCCGATCAACAAGATTTTTAAGTTTCGGATTCGCTTACGGATATGCGTTAATTCACTGATTTATACTATGCTCAATATATTTCAAGTCACTATGATAAGGATAAACTTAAATCTAAGGATACGAATATAATCTTCACTGTATATATAAAGTGGAGGAGGCGTGGCAACTTGCCATCAAAGATTTTATTTTGGTGTGTGACTACAAATGTGAATTACCACGGTCCGTGGTACTCGACGCTCTACGCCGGCGTCAACGAGAAGTATAGGGCAGTTATACATACGCTAGTGATAACTTCGTCACAATTCGGTTGAGCTTTATGCTCCCAATGGAATAAACACAAATTAAATTCAAAGGTTTACCTGGGAATACGATGCTCATATAATATTCTTAAGATACGGATACATTTATAAACTCCGGTGCAACTGCATCATATTGTTGAGGTGGTAACTTGGGTTCTGCTTCATCCCTCGGTGCTCTGTCGGTAGTATCCCAACAGAGTGTCTTTACGATAAGGGACCGGCATCTGTGGCAACGCACACGCCAGACGTCCTGGTGTGGGATCTTTTTCCCACGTTGATAAATTCCAGCGGTCCGTCCCTTGACTTGGCCTTCAGCCTGTCGTGACTGGGTACCTTGAATATAGAGGGTATGTATAGCCTCCTGTGATGCGCCGAGAGGGCGTTGTGATGCCGAAATTTTCCGTGCCTTGGCCCCAAGAGAAATCAACTCTTCTCCAATGGAGCCACCAAAAATGTGAAATTGTGTTGGACGTGGTTGTGGTGGCAGACGAGCCGTCGCACAGTGGCCCGTTTAGGCAAAAGTGGTTGCGAAATTCATTTTTCGGGTGGGTTAGTAATGCAAAACTTTTACATTTTCTGAATTAACAAATGTTTTGAGCTTTAGAAATCGAAAAACATATTTCATTTGGATGAACGGTTTGGCTTGTAGAGCCAGTCAAAGTTGACAAATATTTATGGTGAGAAAAAAAAAAATTTTGAATTTTTTTTATTTGAGTGTAAAAGCTAGGAAATGAGTACAAGTAAAACTTTTTTTTTTATTTTTACTTGATATTTGTGTTAATTGCTATAATCAGAAATAAAAAAAAAAAAAAAAAATTTAACTGCTAAATTTAATGTTTTTTGGAACACAACTTTTTGCACACTTTTTCAACTTTACATTGAGTAGAAAAAGAGCAGTCGCACGCAGGCAAGCCAAACTGGACGGATAATGAATCCTTATATATCTCTTTACTTACAAACAAAATCTCAGGTGCATAAAGTTGCATAGAGCTGAGCTAGAGCGATTTGATTTGAAAAAGTCAGTAATTTTTTCAGAGTTTTTTTTTGTCAAGTGCAAAACAAAAATCATGGAAAATATTATTTTTTTGTTTTGCAGGTATGAGTGTTGGTTTTAAATAAAATATTTTTTTAATTTAGAAGCAAAACATATTTTATGTTTAGTTTTTTAAAACGGTTGTATAGCTTATTTCTTGTAACAATTTTTCAATTTTCAATTTTTTTTTAATTCACTAACCTAATAGCCTTGAAAATTTTCTTTAAGATACAAAAAAAATTGTGGCGATAACTTTATTCGTTTAAGAGATATGATTTTTGCAACCAAAAAAGTCAATTCGGGCCACTGTGCGTCGATCGGATCAACGTCTGAACCACGAGTGTGTCCAAAAGAATCCACAGAGGGGTTATATCCGTGTATATATATATAGGCAGCAGCGTGTTGCCACCGGCGCTAAGCTAAGGATAACTTGCGTCAGTGCTCGTCTCGGACAAAATAAATGAGATGGAATGCAGGATTATTGCGTTGAGCGTTTATTTGCACAGCCCCATGGATATTTCATAAATATCTATATTTCATGAGCGGTGCGCCTTCAACAAAGAAAAACTTTACATATGTCTGCTAAAACACAGGAATCTCAAAAGTTGATGGATTCGGTGTATGATATTTCATTTTAGGAATTTCCACAATAAATTATGTGCAGCCTCGCCTGCGCGTTTTCAGGATAAATTACAGGTGGTTCCCTTTTCTCCAGGAGTTGGATTTTTAACCCTATAAAAGAGGATGATGCAATTTTTCAGTACGTCTGCCGAGTGACGCCGCCAAAGATCTTTCATTGTAGCAAGATAAAGATCCTTTATCTTGCTCCAATGAACCTTGAATTGATTGACTTACCTTATTGATAGTATAATCTAGTGATGAAAGATAAATTTTTCCAATTGCTTAAAGCAATTGGATGGATTCTCGTAGAGAAACCAACAAAAAAAATTATCACACCAAAATCAAAATGGGGCGCGGATCGGCTGCTTAAAAGAAATACGTTCTGCGGAGGAGATGTTGCGTGGTAGACGTCTGGCTTCGAAATGAAATCCACAGACAACCCTCTCACTTACATTTCCCCACTTTCCAAGTAGCCGCACGCCATATTGATTTTGCTACTTCCTTTTTACTATTACTCGTTCCAATACAAGTAGCGAGTTAGAAGGAGGAAAGTAGCGAATCTTTGTGGGTAGTGCGCACTGTGCTACGTTGTAAAGTGTAACTTTGCGCAGGGCATTATGCGCGTCTGGCTGTTCTAGTATGTGAGAATTTTCATGTAGATTACAAGTCAGGTGTAACGAGGGATAGAAATACTGATTCTGCCTTCGTGTAAACCTATGGTGGTTGTTTTATGACAGTCTTCTCACACTATTTCTAGTGTGACTAAAAATGATTCTGTCAATGGTATTGTGTAAAAAGTTGTCGTTTAGACTACGGAATGCTTTGTGCTTCTCGGTTGATGGTTTCTTCGCAAGTTTTGACATGATAAATCCGGTATTTGTCACACAAACGGCATATTGCGATTTCTCAATGTTCTGCAAATTATCATATTGTAGAAACATTGAAGATAACGAGATAAGGTTTTAACAGGCCCTGTACCTTACGTACACAGAGTATTGCCTGTTTGCTGGATACAAAACAGAACTCAATTTACTAATTAGTTGGAAAGACTTCTATGTCAAGTCTGACCTGTCCTATGTTTACAGAGTGGAACCAGAGCATATGAGTTAACGTCTTTGTTGGGTCATTAATTCGGGTTCGATTTAACTTATACTTGCGCACAGACTAATCTAGACGTTGTCTATGAGAGCGCATGACTTACGTAATGAACTTTCAGCCAGTCACTGATTCTGAACCATTTGCCAAGTAGAGTGAACTACGAAGTGTGACGAAACTCTAACATTTCTTACCCTCTCATTTTTCGATTCCCATTCAGACTACTGACATACGTTTGCCATTATTCCCTTCCATGTTACGTCTCATGAGCTGACAAACTACCTTTTCCTAACATTCCCAATAATGTGGCTGTCCTGCATTTTCGTTCCGTGTGAACGTAGCTTCAATACTGAAATATCGAGTAGCCGCTTACTCGTCATTTCCTTGTATTTCTCGAAAATAGTGGAACATCTGCCAAATGGAAGGCAGACAGAATTTGGAAGTGCATTGGAAGGCCATTCTGAAAATGACATTTTTTGTCTGGGTGGATTCTATTTGTGGAATCCTTTTAGGAGTGGGGTAAAATGACTGCGTTCAAGGTAGGGTGAGTCTACGAATAATTTCGCTGGTAGATGGCATTGGTAGGAAATTTATTTGCATGCCATTCTGTAAAAAGTTTTCCCTACAGATACTAAAGTTAGACATGGCACGATTCATTTAAACTCTATTAACACTGTCGTAGGCAGCTTTAAAATCGACGAACAGGTGGTGGGTGTCGATGTTATATTCTTGGGTTTTCTCCAGGATCTGGCCTAATGTGAATATTTGGTCGGTGGTAGATTTTCCAGGTCTAAAGCCGCATTGGTAAGGACCTATCAGGTCGTCAGCAAACGGCTGGAGACGCTCACATAAAACGGTGGACAGGATCTTATAGGCGATTTTTAAAAGGCTTATGCCTATATAGTTGACGCAGAGAAGCGGTCTCCTTTTTTGTGAATCGGGCAGATGGTACTGAGATTCCACTCATCAGGCATACTTTCCTCCGACCATATTTTGCAGATGAGTTGGTGTATGCTCCTGACCAGGTCATCTTAAGCGTGTTTAAAAAGCTCTACTCGAAGGCCATCTCATCCAGCTGCTTTATTCATCTTTAGTCTGGTGATGGCTACTTTGATTTAATTTTGGTTGGGCGGGTGAAGTTCGTGGTTATCATCTAGATTAACTGGAACAAGTTGATCTTGGGCGGGATCTTTGCTGTCATCGTCATTTAGCAACCGGTTAAAGTGGTCTCCATTTGGCTAACATCGCCTGCGTTTCCACAGTGGTGTTTCCATCCTGATCTTTGCAGGGCCCAGGGCAGCTTGTGAAACCAGATGTAGACTGTTCCACCCTTTTATAGTAGTTTGGTACCTCTTTTCTGCAAAAACATATCTGCATCTCCTCGACTTCGCATTGCTGGTGTTCTTTTTTCTTCCGCTTTTCTTTAAAATTGAAAAAATCCACATGAATCCTTTAAAAAAAAAATGTTGATTCTGGCCAAGGCCTTTTATAAGTTGAACAAGATTTGTTGTTGGAAACCGAGCATACCTCACAGCTGTTTTTATAATCTTCAATGTCAGCTTTCATGCCCTCCCACCAAAAATACTGACGTGCTAAAATCTTCGTTCGGACAATGCCTACATGAGATTCGTGTAAGAGTTCTAAAATCTTGGGAACCAAAACGTAAGGAATAATAAGTCTATTTACATAATAAAGACATCCATTTTCAAAATTTATTTCATTTCGCCTACCGAAATACCTTTTAAGGTGAATTGGTGCCTTTCTGGGCCACCCCCATTTACTTAAATTCTTCACTTCCTTTAATATTGGATCATTTCCGGTTTCTTGCTCAACAACTTCGATATTAACGTTTTCTTTAAAAAATGGCTGCAAGCTGTTAATAGAAAAATTATTTAATCTTGTCGGACTAGGAAGAGGCAATCTTGACATAGCATCCGCATTTGTCATCAATATACCCTTGCGATACTTTAAGGTATACTGGTACATACTTAGGAATATAGCCCATCTTTGTATTCTAGAAGCTGCAACAGGGGGTAAAGACTTGGTAGGACTAAAAATTTCCTTAAGTGATTGAGCGTCAGAGTAAATCGTAAATGTTTCCCATATATGTATTTATGGAACTTTTTTACACTAAACACAATCGCTAAAGCTTCTCGTTGAAGCTGTGAATAATTTTGTTCTGCGGAACTAAGAGTACTCGACACAAACAAAACCGGACAATCGACCCCATCAATCACATGCGATAGAATTCCTCCGACTCCATATGGACTGGCATCGCAGTGAAGTACAATCTCTTTTGTTGGATCGTAATGTATCAGCAAATTATTTTCTAGTAAGAGTTCCTTACTCCGCATAAAAGCCAAATTAAAATCATCGGACCAATTAAAATTAACATTTTTCTTTGTAAGGTCATATAACACACTTAATTTAGATTACAAATTGGGAATGAATTTGGAGTAATAGTTAAGAAGACCCAAATATTATCTTAATTGATCCACATCTGAAGGAATTGGTGCATTTTTAATTGCTTCTACCTTTTCGGGATTTGGTTTTATTCCCTCCTTGCAAATCACGTGATATTGAATTTCCTCTTTGAGAAATTGGCATTTTTTTAAATTTACCGTAACATTATATTTAGCTAACCTTTCCAAAACCGATTCTAAAATTCCTAAACATTCCCTAAAATCCTTACCACCAATCAAGATATCATCTATAAACACTTTTGTTTTCCGTATACCCTTTAAAATTTCGTCTATAGTGGCTTGAAAAATTGCAGGTGCAGACTTAACACCAAAAATTAGTCTCCGATGCCTGAATAACCCTTTATGGGTGTTTATAGTTAAAAGTTCTTGGCAATCCTTTTCAACTTCCAGCTGTTGAAATGCACCTTGAAGATCAAGTACGCAAGAACATTCACAACCCGATAAATCGGCAAAAATATCCTCAGGCTTATTTAACGGATAGTGATCGTCCTTCACGTACTTATTTATTGATACTTTACAGTCGGCACATATTCTTATACCCCCATCGGTTTTTTTAACCACCACAATTGGCGAGGCCCACTTATTGTGGCGTACGGTATAAATTATACCTTCAGAGACCAATCTGTCTAACTCTTCCTCTATAACATCTTTCATACCATAAGGTAAGCTATATGGTTTACAAAATATAAGAGTGCTATTATCCTCGCAGACAATACTAGCTTTAAATTGTTTAATTGGTGATGTTTTTCTCTCAAACACGTTTTAATATTTCTCTAATAGAGATGTTAATGCAGTCGATGATTTTTGTGGCAAACTAACTACCACATTATTGACAAAATTGTTTCTCCATCCTACGAAAAGTTTGTCTGTCCACGAGCGCCCCAAAAGAGGCGTGAAATATTTCTGGCTGTCTACAACCGTCAAGTCTAACATAACATCCGTATCTTGCTGGTTTTTTGTTTTTACTAAAACCGAAAAGTACCAATAATATCGACCTGCCCTCCAAAAATCAAGTGTAATCTTTGGTCTAGTGTTTGTATCTCGTGACCTTTAAAATACTTCTTATATGTGGCTTTGTGTACAACCGATGTACATACACCTGTATCAACTTCAAAACTCAACAGTTTCCCGTCACAAAACAAATCTACATGTAAAGGCATATTCCCTATTTTAAAAGAACTAACACCATTTATATACATTTCATAGTTTTTATTACTGGTTTCGAGCTTAAGATTGTTAATACAATAATTATTAAATTCATCTGAATTATCATCATCTGATTCTGAGCTTGCGTCCAAGTGACGTATATTATAATAGAAAGGTCTTTTACCTTTGACAAAATGTAGAATTTTTCTTCTTTAATCTTGAGTTACAAAGCAATCTCTGGCTATATGCCCCAATTTGTTACAACAATAACATTTAATATTTATATTTTTACCACCACCACGATAACTAGAATAATTACTGTGTTGATTGAAGTTAGGTTCCTGCTGCTGCCTTTGATAACCTGCTTGTCTACTCTGAGAATTCACCTCCCTGCTCCGTTGCTGCTGTTGTCGCTGTTAATGTTGTTCTTGTCGATTTTCTGGTCTGCTCTCTTTCTTTTGGCTCATAAAGCCTTTTCTTGTGCTGAAAGTACTCTTCACCATATGACTAGAGGTGGCTGTCACTCCCATGACAGTAAGCTCTTGTTGGATCATCTCCATATTAAGTGCCGTTTCACAGCACTTTTCAAATGATTCTGGTGTCGTATCAATTAACTTGGACTGTATTTTTTTGCTGTGTATTCCCATCATGAAACGGTCTTTAAGAGCATCATCCAAAAAGGTTTTATAATCACATGAATCGGCTGAGGTCTTAAGCACTACTATATAGTCGGACAAGGTTTCATCACTCATTTGATTTCGATTTAAAAATTTAAATCTTTCGGCGGTCACATTTTTCTTCGGAGAAAAATGTGCCGTAAGCAATTTTCCGATTTCATCGAAGCTTTGATTTTCTGGTTTCTTTGGCCCCACCAAAGTTTTGATTACTTTGTAAAGCTCTGCGCCCCCACCCCGATCATGAACGATATTTTGCTTGCACTGTCCTCAATTTTATTTAATTTTAACAAATGCTTCATGCGTTCGATATATGATAGAAAATCGTCTCCTATGTTGAAATATTCAATTCTTCCAACAAAATTTGTCATTTTCACTTCTGTTTTTATCGTTTCTGTTTTTTTTAGAATTAAACTTCCTTTTTTGTCTATTGTTTCACTTTCACCACTTGTTGCCATTAACTGTGTGTTATTTTTTTTTTACTTTTTTTTTTTTTTTTTTTTTATTTTCCTCGTCGCCAATGAAATGTTTAAGACCAGATTCCGCTTAAGACCGACTGACTTTATTCCCATTACATTTCACATACTTAAGCTAATGTAAATTGGTACAGTTAAATGAGAGAGCAAGAGTAAACGTCTTCATACATATCAGAGCGAAGGAAAGATGAGCAACGTCTACTCAGGAGGAAGAAAAAAGAACACCAGCAATGCGAAGAAAAGAGGTACGAAACTTCTATAAAAGGGTGAAACAGTCTACTTCTGGTTTCACCCTTTTATAGAAATTGGTACTGAGATTCCACTCATCGGGCATACTTTCCTCCGACCATATTTTGCAGATGAGTTGGTGTATGCTCCTGACCAGGTCATCTCCAGCGTGTTTAAAAAGCTCCGCTTGAAGGCCATCACATCCAGCTGCCTTATTCATCTTTAGTCTGGTGATGGCTACTTTGATTTCATTTTGGTCGGGCGGGTGTAGTTCGTGGTCGTCATCTAGATTAACTGGAACAAGTTGATCTTGGGCAGGATCTTGGCTGTCATCGCCATTTAGCAACCGGTTAAAATAGTCTCTCCAGATGGCTAAAATCGCCTGCGTTTCCACTATGGTATTTCCATCCTGATCCTTGCAGGGCTCAGGGCGGCTTGTGAAACCGGATGTAGACTATTTCACCTTTTTATAGAAGTTTCGTACCTCTTTTCTGCAAAAACATCTCTGCATCTCCTCGACTTTGCGTTGCTGGTGTTCTTTTTTCTTTCTCCTGAGTAGACGTTTCTCAACTTTCCTTCGCTCAACATAGAGATTTCTTGATGCTCTAGTATTTCTCTGGAGCCACGACTTGTATGCCTCCGTTTTGGCTTTGTTTGCCTGAGCACATTCGGAGTCGAACCAGGGGTTTCTGGGGGGTGGATGTGAAAAGCCCAATACCTCTGACGCAGCACTTCTTATGGCTTGTTGACATAGCTGCCATTGGTCTTCCGGGTTCATGTCATCAGTCGAAGGATTTCTCGCAAGCTCAAGGGATACGCGGTCGGCATAGGCAGCGGCGGTCTCTTCCGATTGAAGACGTCCAACATTGAATTTCCTAGGTGTAGTCGGTGTTCGCCTAAGAACTTCCATGGAGATCCGTAACCTAAGTTTTGCACCGACTAGGTAGTGGTCCGAATGGATGTTTGCTCCTCGGAATGTACGGACACTCATAATGCTGGAGGAGTGTCTTCCATCAATCACAACATGGTCGATTTGGTTGCAGGTTCGACCATCTGGGGATCGCCATGTGCCCTTGTGGATGTCGGGACGTGGGAATCGCGTGCTGCTCAGCACCATGTTTTTTAACGCTGCAAAATCGATGAGCTTGAGTCCGTTGTCGGAGGTGGTGTCGTGCAGGCTGTATTTTCCGATCGTCATACCAAAGATGTCCTCTCTCCCAATTTTGGCATTGAAGTCTAACAAAAGAATTTTAATGTCATGTTTTGGGCACTGCTCATATGTTTTGGCGAGGAGCTCGTAGAAACATTCTTTGGTAGCGTCGTCTTTCTCTTCTGTAGGGGCATGGGCGCTAATTAGGCTTATGTGGTGGAATTTGGCCTTAATGCGGATCGTTGTCACTCTCTCGCTGACTTCGCGAAAGCTCAAGACCTTTTGCCTTAGTCTTCCTCTGACAGCGAATCCGCACCCAAACAAGCGCGATCTCCCATCAAGGTGGCATTTCCCATAACAGAAATTACAGTCCTCCGTAATTCTCAGGCCCGGTCCATCCCATCGCATCTCCTGCAGGGCTGTTATATCAGCGTTGAGACTGGCGAGGGTCTCGGCTAGCTGCTCGGCTTTACGCGGCCTGTTTAGCGTACGCACATTCCACGTGCATATGCGTAAATCGTTGTCCGTTTTTCGTTTGCGGGGGGGGTCGTCAACATTTTTGGTTCTTTCATCCGAGGCATTTTCTGCGGTTTTCATCACAATCGAGTTTTCCTTTCATGACCGGCTTGTGAGGCCTGTGCATGACATATAGATCTTTGTGGTGGTTGGATCTTCAGAGCGTATCTCTTTCTTCTTGCTCCTAGTTCCTGAGAAGATAATCCAGGTATCTACAACCTATGGATCCGATGGATCCAACGATCGTCGTAAGTTCACCTTCCGGCTATCCAGCAGGCACCACTTGGAGGTGACGATACGATTTTGCCCACCTAGCAGCAACGGAGCAGGGAGGTGAATCCTCAGAGTAGACAAGCAGGTTATCAAAGGCAGCAGCAGGAACCTAACTTCAATCAACACAGTAATTATTCTAGTTATCGTGGTGGTGGTAGAAATATAAATATTAAATGTTATTGTTGTAACAAATTTGGGCATATAGCCAGAGATTGCTATAAAGAAGAAAAATTCTACATTTGTCAAAGGTAAAAGACCTTTCTATTATAATATACGTCACTTGGACGCAAGCTCAGAATCAGAAGATGATAATTCAGATGAATTTAATAATTGTATTAACAATCTTAAGCTCGAAACCAGTAATAAAAACTATGAAATGTATATAAATGGTGTTAGTTCTTTTAAAATTGGGAATATGCCTACCAAGTTTTATTATTTATGGGAATAGACGTGTTTGATAACACTGTCGGGCAAAACATCGAATAAAGCCCAAATCTTGTATCATTATATTCAAAAAGTCCAAGTGTTTGAAAATAACGACCTCAGTGTTCGGTACCAAAAGGAAAATAGTTGAAAATCTAAGCGCCAATCAGTAATAAATCGAAATTAAAATTCATATTTTTTGTTAATCAAGTCACGCGCCTTTTTATTTGACTTTTTTTCTCTCATATCGGCATCAAGAGTTCGTGTTTTTTATCTCTCTATTATAATGGTTGGAAGCGGTAGAACAACACGCTCAGAGAAAGTGAAACCTTATTTAACTACCCCAGCAACCTCCAAAAAGCCCGAAAAAAAATACAGCAACCCCTGCAACAAATCCATCCACCCCTGCAACATTGAAACAAATAGCAGCAACTTCCACTCCAACAACCACCGTCACCAACGCCCACCTCACTTTAACGCCAACAACCACCGTCACCAACGCTCACCCAACTTCAACTCCAACAACCATCATCACCAACGCCCCCCCCCTACCGTCACAGTCACCACTGCCAACGCCAACACTACCACCTCCGCCTACTCCACCTCAACTTATACTGCCACCAAAACCTTAGAGAGCAAACTCACTTCATCTACAACTTCAATCTCCATGTCCGAGATGGACGGTCTGATTCAAAATCTTACCACTGATATCGTCAACCAAATATCGAAGGAGATAAAAGATCTACGTTTGGATTTCACTCGGCGCTTAGAACAAATCGAAAAAAACTTTGACACCCACGTCAAAAAAACTGAAAAGACGATCGAGGCCCTTAAAAGCCAAATTGCACGAATGGAATCCCACCACTTGGATGTTATTAATGACTTGAAGGAAGATTTAGCTGATCTGCAACACCGATGTGACGCATCCGAACGTAAGGAGGTCGCATGCGACGCTGTTCTTCTCGGTATCCCTCAGTTACCAAATGAAGATTTTAAATCCATACTAAACAGCATCTGCTACACAGTGGAATGCGTACCTCCTACCTTGAAAGCAGCTTTTCGACTTCAACACAGAAATAACAACAGTAAACATGATCCTCCCATTATACTGAAATTCTGCTCCCCATACGAAAGAAACGCAGTATTAAAATCTGTCGCTCTCTTTCACAAAACAAACAAAAGACCACTGCAACTAGAAAACACAAGAGTAAAGGTGCAAGGGAAAGAAACACACAACATCTATTTGCACGCGAGCTTGACGTCAAAAAATCGCTCTTTCTTTCAACAAGCAATGCGTCTTAAACACCGTGGTGCTCTTTCTACAGCCAGAAATATTTCACGCCTCTTTTGGGGCGCTCGTGGACAGACAAACTTTTCTTAGGATGAAGAAACACTTTTGTCAATAAGGTGGTAGTTAGTTTGCCGCAAAAATCATCGACTGCATTAACATCTCTATTAGAGGAATATAAAAACGTGTTTGAGAGAAAAACATCACCAATTAAACAATTTAAAGCTAGAATTGTCTGCGAGGATAATAGCACTCCCATATTTTGTAAACCATATAGCTTACGTTATGGTATGAAAGATGTTGTAGAGGAAGAGTTGGACAGATTGGTCTCTGAAGGTATAATTTATCCCGAACACCACAGTAAGTGGGCCTCGCCAATTGTGGTGGTTAAAAAAACCGATGGGGGTATAAGAATCTGTGCCGACTGTAAAGTATCAATAAATAAGTACGTGAAGGACGATCACTATCCGTTAAATAAGCCTGAGGATATTTTTGCCGATTTATCGGGTTGTGAATGTTTTTGCGTACTTGATCTTCAAGGTGCATTTCAACAGCTGGAAGTTGAAAAGGATTGCCAAGAACTTTTAACTATAAACACCCATAAAGGGTTATTCAGGCATCGGAGACTAATTTTTGGTGTTAAGTCTGCACCTGCAATTTGTCAAGCCACTATAGACGAAATTTTAAGGGTATACGGAAAACAAAAGTGTTTATAGATGATATCTTGATTGGTGGTAAGGATTTTAGGGCATGTTTACGAATTTTAGAATCGGTTTTGGAAAGGTTAGCTAAATATATTGTTACGGTAAACTTAAAAAACTGCCAATTTCTCAAAGAGGAAATTCAATATCTGGGTCACGTGATTTGCAAGGAGGGAATAAAACCAAATCCCGAAAAGGTAGAAGCAATTAAAAATGCACCAATTCCTTCAGATGTGGATCAATTAAGATAATATTTGGGTCTTCTTAACTATTACTCCAAATTCATTCCCAATTTGTAATCTAAATTAAGTGTGTTATATGACCTTACAAAGAAAAATGTTAAGTTTAATTGGTCCGATGATTTTAATTTGGCTTTTATGCGGAGTAAGGAACTCTTACTAGAAAATAATTTGCTGATACATTACGATCCAACAAAAGAGATTGTACTTCACTGCGATGCCAGTCCATATGGAGTCGGAGGAATTCTATCGCATGTGATTGATGGGGTCGATTGTCCGGTTTTGTTTGTGTCGAGTACTGTTAGTTCCGCAGAACAAAATTATTCACAGCTTCAACGAGAAGCTTTAGCGATTGTGTTTAGTGTAGAAAAGTTCCATAAATATATATATGGGAAAAATTTACGATTTACTCTGACGCTCAATCACTTAAGGAAATTTTTAGTCCTACCAAGTCTTTACCCCCTGTTGCAGCTGCTAGAATACAAAGATGGGCTATATTCCTAAGTATGTACCAGTATACCTTAAAGTATCGCAAGGGTATATTGATGACAAATGCGGATGCTATGTCAAGATTGCCTCTTCCTAGTCCGACAAGATTAAATAATTTTTCTATTAACAGCTTGCAGCCATTTTTGAAAGAAAACGTTAATATCGAAGTTGTTGAGCAAGAAACCAAAAATGATCCAATATTACAGGAAGTGAAGAATTTAAGTAAATCTGGGTGGCCCAGAAAGGCACCAATTCACCTTAAAAGGTATTTCGGTAGGCGAAATGAAATAAATTTTGAAAATGGATGTCTTTATTATGTAAATAGACTTATTATTCCTTACGTTTTGGTTCCCAAGATTTTAGAACTCTTACACGAATCTCATGTAGGCATTGTCCGAACGAAGATTTTAGCACGTCAGTATTTTTGGTGGGAGGGCATGAAAGCTGACATTGAAGATTATAAAAACAGCTGTGAGGTATGCTCAGTTTCCAACAACAAATCTTGTTCAACTTATAAAATGCCTTGGCCAGAGTCAACATTTTTTTTTTTAAAGGATTCATTTGGAATTTTTCTATTTTAAAGAAAAGCAATTTGTAATCCCTGTCGACAGCTATAGCAAGTGGATCGATGTAAACCAAATGCGAAGCACGAAGGCAGATTGTTTAATGACGACTTTCATTACCATATTTTCGTATTAGGGATTACCAAAAACTCTAGTGACGGATAATGGTCCCCCGTACAATTCAGAAGCATTTTTAAAGTTGTGTGAATCAATAACGTAAAATGCCTTAAAAGCCCTGCCTATCATCCTCAGTCTAATGGCTTGGCTGAAAGAGCAGTGCAGACAGCTAAAAATGCTTTAAAGAAAATGTTAATCGATAAAAACTCCGACAAAATAGAACCTTTACAAAAGTTAGTCGATCGATTTTTACTCAAATACCGTACAACTCCAGGAAGCACTAATTTAATATCTCCAACTGATATGATTTTTAAATATAAAACTAAAACACTCATAGATGATGTAAGCTCTAAGATATAACAAATAGATGATATAGACCCTAAATTAAAAGAAAATATACAACATACAGAAAAAGCCTACAAACACACTAACATAGCAGTTTCCCGAGGTATTCCTACATTAAGGCAAGGAGATTACATTTATTATAAAAAAAAAATTGGCATTTCTTACAAATGGGTAGCAGGTATAGTTGTAGATAGAGTTGGAAATGTAATGTAGTTAGTAAATATTGATGGGTACAAACGTACAGCACATATAAATCAATTAAGACGGATGAAAAATGTAAAAACATTAGATTTTTCGCCTAGCAATCTTGTTTTAAGTACAAGGTCAAATAACTCTTTTGTTAAACCACCTAGGAAAAGGAAAAGATCTTCCGATACGGAATTTGCAGATTTTTTGGTTCGAAGATCAAACCGTATAAAGCAAAAAATGCAAAGAAATAGTTTTACTTTAATTATTTAAATAATGAATATTATAAATGAATTATAAAAAATTATTTGCCAATTTTTATTATGGTAGTGATATACCAATGCATATATTTATATGTACCTATGTATGTTTATATTTATAAAATATGGGTTGGTATTTGTTGATACAATTCACATTGATTTTTTTCACGTTGATATTTTCATGTTGGTACAAAATCACTACTATTCACTTTCGCTTTCAGTCGTTTCGTCACGGGAACGTTCGTACAATGAACCGGGAAAGTTCACTCGACTGGCTATATAAAGAATACATATTGGAGGTTGGAGTCACCATTTTTTACTCATATACTGTGAATTATGGGGAGGCATATTCTTTATTATTTTGAATTTTTTTGTGAATAGAAGAATGAAGGACAGAGAGAGTAAGAGGAACTTTTATTAGTTTGGCAAATGTTGTGAATAGAAGAATGAAGGACAGAGAGAGTAAGAGGAACTTTTATTAGTTTGGCAAACGGAATGGGAGTTGAGATTTATTTAAATACAAAAAAATAATGAGAAAGAGAAAATCATAATGGGGGCTTACTTCATAAAATTTATAATAGTATAGGTGTATAGGTTATGGATGGAAGAGAGAGTGCGCGCTTAACTTTTATTTGTTTTGGAAGGCCAAGATAGGCAGGTGCATAGAGGAATAACAAATGCTTCGTACTTCTTGGCATCTTTTTTAATTTTGTGTCTGTGAATAATAATTGTGAAAACCAAAAACAAAACAAAGGTGACCAATCAGATAAGTGCGAGGATATGCGTGTTTTTACATTATGCAACCATAATGTCTTTTGACTGCTATCCCAGTTTAACTCAAGTATTGATAAGTACTCATAAATTTCAGTAAACGACGGCTTATTTTTCTCTGAGAGGAAATTGACCCGCTCTTTAATAATGAGAGGGAGAACATAAGCATTCGTTTAATTTATTGACTTATGTAGTAATATATGAAAATGATTGGCTAGGAAGACTGTGGATTGTTTAGAATGACTGGGGGTTATGGGGAAAAGCAACAGTAGATCAAATAATTTTATATTATCTATATTGCCTGTGTAAAAGCAGGAAAGAAGAAGAGCCAAAAGGAATTTTGTTCTTGCAACATTAATTTTAAAAAAATAGTAAAAATACATGGCTAGGAATCAATATCAACGTTTCGTTAAGTAAATTTAAAAATGACAGACAGACGCTTTTTAATAGTGAGTGGGAGAAGATTTGCTGTTTTAATTTTATATTGACTTATAAATGGAAACAATTGGCTAGAAAGACTGTAACTTGGTTAGATAGATTTAGGAGGGTCTAATGGGTGTGGCATCAATTTGTACCTTACAAATGGTAGGTATTTACTTTTAATATTAGAATTGTTAATTTATTTAGGTTTTGAGTAAAAACTAAACAAATAAGTAGAATTCACTCTCCTTTTGTAACATATGATTGAAGGGGTCTTAGTGGCATATTTTAAGTTTTGAGTTATAAGCGTTTAAGATTTTACTTAATTTTACTTTTTCGCTTAACAATATAGTGTTAAGCTGAGGCTAAACGTTATTTTAAACTTGCTGTAAACTCATTTCCACACCACCCTGAGGTAGAGTTCCAGGCGCATTTTTTTTAACATGGTTTCCCCAAGAGGTCTAATCCACGGCCAACAACTTAAAATTGGGGGGTGCTTTATTTCAGTGAGTTCCCCGTGCCTCTCACTCTTAGGGTGCTTTATTATAGTGAGTTCCCCGTGCCTCTCACTCTAAGGGTGCTTTATTATAGTGAGTTCCCCGTGCCACTCACTCTTAGGGTGCTTTATTATAGTGAGTTCCCCGTGCCTCTCACTCTTAGGGTGCTTTTTTAAAACAAATTCCCTTAAAAGTTTGTGCATGATTGCAGGTACTCCTGAGGAGTCTTCTGCTCATACTCTGAAATTACGGTCAGGAGTCTATCATTGGCCTGCCTGTACTCGTTCCTCGAGTAAAGAGGCAAAGTTTCTCCAGCATTCAGCCTTTGAAATATTGCATTTACCCGAACCTGTTCGGACAGCAGGCCGTCAACCAATTTAAAGATGTTGGGATGTTGACACCCGATAGACTCCCGAAACGCCTTGTGACATGCCTCTACGGAGTTGTTTGTCCTCAGTAGGTTAAGTGTCGTTGCGCTTTTGCAATTCCACATTTCGTGTAGGAATCGAGGATCACGACGAGGGCGCCCTACCCAAGTATTTGCGAAGTACTGGAGAAAGTCTTGGTGTTGTTCGGTATTACCAAATGACTCAAAGAGCTCCCTCGCCATCATCTCGTACCTTTCCAAAATATCGCGGGTCTCGCAAAAGCACAACGCCACAAATTTTCGGATGCGGAGGTGGTACTCCCGGTCCGTTCCATACCTAGCTTGCATCCCTAAATCTTGAAGCTTCCTACGAACGGCTTGAGCAAAATGGAAAAAGCAGCCATGAACAGTAGCTTCAGGAAATAGAGAACGGAGAGCGTTCTCCTCCCCCTTCTCGAAATCCATGAAGATATGTTGAGGCCGCATGTTTTCCATTCCGCTGGCTTGTTGTATCAAGCCCATAGCACGAACGTAGGTTGCTTCCAATTTGTTAGGGAGCAAGCAGAAGATAAATGGAAGGAGCTTGTTATGGAACATTCCATGAATAACCCAGAGTTGGTAGAACATCTCTGGGCATACCTTGAATGTTCCATCTACCAACCAGGTGTCACATTGCAGGAGCCTTGCCCGATCCGATGGCGCACCGAATATAATAAATCGGTCAACATCCCCGCTGCCCGTGTCGGCAAGCAAGAAGTCTTCAGGGACTGAAGTTCTTCACCAACAGTTCAGCGGGAATGTTTATACCGGATCGGGTATGAGGGAGCGGCATCGTCTGATGTAGACGCTTTCGCTCCCTCAACACTGTTCTCTGCAGGGCATTAATGCTTGGGCCGCAGATTATGGCCTCATCCGAAGCACCTTCTAGTGACCGCGCAACAAGTGCTCTAGGGCTTAAGGCTGAAGTTGTCGCTTCTGCCTTAACCCTCTGCACGACCGTAGCACTCTCACATAATATGAGAGACGGGCCATGGTTATGTTGCGCTGTCAAAATAACATTATCCCCTGCCATTATTGCCCTGCCTTGACACCCCTCTGCACCCAACTTCTCACACCTCCAAAAAGATTTTTCGTTGGTTTGTCTATACTTCGTATAAATAAAACCATTGAAATGAAGCTTTGGAAATCCTCGCTTCGAATTTACAAAAGTTGCCATTTCCAACAATTGAATACAAATCCGCCGCTAAAAAAAAATCAAGAAGAAACACGTCTAAACTTTTTGAACGCAGGCGAGATAGTGACGATTGAAGAATAAAAAAGTTTTAATTTAATATTAAATTATTTTTTTGAAAATGTGGCCATTTCCTTGGCCTTCAATATCTCAGTAACCTTAAGCTCCAGAAAGTTTAAATTTTCCCAAAAAATTTATAGGGGGTCCAGGAAACCCTCAAAATTTTTTCATTAAAATATTTGAAGGGGGTGGGCTGGGAATTAAAGATCAAAATTAAGTAGGCCCATTTTTCGTCTTTCAATATCTCAGCAACCTTAAGTGTTGGAAAGTCAAGATTTGGCGAAAAGTTTTCTTAGGGCCTCGGAAACCCCCAAATTTTTTTTGTCAAAATTTTTTTTTTATCCAAATTTTTTTCACATAAGGTACAAGTACCTACCTACCTTAGAAAAAAAATTGAAAAAAAAAATTGATACAAAATGGATGGTGTGGAAATGAGTTCACAGCAAGTTTAAAATAACGTTTAGCCACAGCTTAACACTATATTGTTAAGCGAAAACTTAAATTTTGGTCTATTTTAAAGTCAATCTTATTCTATCGCCTAAAATTTTTTGGGTTGTCTAGTTTTTGCATGGGACTCTGGCGCTATAAGGAACATCTTTTTAGTATAAGTTCTTTTCTAGTAAAACTCAAAATCTTAAGCAAAGACATCTACATACCTACTGTAGTGTTAAGTTCAAGAACTTCCTTGCCATACCCAGTGGACAGTAGTAGTAGTGTGGTTTATTTTTGATGTGCATCAATACAAATTCGTTCTACTTATGGACGTAATCCTGGTGATAAAATTGAACTACATAGAACGTCATGACCCAGAAGTGCGGTATTCGAGCCCTGCATCCTGGTTTCATAAAGCCCACTACTTTTTTATGGTGTCTCTATTATCATAACTTACGAGTGCAAAATTAGCTTTAGATAAATGGGTTTACTCACTTTTTTTTTTGAAATTTTTAAGACAAGAAGGGTATAAGATCACTTAACACCTTCATGAATTGATATTGTTTTCGCATGAAGGTGGCAAGTGCACATTACTCACTTAACCACTTTATGCAATAAAAAACAAAAGATAAAATATCAAACATTTTATTAAAAATCTCGATAACCAGATAAAAATCATAGCCAAAAACAACGTTAGTTCGATGAAAAGGCCATATTTGAAATTCCTGTCAACAAATAAAAGATTAAAACAACATTTAAATAAAATGCACGACTGGGTCACACGTAATTATTGTTCTTTGTGTGCTGATAGTTCAACTTGGAACTGTTATTTATTAAAACCCGTACATTAAATATTTCAGTTCTTATGGAAGCCAATTTTACTAATTTTGTAGAAAATTTGCAAAAATTAAAACCGTTATATGGAACGAAGCCGGGCTAAAACAAAAACTTTATCGTAGCCGCTTTTAAATCCTCAAAAAGAACCCTGTAGAAAGTTTAAACAAAATTCATTGCCCAATTATTGATTTATGATAATTTTTTTGAAAACCGTTAGAACCAAATTTCCGTCATGTGCATCTTTAGCCAAAGAGTGAAAACGCAGTTTTGTTAAGGACGTTTTTAAAACGTTTAAGTTTACGGGTATGTACACAGTAATGAGTTACATAATATGACTTATTGACTTTCTTTTCATTTAAAAGGTTGTTGAGGTAGCAACGAAAGTAGGTCAATAATTATTATGTAATTATTTGGTATTCGCCCCTTAAAGATGTTAAAAATCTAGGTTTGGTTTTCAAAATGTAGTTTAATTTGCGTTTCAAACATTTAATATATAATTAAGCATTGTTAATATCAGTGGCGATTCCTGGTCCTCATCCTTGGTTTACCTACGACCCTCGGGAAAGTTAAGACAATAATAAAAAAAAACTCAAAACTGTTGTTGTCCAAAAGTTTTTTTTTTAATTTATGATAAAATTTTTAGTAAGGAAAAATGTTAATTTTATATAGTGAAAAATTATGAGTTAAATGAAAACTAAAATACGAAAATAAATAATAATAAAAATAAAATGCACGACTGGGTCGCACGAACTTGCTCTAATGTGAGACAGTGGTGTAGGAGCTTGAGATTTTGATAAAAATACATTTTTCAAAATTCTTAAATAAATACTTAAACTAATTTGAGCTGAAAAAAAGTACGCCATTTTATTTCTTGCATAAATTTGAATTTATGAGAACAAATTTATAAAAATCTGTGGAGCGGTTTTCGAGAAAAAAAGTTTTTTTGAAAAACTTTTTGAAAAAATTTTTCAAAAAAAATTCAAAAACGCCAGTTCATAGGTATTCAGCAAATACATTTATTTATAATTTTTGGAAAAAATTGTATAAGCCGTTTTCAAAATATTAATTTTTTAAATTTTTTTTACAAAATGCTTTTAAAAATCCAAAAAAATATTTTTTGAAAATATTGGTATGCAGTACAAACTCAGCTACCTACAGCTATATATGTGTAAAATTTTGGAAGAATCGGTTGAGTCGTTTTCGAGATAGTCGAAAGCAAAAAAAAACGGTCCTATGGAAAGTACCGTTCGTAGCCATTTTTTAAACTTTTTTTTCGGCCATATTATTGGCCGTACCTAAAAAGCAACACTGTTATTTTTTGAGCTAAAAAAAAAATTTCAATTTCCCCTCTGTACAATATCTAAAAATCTCTATATACCAAGTTTGAAGCAATTCGGCCCACCCGTTTGGGCTGTAGGTCTCTATACATACAGACATACAGACAGACAGACAGACAGACAGACATACAGACGGACAGAATTTTTAGACCATCTTTTTCCGTCTTCGCTATCATCGTAATGTCATGTTTGATTGTTATCTCAAAACTTTTTTTTTCGACGAATGCATAACTTGCCTTATAGTACCTATAATCGCAAGTAAAAAGTTATATTAAGCGATTTATGTTTGCAAAACAAACAAAAATACACATTGCACGTTAATTTTATTATTAATAAAATTAATGACTTAAAGTAAAAAAAAATCAAAATAAATAATAAAAGTACATAAAGAAATAATAGTTAAATAAATAATAACACAATTATTACAATGACATTAATTCAACGAGTGATGTATAAAGGATCACAAAACAAATTAAAACATAAGCGAGAGCTACAGTACGTTTGCAACGAACTGTTGGATACCCTATTCCCTATATTTTTGTATGTGTATGCGTCTGCCTCCCGCAGCCAGCCGATATTTCAGTTTCAGAAACAAAATTCTTCTTTAGCAGACAGAACAAAATTCAATAACATTAATTTTGTGTGGTGTGATGTTCAATTAGTCCTGGCACAATAAAAAAAGGCGTGCGCCACGCCCAAAGTCAAAAATTTTTATTGCCAAGGCAATTGGTATGAGCTCAGTGACGTTCAATTTTATTCTTGCAGATCGATTTGAACAAAACAAGACAAAACTTAAATTTTTAAAAATTAGATTTTGAACGGAAATAGCGATTATGGATGTTTTTAACAATTCTTATACCACACTCTGCTACGTAACCAAGGAATATAAATCTACGTGTTCATCTTTTTACTTCAAAACTGCGACCGATAGTTAAAAAACGTTAAAAAATGAATGCATTATACGACTTTTGACAGAAACGCCCCTTAAAAGTGGGCGTGTCTTAAAAATTGAAGCATTAACTGAGCTTTGATCAGTATTTAGGCATATGTGTAAAACTACAGCTGAATCGAATAGCTTTTAAACAATCTTACCTGAACAAAGGTATTTTATCAAAATCACCCCTTCAAAAGTGGGCGTATTGAAAAAATTTACACAAGAAAATGTAAAGATATATTTCTCAAACGAACGGAAGGAAAAATGTCTAAATTGAATATTGAAAGTACATTAAATATTTGAGACTACGTTTATCGTTCTTTCATGAAAAGTGGGCGTCAGCCACGCCCAAAATCAAATTTTTTGATTTCATACACAAGATGTTTATGTGCAAGTAATACCCACAAAATTTAATGTCTTTCGCATTAATATAACAATTGTTATTTTATAAAAACAATATTGATGGTTTTGTGTGAAAAATGGGCATCAGCTACACCCAAACTGAAATATTTTTATTTAATTGGAAGAAAGTTTACCTAAAGCTTACGTGTGCAAAATCTTAGCGTTAAGCTTTCATCGTAACTGTACAAAAAACATAATTTAATTTTACCAAATTGAGATTGTTCAACAAAAATGGTGGTTGTGGGCGTGTTTGTGGGCGGATTTTGCCGGGTTAAGAACTTAGCCTTTTTCTTGAACCAAAGATTATATATACCAAATTTCAGCTTTCTAGCTCAACAATTGCGACCTCTAGAGAGTATACATACGGACGGACGGACGGACATGGCTAAATCGACTAGGCTTTTGATTCTGAGTCAAAATATATATACTTTTCTATACCTAACGGTATTATTTCTCTATGTTACAAACTCCACACCAAATACAATATAGCCATTCTATGGAATAGGGTAGGGTATAAAAATCAAAACAGCGACTATGAGCATAATCGTTTCGTGTTGGCGAACACGTGCGTCGTCGTACGTCGTCGCGTCGTGCTAATTGATATAGAAATAGAAACACTACGACTACGAGCACGAAAGTTGCTTAAGAGTTAAAAATGTGTATCTGTTGCTGTTTCTGTATTCTCCTTCTACGTTGTCGCCGACTTCTCAGTCGAAGGGAATCGCTTTTTTTTGCGCTTAACCTTCTCTTTATTTTTACAGGCGTTTAGTGGAATGTATGCGTCTATCTCTCTCTGAAGATTGTATGCAAATAGTTACCGCAAATTTTTACGGTATCAGAGATTTTTTGTGTATAACAAATTCTCATCAAAGGGAAGGGAATCACTTTTTTTTGCGGTAACCATTCTTTTTATTTTTACAGGCGTTTATTGGAATGTTTGTGTCTACTGTTTTTGAAGATTGTATGAAAATAGTAACCGCAATTGTTTACGGCAGCAAAGCGGTGTATCAAATAGATTTTCTGCACAAGTTATTTCTTGTGTATGCCACGTTCTGGGTCAAAGGGAATCGCTTTTTTTTGCGCTAAACTTTGTTTTTTTTTTGTGTTCAGGCATTTATTAAAGTGTTTGAAACTATACATTTTTGAACTGTTGATTTGCGGAAGAATATTAAATATCTGAAAATACATTTATTTTTTGAAATTCTTGGTTTACCGCCGATATACTTGGTTACTATGAGGAATCGCCCCTGGTTAATATCAAAAACTATCCAAGTTAAAAAGTTAAACACGTTTTAAATCTACTATACCACTTGGTAAAATTTTTCTTTCATTAAACAGATTCCGAGTTCTGATAGAATAAAAATATTTCTTTCACAAAATAAAAGTCTAACAAAAATAATATAAATCAAAAGAGTACCTATGTTAATGTGAAAATTTAATTCTATCACTGCGAATGCATTTTGGTTCACAACTGATGGTTCCGCAGTTGGAACCGAAATGCAATTGTATTAATAAAAAATTATATATTAAGACATTTTTTTTTTATTATTTTGCTAAATATTTGAGTTTTGCGGTTAAGTAAAAAAAATTTGAAATAAATACTTTAACTTAAAAAAAAATTTTTGCACAAGTCCATAACTTGCCACATAGTATACCTATAATCTCAAGTAAAAAACCGAACTTTCAGTTAGATAAACCCTTTTTCATTAAAAAAATGTAAACTCATTTTTGAATAAAGGTGTCAAGTGTATTTTTTTTTAATAAGAGTTGGTGATAGGTATATCTACCAAAAAAATGAATTATTATTTGCCTTTCTTTATGGCCTTTCTATAAGATTCTCCCGCTTTTAGAAAAATTAAGTAGACAGGTATTATAAAGTAAAATCTTAAACGCTTATAACTCAAAACTTAAAAAATGCCACTAAGACCCCTTCAATCATATGTTACAAAAGGAGAGTGAATTCTACTTATTTGTTTAGTTTTTACTCAAAACCTAAATAAATTAACAATTCTAATATTAAAAGTAAATACCTACCATTTATAAGGTACAAATTGATGCCACACCCATTAGACCCTCCTAAATCTATCTAACCAAGTTACAGTCTTTCTAGCCAATTGTTTCCATTTATAAGTCAATATAAAATTAAAACAGCAAATCTTCTCCCACTCACTATTAAAAAGCGTCTGTCTGTCATTTTTAAATTTACTTAACGAAACGTTGATATTGATTCCTAGCCATGTATTTTTACTATTTTTTTAAAATTAATGTTGCAAGAACAAAATTCCTTTTAACTCTTCTTCTTTCCTGCTTTTACACAGGCAATATAGATAATATAAAATTATTTGATCTACTGTTGCTTTTCCCCATAACCCCCAGTCATTCTAAACAATCCACAGTCTTCCTAGCCAATCATTTTCATATATTACTACATAAGTCAATAAATTAAACGAATGCTTATGTTCTCCCTCTCATTATTAAAGAGCGGGTCAATTTCCTCTCAGAGAAAAATGAGCCGTCGTTTACTGAAATTTATGAGTACTTATCAATACTTGAGTTAAACTGGGATAGCAGTCAAAAGACATTATGGTTGCATAATGTAAAAACACGCATATCCTCGCACTTATCTGATTGGTCACCTTTGTTTTGTTTTTGGTTTTCACAATTATTGTTCACAGACACAAAATTAAAAAAAGATGCCAAGAAGTACGAAGCATTTGTTATTCCTCTATGCACCTGCCTATCTTGGCCTTCCAAAACAAATAAAAGTTAAGCGCGCACTCTCTCTTCCATCCATAACCTATACACCTATACTATTATAAATTTTATGAAGTAAGCCCCCATTATAATTTTCTCTTTCTCATTATTTTTTTGTATTTAAATAAATCTCAACTCCCATTCCATTTGCCAAACTAATAAAAGTTCCTCTTACTCTCTCTGTCCTTCATTCTTCTATTCACAACATTTGCCAAACTAATAAAAGTTCCTCTTACTCTCTCTGTCCTTCTTTCTTCTATTCACAACATTTGCCAAACTAATAAAAGTTCCTCTTACTCTCTCTGTCCTTCATTCTTCTATTCACAAAAAAAATCAAAATAATAAAGAATATGCCTCCCCATAATTCTTAGTATATGAGTAAAAAATGGTGACTCCAATCTCCAATATGTATTCTTTATATAGCCAGTCGAGTGAACTTTCCCGGTTCATTGTACGAACGTTCCCGTGACGAAACTACTGAAAACGAAAGTGAATAATATTAACATGACAGTATTAATATGAAAATGTTGTACGTGAAAACTATCAATGTGTGTGACACCATAAAATATATCCTGTTTATTTTTAGCATAAGTTATTTTAGTTGTAAGTAAGATACTTTATTTAAGGGGGAGAGAGTGATATATATGAAGACGTTTACTCTCGCTCTCTCATTTAACTGTACGAATTTACATTAGCTTAAGTATGTGAAATGTAATGGGAGTAAAAAGTCAGTCAGTCTTAAGCGGAATCTGGTCTTAAACATTTCACGCTCAACATAGAGATTTGTGGATGCTCTAGTATCTCTCACGACTTGTATGCCTCCGTTTTGGCTTTGTTTGCCTGAGCACATTCGGAGTTGAACCAGGGGTTTCTGGGGGGTGGATGTGAGAAGCCCAATACCTCTGACGCAGCACTTCTTATGGCTTGTTGACATAGCTGCCATTGGTCTTCCGGGTTCATGTCATCAGTCGAAGGATTTCTCGCAAAGCTCAAGGGATACGCAGTCGGCATAGGCAGCGGCGGTCTCTTCCGATTGAAGACGTCCAACATGGAATTTCCTAATTGTAGTCGGTGTTCGCCTAAGAACTTCCATGGAGATCCGTCTTGCATCGACTAGGTAGTAGTCCAAATCGATGTTTGCTCCTCGGAGTGTATGGACATTCATAATGCTGGAGATATGTCTTCTATCAATCACAACATGGTCGATTTTGTTGCAGGTGCGACCATCTGGGGATCGCCATGTGCCCTTGTGGATGTCGGGACGTGGGAATCGCGTGCTGCTCAGCACCATGTTTTTTCCCGCTGCAAAATCGATGAGCCTGAGTCCGTTGTCGGAGGTGGTGTCATGCAGGCTGTGTTTTCCGATCGTCATACCAAAGATTTCCTCCCTCCCAATTTTGGCATTGAAGTCTCCCAAGAGAATTTTAATGTCATGTTTTGGGCACTGCTCATATTTTTTGGCGAGGAGCTCTCAGAAACATTCTTTCGTAGCGTCGCATCGTCTTTCTCTTCTGTAGGGGCATGGGCGCTTATGTGGTGGAATTTGGCCTTAATGCGGATCGTTGTCACTCTCTTGCTGACTTTGCGAAAGCTCAAGACCTTTTGCCTAAGTCTTCCTCTGACAGCAAATCCGCACCCAAACAAGCGCGATCTCATATCAAGGTGGCATTTCCCATAATAGAAATTACAGTCCTCTGTAATTCTCAGGCCCGGTCCATCTCATCGCATCTCCTACAGGGCTGTTATATCAGCATTGAGACTGGCGAGGGTCTTGGCTAGCTGCTCGGCTTTACGCGGCCTGTTTAGCGTACGCACATTCCACGTGCATATGCGTAAATCGTTGTCCGTTTTTCGTTTGCGAGGGGGGGGGGTCCTCAACATTTTTGGTTCTTTCATCCGAGGCATTTTCTGCAGTTTTCATCACAGTATAATTTTCATTTCATGACTGGCTTGTGAGGCCTGTGCATGACATATAGATCTTTGTGGTGGTTGGATATTCAGAGGGTTTCTCTTTCCTCCTAGTTCCTGAGAAGATAACTCAGGTATATACAAAATATGGATCCGATGGATCCAACGTTCGTCGTTAGTTCACCTTTAAGCTATCCAGCAGGCACCACTTGGAGGTGACGATACGATTTTGGCCACCACCGCCGTTTTCTAGATGTCTAAAAGATAGTAACACAGTTTGCGATGTGATGAATTTCAGTTTAAATAGATCTTCTTATAAAAATAATTTGCTTTTGATTCTAAGGAATGGTTTATAATTATAATTATTGTATAATTACATGTTATTTTATCTGTATTCTGATTTAAATTTTCTTTATATTGTTATTTTATTTATTTTTGGTATAATCTAGTAATCATACAAAGGCAATCATGTACTTTGTTTGAAGAAATAAACTAAACAAAATAAACAAAAATTAATGGCATACGACACTGGCACTGAAGATGTCCGGTCTTGTTGCAGTTCCAGCATCGGAGAGGTCCATCACGGTGGTAGCTCCGGAATGTCGTTCTTTGGCAAGTGCACTCCTCTACAGTTACTTCTCTTTCCCGATGAATGGTTTAAGAAGCCTGTTCTTCTGCTTCCATGGTGAGGACGAACGCTAATGCGTCAGAAAACGTCCGTTTTCCAGCTGTTCGTACTGCTCTCTTTAGGTTGATGTCGGCTTAACCACGGACAAATGCTTCAGCAGCTAATTGGTTGATGATTTCCTCGCCCGCTGTTGGATATGTTATATGAGCCAGGCGTTCGATGCCTGCTTGAAGCTGTTGAAGAGTTTCACCTCTCTTCTGGACCCTGGTGTTAAGTTGGACCCGAAAGCCTTCCTGCATATGGCCATCTCCAAAACGTTTTTCAATGACCTGAGCCAGAGCATTAAATTTGCCATGTAAATCTGCTTTTATTGTTTGCAGAAGTTCCGCAGCATGGCCTCGGAGAGCAAGTGTGAGTGCCACAAACTTTTCTTCGTTGTCCCAGCCATTTGTTGTCGCAGCTGCTACAAATTGTCTCTTGTAGATCGACTAAGAAGTTTGTCCATCGAAGGTTGGCGGATGCATTTCCTTCTTTCGCATGCAGTCCCCAGAACTTCCTCTGATTTTGATTTTCTTACCTTGTCCAATTCCTTCGCCATATTGTCGAATTTGTATTGGAATTTTTCATCTTCAGTTAAGATTTGCTTTTCAATGCTGTCGAGGCGCTCTTCAGCAGCAACGAACTTGCTTTCAAATTCAGAAAACTTACCTTCGAGGAGGTTTTCTGGTCTTCCAGATTCTTCTCTTGGTTTTCAAAAAGTTCAAGGAGTTAATTTCTTTGCTCTTATAAAATATTCTTTTGCTGGTTTCTTTGCTATTCTAGAAGATTCTTTTCTTCGGTTCTTTGCTCTTCTAGAAGATTCTTGAAAACGTTCGAGAAGAAAAGACATCATGTTTGATATGTCGGAGCTTGTTACTTACTTACTCTTGTTTGTCTTGTTTTTCAACATCCAGAAGAAATGTGTCTGGATTTTCACTTCTAATGATGATTTCATTTTAAATTCTAGCAATAGGAAGACCCCGATTCTTTAACACTGCTCTAAGTTCAATCAAGTTTAGGGCATTAAGTTCACCCATAGTCACCTTATTACTTTTCACTTCTATTTGTCCAAACGAATTATACACTTAAGTTTTATTTCACTTGGACACCACTGTAATGGTTTCAGTCTAAGATTCGAATATAAACTTATTTTCTTTTACTTTTAAATCACCACTACTATTTACTTTTTAAATGAAACTCACTTTAATCTAAGTCCAAACTCTTTATTTATTTCTTTATCTTAGCACAACTAATTATTCACCATTTGTTCGTCACAACGGTTAAAATCAAACTGTGTATACTTCCGTATAAAATGTCCCATTTATACTGGGATCAAAGTTCTCGAACAATCTAAGTCTCGAACCATTCAGAACTTTCGAGATGTTTTGAAAGCTTTTAGAGCTTTCAAATTTAATAATGCTCGAGTACAGTTTGGGCGGCACTGTTAGGGGCCAGTTATAGCGAAAACCAAACCGAAAAAATTTCCAAATGGAAAATTTGGTATGTTATGGTTCGATTTAAAACACAAATGCTGCACTGAACGATGGGAAACAACTCAGAGAATTTATTTTGCAAATACAAATTTGAATTGAACTTGTACTTTTTGTTGAAAACGAAATTTATTATTTTTCTTTTATACGTATAACAGAAAAACAAATAAATACATTTTTAACAAAAACTATTTGTTTAATTAAAATTATTATGAACAAAAAACATTCTCTGAATTGACTGCCATTGATCAGTGCAGCATTTGCCTTAAAAATCGAATCAGAACATACCAAATTTTGCATCTGAAAATGTTTTCGGTTTGGTTTTCCGTATAGCTATAATTGGCCCCTTACTTCAACAGAATTATTCAGCAAGTTTACCGTAGTAGAGACAAAAACCATACGAATATTTACTGTAGTAGAGTCAAAACCATTCATATAACAATATCATAAACAAACGATTTCGTGGTTAACAACACTTGGATTGTTAGATTGTTCCCTAGTCACACACCTTGCCAAAACATTGAAGGTGCATTGCAATCCAGTATGTCTAAGAAATTTATTTTGTTTAGTCTATAGTATGGGAGGCGGCCGTCAAAGTACCTACCTCATCGAGTCAATGGAAAATTTGGTCATTAACGAATAGTTAGTGACACGAAAATTACAGAACCGCTGGTCGGACAGACTTTTTCCGGGCCTTTTGGCCGCAAAATGGTCACTTCCGGTTGCGTTTTTTGGTGTTGGGGTATACCATCAGGTCAATGGAAAATTTAAATAGTAGTTGGTAGAGATCTGGTTGTAGATTTCAAATCATTTGGTCGGACAGACAGAATCCGGGACCAACCCTTTGTCCGACCATCTCAAAAAACGGTATTTTTGGTGTTGACCTACCTCATCGGGTCAATGGACAAATGGGGTATCAAATGAAAGCTTGGACCGTCTTCTTTAAGAATCTACTGGTCGGACAAACTTTTCATGGGCCAAACATACGTCCGACCGCTTTTTCAACAAAAAAAAGCTTTCATCTTTTTTCATATGGACACAATGTCCATATTTATTAAGTATAGAAAGAACTTTTTTACTACTCGTTAGAGATTTCATCGATAACCCCAACATTAGGTGTTTGGCTGGTTTAATTCTTCCCTTTGAAATTATATAAATTATATCCTGACATAATGATTGAATTCTTATTGAATCGTCTTCGGAATTTTTTCTTCTCGTATCTGGTCCCTGAACAAGACAACAAACAAACTCATATAGTTTTTCAGGAGTTAAACATTCACCTTTTATAACATCATCTGGATTTAGTTTTTCAGGCAGATTATTTTTTGCTATAGACTTTACTGTGTTTCGGAGGGCATAAGCTACCTCTTGAAATTTAAAAATTTCAGCTGACTTAAGAAATAAGGAATCGTTAACTAACTTACTAATATCAATACCTTTTTTATAGACAATTTTTTTATTGCTTGTACTAGACAATTCAATTGTAATCAAACATCCATGGACATGTTCAATTCTGGCCGCCTCCTGGACTAGTATGGGAGGCGGCCGTCAAAGTACCTACCTCATCGAGTCAATGGAAAATTTGGTCATTAACGAATGGTTAGTGACATGAAGATTACAGAACCGCTGGTCGGACAGACTTTTTCCGGGCCTATTGGCCGCAAAATGGTCACTTCCGGTTGCGTTTTTTGGTGTTGGGGTATACCATCAGGTCAATGGAAAATTTAAATAGTAGTTGGTAGAGATCTGGTTGTAGATTTTAAATCATTTGGTCGGACAGACAGAATCCGGGACCAACCCTTTGTCCGACCATCTCAAAAAACGGTATTTTTGGTGTTCCTACCTTATCGGTTCAATGGACAAATGGGGTATCAAATGAAAGCTTGGACCGTCTACTTTAAGAATCTACTGGTCGGACAAACTTTTCATGGGCCAAACATACGTCCGACCGCTTTTTCCCCAAATAAAAGCTTTCATCTTTTTCAACTCAATATCAAATATTTTTAAGTCAAATCAATATAAAATTTGTATCAGATAAAAGCTAACATTGTCACTTAAATAAATTATATAAAAAAAATTTAAAAAAAATTACAAAAAGCCATAACAAAATCTATTGATCATTTTTTTCTCAGGAAATTAATTTTTTTTTATAAATTAAATGAATGACATACTTAACGACGAACTGTCTTCTTCCAGCAGGGAAAAGTTAATCCGAATTATTAAATGAATGTTACACATATGTCTATATAGGGTATATTTAGTTTATTTTTCAAATATAAGATGAATTCATTTTTTCAAAAAAGATATAAAATAAACATAATATCACATATCAATACATAGAATAAAAAAAATAAACTTTGCATATATCCCAGTAATTATCGAACGACAATTGAAATAATAAGAAATTAAGAAATATCGTCTTCGTCAGAATCTTCCTCACTCAAATATTCCAATTCTTCTTCTTCTTCATTGTCTTTTAAAATAATATCATCAACATTAAGCGGAGTGGGATCCCCTTGAAACCAAAGTGGTATTAACTTTTCATCCTTCAATACCCACCCAAAATCTTCTGCCCTCAGTTCGACGCAGTCTGCTTCTGTGGCATTAGCCCACATAGAATGTATCGAATCGCATGAGTCCTGGTAACTCTGCATTCGATGGTCACATATGTATAAGAAGGTATAATAAAACGTAAATAAAACTGAACGTAAGAACTTAACGAAAGCACGAGTGAGAGTTAGTCTTAAGCAGGATTTTGAACTGTGAAGAAATAAATGTGCTTAGTGGTTTTTTTATAATATTTTTTCCACTCTAAATTATCGTGTTGGGGAGAGTACGATAACTGAGGCGCCAAGATTTAATAACGGTTTTGTGTAGGAGCGTCAAATGCAAGTATTTTTTTACTATGGGAGGGGGGGTCTACCTCGCCCCGTTTAGTAGGTAGGGGCGATTTTCGAAAAAAATGTCTTGAATGTAAAAATAAATACTAAAAAACAACGGCAATATTTAAAATACATTACTATAACGGTTTTAAAAGCCAGAAGTCTGTTCTTTAATCCTACATTTAAATTAAATTACTCGTTACAATAGTTTTCAAAATATTCGCATTCAAACTCGAAATTTTGATAAAAAAAAACGTAAAAAAACATCTTTAAACCAATTTTGTTCAAAATTGTGAAATGGAAAATAAATTTTTCTGTAATCCGATGCCTCAATAAATATTAAATCGAACGCAAAAAACCAAAAGCTTTTATGTCTTCTAGTTCTTGTGAAAATTGAAAATTACTGAAACTACTTTTTTATGAAATTTTAGATTCTTGGCATTTATTGTGATTTCATTAGAGGATCAATGTTGATGAAAGGTTTATCGTTGAAAGTAAAGTACAGCAATTCAGTTAGCGTTACCCAGAATGCATGACGAGGAGTTAGAATTGCGTTGCATTCCACTTTCTAGTCAGTCAGTTTGTGAGTAAGGAGTCAGTTGAAAAAATCAAGTCAATTTACAACTCACATGATGTTTTTAAAGGGTATGTCAGTCTCGTCAATGAAGTCATCGTCTAGGTTTTCACTTTGGATGGTCGAAGTCTTTAAGTTGCAGACCAACACTTTCTCTCCCATAGACAAGACCTGACTAAACTTTTTTGTATGTCCAATGTCCGCGACGCGGGCCACCCAGGTACTGTTGATTAAAAATACTATTGACATAGGCGCCTGCCAGACAGCCAGACCTACCCTAAGCGGAGCAACGAAGTTGCGTGAGCGGATATGCCCCCGAAAAGGGAGTTAAAATCCCTACATCCCGCGAAGCGGGCCACCCAGGTGCTGTTGATTAAAATTACAATTGACACAGGGGCCTGCCAGGCAACGAAGTTGCGTGAGTGGATGTGCCCCCCAGAAAAGGGGTGACACGCCTCAATACCTGCGGACAAAATAACCGCATACACCTGACCTCGCACCTACCCCAAGTCCTATAGTGTGCCCAGGCAGGGGGGTTGCAGGGGGGCAGCATGCCCCCCCTTACATAGGTCATTGTTTATACACCGTCATATTATGCGTCGCGGATATTTTGTCCGCGGACATTTTGTCGCGGATATTTTGACCCGGATATTTTGTCCGCGGATATTGAGGCGTGCAGCCCGAAAAGGGAGTCAAAATCCCCAGATCCCGCGAAGCGTGCCACTCAGGTACTGTTGATTAATCCTTAAAGTTAGATCACCGTAAATACCAAAAATAAAAATCTCATAAAAAAGTAGTTCAAGTAATTTTCAATTTTCACAAGAACTAGAAGACATAAAAGCTTTTGGTTTCTTGCGTTCGATTAAATATTTATTGAAGCATCGATCACAGAAAAAAACATAAGCGAGAGCTACATTACGTTTGCAACGAACTGTTGGATAACCTATTCCCCATATTTTTGTGTGTGTATGCGTCTGCCTCCCGCAAACAGCCGATGTTTCAGAAACAAAATTCTTCTTAAGCAGACAGAACAAAATTCAATAACATTAATTTTGTGCGGTGTGATGTTCAATTAATGCTGGCGCAATAAAAAAGGCGTGCGCAACGCCCAAAGTTAAAACGTTTTATTGCCAAGGCAATTGTTATGAGCTCAGTGACATTCAATTTTATTCTTGCAAATCGATTTGAACAAAACAAGATAAAACTTAAATTTTTAAACATAAGATTTGGAATGCAAATAGCGATTATGGGTATTTCTAACAATTCTTGGACCACACTCTGCTACGTAGCCAAGGAATATAAATCCAATTGTTCATCTGCTTACTTCAAAACTGCGACCGATGGTTAAAAAACGTTAAAAAATGAATGCATTATACAACTTTTGACAGAAACGCCCCTTAAATGTGGGCGTGTCTTAAAAATTTGAAGCACTAACTGAGCTTTGGTCAGTATTTAGGCATATGTGTAAAACTTCAGCTGAATCGAGTAGTTTTAAAACAATCTTACCTGAACAAAGGTATTTTATCAAAATCACGCCTCTATAAGTGGGCGTATTGAAAAATGTACAAAAGAAAATGTAGAGATATATTTCTCAAATAACGAACGGAAGGAAAAAGGTTTAAATTAAATATTGGAAGTGCCTTAAATTTTTAAGACTACGTTTTCCGTTCTTTCATGAAAAGTGGGCGTAAGCCACGCCCAAAATTCAAAAATTTCTTTTCATACACAAACTTTTTAGTTTCTATTAAGAGACCCAAAATTTTGGCTTGCAGATTCATTATAAATACCGTTTATTAAAAGTGGGCGTCAGCCACGCCCAAAATCAATTTTTTTGATTTCATACACAAGATGTTTATGTGCAAGTAATACCCACAAAATTTAATGTTTTTCGCTTTAATATAACAATTGATATTTTATAAAAACAATATTGATGGTTTTGTATGAAAAATGGGCGTCAGCCACGCCCAAACTGAAATATTTTTATTTGATTGGAAGTAGGTTTACCTAAGGCTTACGTGTGCAAAATTTTAGCGTTATGCTTCTATCATAACTGTACAAAAAACATAATTTAATTTTGTTAAATTGAGGTTGTTCATCAAAAATGGCGATTGTGGGCGTGTTTGTGGGCGGTTTTTACCGGTTCAAGAACTTTGCCTTACTCTTGAACCAAAGATTATATATACCAAATTTCAGCTTTCTAGCTCAAAAATTGCGACCTCTAGAGAGTATACATACGGACGGACGGACGGACGGACGGACGGACATGGCTATATCGACTAGGCTTTTGATTCTGAGTCAGAATATATATACTTTTCTATACCTAACGGTATTATTTCTCTATGTTACAAACTCCACACCAAATACAATATACCCATTCTATGGAATAGGGTATAAAAATTTATTTTCCATTTCACAATTTTGAACAAAATTGGTTTAAAGATATTTTTTTACGTTTTTTTTATCAAAATGTTGAGTTTGAATGCGAATATTTTGAAAACTATTGTAACGAGTAATTTAATTTAAATGAAGGATTAAAGAACAGATTTCTGGCTTTTAAAACCGTTATAGTAATGTATTTTAAGTATTGCCGTTGTTTTTTAATATTTATTTTTCCATTCAAGACATTTTTTTCGAAATTCGCCCGTACCTCCTAAACGGGGCGAGGTAGACCCCCTCCCATAGTAAAAAATACTTGCATTTGACGCCCCTACATAAAACCGTTATTAAATCTTGGCGCCTCAGTTATCGTACTCGTGCCATCGTGTTTTATTTCTTTTCACATATGTATTATTAGAGATGGTTATACAGTCCATTTGAGCTACGATACATTGGTCCATGTCGAGCGTCGGATATTGTGCCAGTGACGGAATGGTGCAGGTTTCCTTAAAAAAAAAAAAAAATTAAAAATTAAAAAAAAAGTGCCCTGTGATTGATTGTGGTTCGTTTTATAACGAACAAAATATTGTGAATAATAAAAATGTCACAAAAAAATGTGCGCAGCAGTTTGTTTTGTCGCGAGCGACAGGAGTATGGGCAGGAAACCGTGTGTGTATCACCAGCAGGCGATGTGCAAAACGGTACTTCATTATATAATAATGATCAATATGTACCAACCAGCATGTAAGTAGTTCAATTATTATTGTTGTTGTTTTTCCATTTTTTCAAACGGCGGCGACCGATGAAAATTCTTCGTCAAGACTCAAGAGAACAAGAGCAGGTAAGAATGTACGTATTCTCTCCTCAGAGCAAGAATACACACTTACGAGTTACGATTACGAGATTACGACTCATGAGCAGCGAGCCGGAGTGAAGGAATACGCATACACAAAACACATTATATGCGCAATGTATGTATACGCGCAACTGTGACAAAGAGAAGGAGAAGAATGACAAATTTCGTCATTCGGAAAAAAAAACAAAAACGGTCTTTCGAAAGAAAGAAAATTTAAAAAAAAAACAACAAACACAACAACAAACACAACAACAACAATATCTATACAATAATAATATTAACATATTAACATTTTAAATAACATTTATTTAAAACAAAAAAAGGATGAGCTGAAATGAGGCATTGAGAGCAGAAGTGGCGTAACCTTATATAGGAAACACATAAGGGATACGCCACTTCTGCTCTCAATGCCTCAAATATAGTCCTAAAACAGGACAAAGTATTTTTTATTGTTAAGAAGTGCAAATATTTGATTGTGTGAATGGTGGTGGTTTTTTGGAGTATTTTGCAACGGAGCAGGTTTCTTTTTTTTTTCTCTCTTCTTTATCTTTTCCCGTTGTATTGAATGTGTTCCGATGGATGTGTGCAGTGTCTATGAGCGATTTTGTTTTGTTTTCGGTAAATGCAAATGTGAATGCAATGATAGCAATGATGATAGAAGGGGCAGAGGGCGATCTAAGTTTATTTGTTTTCTTATGGAGAATGAGAATTTTTGAAGTGTGTGGAGTGCGCAGGATGTTCTTTTTCCTCTTTTGGTGCGTGTGTGATTTATATACCTTTTTAATATCATTTTTTATTAATAAGATATTTTTTTCAATATTACCTAGATATGTTACGGTGATGTTGCTGCTTTGTTGTTTGGTAGGGATCAAAAATTAATTTCTTTTATAGGTGTTAAGTTTTTTTTGTGTAATTTTTTTTCTCTTGACAAGCTTTGTTGCTCGAGATATAGCAGGGGCGAGTGGGAGTCAAAGCACATTTGTGCGAGTTACCAAATTTGAGAGAGAAATTGTGAAGGACTCGAAATATAGCAGGGGCAACTCAAAGCACATATGTGCGAGTTACCAAACATGAGAGAGCAGGTATGAAGGAGGAACTTGAGTGCAATTGCACCAGTTGCCATGAACAAATTATTATTAATAAAAAAAAAAAGGACACATATCTGGGGCAGGAAAAACTCAAAGCACGACGGTGCTAGTTTTTAGAGAAGGAAAGCTTGCAAGCGGCAGGAATAAAATATTTTAAATTCAAAAAGAATAAATATTTTTAAAGCAGGAATATGAGCCACAAAAGAATTTCTTCTCGATGCAACATATCTTTTCTTATAATAAATAAACTTTATTGGCAACGACAAAAGCAGCTACAACTAGCCGACCTTTTTTTACTTGCGATTATAGGTACTATAAGGCAAGTTATGGATTCGTGCAGAAAAAAAGTTTCGAGATAACAATCACACATGACATTACGATGATGGAGAAGTCGAAAAAAGTGGGTCTGGGAATTCCGTCCGTCTGTCTGTCTGTCTGTCTGTCTGTCTGTCTGTCTGTCTGTTCGCGCTTCTAGAGCCTGAACGGATGGGCCGATTTGCTTCAACTTTGGTATCTAGTATTTATTTGGCCGTCCCTCGGAACGTATTTTTTATTTTTGCTCTAGGCCCAAAAATAACGGCACCTGCCATACAATCGTGAAGAAAAAAATTGATTTTCTCAAAAACGGCTCTAACGATTTTGATAAAACTTTCACGATGCTATTTTTGTAAGATAATCTATCTTTTGGTTGGAAAATATTTTTCAAAATTTGTCTTATAACGGTACCTCTCATAGAACCAGTATTTTCAAATGAAATTTTCTCGTAAACTATACATTCGATTTCAATAAAATTTTGGCCACAGGAAGTCATTTATAATTTTATTAATATGGCATTTCAAATTTTTCAAACACTTTTTTTTTTGATTTTTTATAATTTTTTCAAAAAATTTTTTGGTTTTCGAAATATGTTGGAAACGGGTGCATTGATTTTTTTTTAAATTATTTTTTCAAATGTAGACTACAGATTGCCATATATTTGCATACCCAAATAAATTTCAAAATGTTTTTTGGAAAAGTTTTTCAAAAATAACCTTTTTAAAAAAAAACTGGTCGAACGATTTTCAATATTTTTTTTTTCCTAGATTTACGTATAGCTTCGAAATTTTATTGCATACTTTGTTTTTCCGAGAAAACTCTTAAACTAATTTAAAAAATAAAAGAATTTTAGAAATTATTTAAATTTTTTTTTTAAATCCATGTATGCAGCCACTAAGCAATAATTGCTTATCATAAGAGCAAGTTCGTGCGACCCAGTCGTGCATTTTATTTTATTATATCTACTGTTTATTTTATTTTATTTTTGCATACTGGGAATTTTAGTACCTACTGCAAACTATTATTTATTTATGTATCTGCATATTGGGAAATTGAAGTACCTACTGCAAACGAGTATCTCTTTCATTTTCAGGGTAGGACATTTTTGAATCATCATTTCTAATGCAATACGATTTTATATATTTACAGAAAAGAGCAGCGAATAAAAAAAGATTGACAACCAGCAGGAGAAAAATCACCAATATGTATTTAATGCTGGTGTATTTTCAGTGAGCATAATGCTTGCCTTTGTGAAATCTCCAGACTTTGGAATTTGTACGATGGCAGCAGCGCAGGTCAGGCTTAAGGCCTTGCAAGAAGCCTGGTCGCAGGTCAAGATCAGCGAGAGCAGGATTGCGTTGGCCGACGATATGTTGGTCAACGTGGAGATACAACGCAGGATTGGTGGAGCGGAAGAAAATAACTTTGCTGCCCACGCAGTGTTGCAGGAAAAGCTAAGAAAATATCTCCAAGAACACGCATAGCAGGCATACCAGGTAGAGCAGAACAGGCATTGAGCGGAGCGATGGCAGGAAATTCGAGCAGCCGTTGTCACAACTTCAGGCGCATTCAAATTTGAGCAGGTATGAGGACATGCGAGCAGCTGGCAGTAATGCCCGAAGAGCAGGAGCACCAGGTGACAAGAGGCTGTTGCCTTGACACTCGTGCAAATTTCTGAATCATCCAATGTGACGTTGTCCACAGTTTGCAGTACTGAGCATTCGTGCTAAGCAGGATCTATGAAGGAAAAGGCACTTTGCCCCCATTTGTCTTAAGGCGTGCCATGCCCCAAAGGACTTCTTCCAAGGGCCGTGTTGTCGATGCCCCGGGAAGCAAATGCAAAATAGTGCTACGAAAGAGGTTGAGAAGGGTGCAGAAACTGTTCTATATGCACAGGAAAAGTGAAAGAAGAGAAGGAGCCAGACAAGCGAAAATAAGCAAACGGCAGATTGACTAATTATGCCTCCCAGGAAACGCCCTCGGTTGGAGAAGGGCATGATGGAAGAAGTAGCAGGAACAGCAAAAAGAGAGAAAGCAGGATGTGATTTGAAAGAGGTGATGTCCTGGGGGTATTTTCAGAGAGCTAGGCGTTTGCTTTCTAAAAACAAAAATAAAAGTATGATTAAAATTTATTTTGTCTTTTTATGTCTTTTAATTATAATGAGCAAGAGCAGGAGAGAGTTACTTTGATGCCTACGGCACAAGTAAGAATCGAGATGGAGTAAGAGCATTTTTTGATACGGGCGCACAGCCCAATCTGGTTTTAATAGAGCAGGACTTTTGGATTCTGCATAAGTAGGTTAATTGGCATCCAGTAGTGCCAACACACAACTTGAAATCGCCACTGATGAGCATTGCTACAGCATCTCTTGCTGATCCACATTATTGGAAAGCAGGTACTGTAGATTTATTGCAGGTTCATAGCAGAAGCATTTACTTCTGCCTTAGAGCATCGACGAGGTGGTGTCCTTGAGATGGAAACTGTTTTCGGCAGAATAATATTGGGAGAGTATGGTAATGAGAAGGATAGCATGAACAATGAACAGGTATCGCAGGAAGTGCGCATGGATAATAATCAACTTCATGGATCGCTTAAGCGTTTTTGGCATAAATGTTTTAAATGACATAGAAATGTCGTTGAGCAGGTCAACATAGCAGGAGGAGCAGGTGGAGCAAAATTTCATGAAAAGATTTTCACGTGATGATTTCGGCAGGTTTCTTGTGACGATTATTTGAAGGAATCAGTGAAAGAGCAGTGAAGTTCAGAGCTTACAACTAAGCGTAGGTTCTTTGCTTTGGAGAGAAGTTTAGCAGGAGATCCTGAGTTGAAAAAAAGTACCAGGAGTTTATGAGAGAACATGAAGAAGCAGGACATATGACACCAGTGACAGGCACAGTGCATGGCAAAACCATATACCACATCATTGCGTCGCCAAAAACTTAAGGGTCGTATTTGATGCGAGCTGCAGGACAAATAAAGGTACTTCATTAAATGAAGTGCAATTGCTTGTGCAATCGCTTGGAGAAAACTAACAGAAGGATCTGCACAAAATTTCAATGCGCACCGTGTCGCTACTACTGCGGATATCAAAATGTTGAGAATATTGAAAGTGGCGAAGGAACAATGGGATTTGCATCGTATATTCTGGAGAGAAAACCCGCAAGACAATTTTAGAGAACATTGGCAGGACAATTTGAGAGAATATTGGCTGACAGTAGTCCTCAGGTATGACCTCATCAGCTTATAATACTGTACAATGTGCAAGGGAGGCAGGAGTTTCCAGAAGCTACAAGTCAATATTAAGCAGGAATTTTATATGGATGACTGCACCACAGGTGCTGATTCTGAAGAGAAGGCGATCAAGTCATCAAAATATATCGATCATGTTTTAAAAGGGGCAGGTTTTGAGCTTAGAAAATGGAAATCCAATTCCAAAGCTCTTGTGAAGGATATGAACTATGAAGAACAGGGGTCAATAATGTTGCAGGATGATGAGAGAACATCAGTTGTTTGCCTCAAGTGACTGCTTGAGAAGGATCAATTCACGTTTGTGGTAAAAACACCGGAGACTCAGCAGGCAATAACCAAGAGAAGCGTAGTGAGCTGTGTTCACTCCCTAGAGAGATAAATGAGAGATGGAGAGATTTCTGGCAGGAAATAACATATTTATAGAACGTGAAAATTTGGCGATGGATAGGTACTTCAGAAGAAGTACGAAAAGAGCTACATGGATGCTCGGATGCTTCTGAGAGGGCATATGGAGCAGCGATTTATCTGAGAACGATACGTACGGCAGGATTACAGCAGATCTCATCACAGCAAGAACACGGGTTGCACCACTTACAACGGTGGCAAAACAGCGCTTAGACAGCAGCAGAGCTATTGGGACGGCTAATTGTAAACGTCATTAAAACAAGGGAATGGGAAGGTATCGAGTATGATCTTTGGACAGATTCACTCGTAACGCTGCATTGGATAAATAAATTAAAACGTATGAAGCGAATAGAGTCCCGTCTATAGATACAAACACCGAAGTCAAAAGGTGGAGACATGTTGGAACAACTGATAACCCGGCTGATATTCTAAGTATAGGAATAAAGCCATCAGCATTGTTTGATAGCAAGTTGTGGTCGCATGGGATGGAATGGTTGACAAAACCTCCGTCGAGCTTGTCATCTGAAAAGTTTGTGCCAAATGTTTCAGATGGGGGGAGGGATGAGATGAAAGCTTTGTGATAACGAAATTTACAGAGCTCTTATTTATTTATGTGAAGTGCTGGGGAAGGAGTATTCCATTGATTGAATACACGTCTACATTAGAGAACGCGAGTAATGTAATCAGCTATGTAATAAAAAGCAAAAATAAAGCAACGAAAAAAAGATGAAGAGATAGATGGAAAGAGATGGAGACGTTCTGCACGTCAAGTGAAAAGAAGGAATAGAGCAGATGAGAATGCAGGAGATACAGCAGTACTTGGCCAACCATTATCTGAAGAGAGGATGAAATCAATCGGTCATCTGCTGAGAAAAGAGCAGGAAAAGTATTTTGCGAAGGAAATCATATGTACCTATAGAGAAGGACAGGTGTTTGCCTGAAAAGAGCAGGATAGAATTCTTTAAGCCAATCTTAAATGGTGAACAGATTCTAAGAGTAGCAGGGAGACTGGAAAGAGCAGAGATGGAATACGAGAGAAGGCATCCAGCTATCGTGCCAAATAGTTCTCGATTGGCTTGGTTGATCATGTATAATGCGCATACAGCAACGAATCATGGAGCAGTGCAGGTCATGATGCAGGACATTCGTCAGAGATTCTGAATTCCGAAGCTCCGAAGTCAGCTGAGGAATAACTTACATAAGTGCTTGGTTTGCGTGCGTTATAATCAACTTTTTGAGATGCAATTGATGGCTGATTTGCCATCAGAGAGAGCAACAGCAGGGAAGGCTTTTCTACACACAGGGGTAGACTATATGCAGGTCCATTCGAAATAAAGATGATCGACAGAGCAGGTGAGCAAATAATAAGACAGAAATGTTGGGTTTCCGTCTTTGTTAGCCTTAAAACTAGTACAGTGCATATAGATTTGGTATCAAATCTGACGTCAGTAGCGTTCATTGCTTGTTTCAAAAGATTCATAGCAAGAAGGGGCAGGTGTGGAAGGACAATGGTACAGCATTTGTCGGTGCAGCGAAGGAATTGCAGAAAGCCAAAGAGCGTTGGTTAGTGAAGGATACATTTGAACACTTAATTTTGAAAGAGACGGAATGGAAGTTTATGAATCCTGCGGCACCACATCAAGGTGGGATATACCAAGCAGCACTAAAGTCGATGAAATATCATTTGACGAGAATCGTTGGAGCGAAGGTTTTGGCATATGAGCAGGTTTTGACATTAATTACTAAGATAGAAGCCATCTTGAATTCAAGACCGCTACATACATTAAGCGATGATCCTGATGATTTGCAGGCGTTAACGCCGGGACATTTTGGTTGGTGAACCACTTGTTTTACCGTTTATAACCAATGATATGCCAAATACCAAGGGCATACAATTGTGGAAGGAGCGCAAGACTATGCTTGCACTTCTGGAGCAGATGGAAGGAAGAGTACTTATCTACTCTATACGAGAGGAAGAAATGGCGAAACGAGAAATATGTCTTCAGAGAAGGACAACTCTGCATAATCAGGAGAGAAAATTTCCCATGATCGGCGTGGGCGAGGGCGGATACTTAAACAAATACCAAGCAGGGATGGACTAATAAGGAGCGTGATTCTGCAAACAGCGAGCAATCAACTTGCGACACCGGTACAGAAGATCTGCATCTTCGAAATCAAGGAGCAGAAATGATTTATGTATTAAAATAAATTTGTATTGAGCGGAAAAATATGTAAAATTAAAGCGAAAGGGGTGGAAAACCGTAGGTTTTCGCCGGGAGTGTATCGAATCGCATGAGTCCTGGTAACTCTGCATTCGATGGTCACATATGTATAAGAAGGTATAATAAAACGTAAATAAAACTTAACGTAAGAACTTAACGAAAGAGTGCTTGTTCTGCGAACAAGCACGAGTGAGAGTTAGTCTTAAGCAGGATTTTGGACTGTGAAGAAATAAAAAATGTGCTTAGTGGTTTTTTTATAATATTTTTTCCACTCTAAATTATCGTGTTTTATTTCTTTTCACATATGTATTATTAGAGATGGTTATACAGTCCATTTGAGCTACGATACATAGAACTTACAAAAATTGTTCTTTTAATTTTTTCATTGAGTGATTTAAAACATGGGGGTATCAAGCTAGAGTCAAAGTTTTTTATATTTTAAAAAAAATTACCTACCGACGTATTTTTAGAAGCATATATGTTTTGAAACCTTTGAAATCTAGCTTCATTTACACTTTTGCAGTTCCGTAGACCATACATATGTGAAGTAAAGTTTTGAATAACTTCTGTATCTTTTTCCAGTAAAAGATCAGTTTGTTTACTCAATGCTTCAAAGGCAGCTTGATAACAACCACTTTTTTAAAGGATATCTAGAGGTTTAGCTTTTCCTTTTCTAAACAAACTGGCCGTATAGTCGCAACCTGTAAGGCATGAAATGCTGGTAGCGCAGCACATAAATTCACTCCCAATGTCGAAGCTAGTTGCGTACAGTTTATGCCATTGAAATTATTTCTTTTCGAGCTGCCACTTGCTAACCAAATCTCTAAGTCCTTGAATTTGTGCATATTCCCCAGTAAAATAACGAGTATGTCTGTGTCAGAAGCTCGAACCATAATGTTGGAATTAGGTTTTGATTTGCTTATATGGTAAATTAATCTGGTATCAGCTTTTTCATGGCTATAACTTTATTCGTATTCCTCACGTTTAGAAATACATTGGTTTTCAACTTCATAGGAGAAACACTTGTCATCTACCGTCAAAAAACTTTTTTGTCTCCTAAAATTGGAATCAAAGAACTATCCTCCTAGTGCAGCCCTAAAAACCTTACGAGTGATTCTTTAAATTTAGGTTTTTTAAGGCATTTAACAAAATCATCTGTTCGTTTTTGAAGTATTCCAGAAATCGTGAAATTTGAGACTTCTACTTCATTTCGAACGCAATGTTCAGAGTCTTTGATGGATGGGTGTAAATAGCGGTCAAAAACAACATGAACTTCCGGGGCATCCGTGTAACATGCCCTTGTTAAAATCATCTCGGATATTTTGTTAAATGTTTGAGGAACTAATGACCCTAAGAGATGGATTATTTAGGCTCAAATGTGTAGTTTACCTACACATTTAGATGCAACTTAGTCCAGGGAAGTTTATGATGTTATTACTACTTCTACAAAATTTCACAAGCCTCTGAAGTAAAAACTATTTTTTAAATAGAAAAAAGTAGAAACTAATTAGTTGTTTATTTTAGTCTCAATCAAGTTATCCAACAATGAACTTAGATGAAAATGAAATCCAATTGCCAACTGAATTAATGTTAATAGACCCAAGATGTTCGTCTGCGTCAATTACTACTGGGGAAAATAATAGTAAAATTAGAACCTGTATTTTTTGCAGTGAGGTTGTGAAAAAGAAAGGAATACGAAAGCAGAAAGTATCTATTTGTAATAATTATAGTATGATTGAATCCACTTAAAAAATTGCCGAAATTCTAAAAGATAATAAAACACTTAATTATTTGAAAAAGTGTAAAAACTTTGCATATCACCCAATTTGTAGGGATACAAACCTGAGTATGTTTAGCAGATTTAATACAAATATTCCAAAAAAAAAAAAAACAGTACCTGGCACAAACTTAGAAAAGTTCATAAAGAAGCATTTGAAGCGTTTTCAGTTTATTTATTAAAAGAAGTTGTGCAGGAAGAACATGTTTTTTACTTAAAAAATTTATTTTTAAGATATAAAGCATTACTACTAGAAATAAATAACAATAATTTAACAGGTTTTGAATTTGAAAGTTATACATCACAATATTTACAAAACAGAATTGAACATGTTCATGGATGTTTGATTACAATTGAATTGTCTAGTACAAACAATACAAAAATTTTCCATAAAAAAGGTATTGATATTAGTAAGTTAGTTAACGATTCCTTATTTTTTCAGTCAGCTGAAATTTTTAAATTTCAAGAGGTAGCTTATGCCCTCCGAAACACAGTAAAATAATCTGCCTGAAAAACTAAATCCAGATGATGTTATAAAAGGTGAATGTTTAACTCCTGAAAAACTATATGAGTTTGTTTGTTGTCTTGTTCAGGGACCAGATACGAGAAGAAAAAATTCCGAAGACGATTCAATAAGAATTCAATCATTATGTCAGGATATAATTCATATAATTTCAAAGGGAAGAATTAAACCAGCCAAACACCTAATGTTGGGGTTATCGATGAAATCTCTAACGAGTAGTAAAAAAGTTCTTTCTATACTTAATAAATATGGACATTGTGCGGGATACACCGTTGCCGCAGAGCTTGAAACCAAAATGACATATACAGCCTGTGAAGAAAATAGTCTCATACCTAGTGGTATACAAATTAGTGAAAATTTAAGCACCCATGTTGCTATTGAAAATTTTGACCGTTACGTAGATACTGTAAGCGGAAAAGATACGCTCCATGATACTGTCGGTATCATTTATCAATTCAGACCTGAGCCAAGTTTTTCATTGGAGACAAATAACATTGTAGGATCTTCGAGCATTTCAACTGTTAGTAGTTTTCTTACTTCAAGAAAAAGAAGGCGATTCGAACAAATCCCGCGTGAAATTCAACCCTACATGAAAAAACCCAATTCTAAAACAAATTTGCTTTCTCTATCAGAAATTCTGGGTGCATTCAATGAATCTTCGCAAACAAAAATGAATGCTATAATGAAAGATTTAATTTGGGCAGTTTGACTATCCAAAATTCCTGAATTACCAATGTGGATAGGATTTAATACTAAGACAGTAATAGATAATAGTCAGATTCAAGTCATAGATTACTTACCACAAATTAATTTGTCATCCACATCCTATACCGTTGTTTTTGAAACTCTTAATCATGCTCAAAGAATTTGTAACGAATGCAATCAAAAAGAAATCATTTTGACATATGACTTAGCTATTGCGAAAATGGCAATGCAAATTCAAATAAGAGTCCTACATTTAATAATATTTTCATTAATTTAGGTGCATTTCACATTCAAATGGCTTTTTTTAAAGCCATCAGAAAATTTATTGATGGTTCTGGAATAGTCGATATATTAGTACAATCTGAAGTTTGGCTGAAGGATCAGTAAACGGATTTATTGATGGCAAGCACTTTAATAGATGTAAACGAATCCATCCTTTGCTGACCGGTGCCATTCAGACATTGCACTTTGAACGGTTTTGTTTAGAAAACAACATCAACATTTCAGAAGATTTCGTTGATGATTTACAACACTTTTTTCCAAGCCTATTGCAACCAAATGAGAGCCATATTTTAAGCCCATTGCTCAATGATATTTTTACTAAATACAGAGCGTATAAAGATCTCACACTTAAAGGAGAGTTATACTCCTCGGTTTTTCATGCAATATAGTGAGTTCATGAACGTTTTTTTCAGGTTTTCAAGCAGTATAAGAACGAGTGATTTTTTGTGTTTAACCAACCTAATTATGCAAGGTAGATATTAAAATATCATTCTAATTTAGTTGAATTAAAAATAAATAATTCTAATTTAATAAACGAATTTAAGCGTGGTGCTTTTGGTATAACGCGTACAGCAAAAAAATTTTCTAGGTCACCAGTTACTCTCGAACAAACCATAAATGTGGATGCTGCTAACTCATTGCCTAAGAACAAAAATTATTTCCAAAATGTTAACTGAAATAAAAATCGGACAATGGGATGATATATGTTATGAGCTTGCCAGAAATAGAATTCAAAAGGACAAGAAAGCATTAACTGATATCGTTAATGTTTTCAAACAAAATATAAATCATTTTGATGAAAACTTGGGAAAAGAATTTCTTTTTAACATAACAACAGGTAGAGCGACAAGTCAACAGACAGCTGACTTTGTTCTAAATGTTAATGAAACAGGGCAAAAATAAAAGATAACATTTATTGAAGAGTGTTCTGAAAACATTGGTCGGTTTGAAAAACCTTTAAAGCACAACAATATTCTAAACTTCGCATCAGAATGCTTAAAAAATATCAAAAAAGGAGAGATGGTACAAAACAGAGCCTTATAAAAATGGAACGGGATGCCTTTGGGAGACTATTAGTAATAGCCTTAGAAAAAAAATTGACATGGAGGTTTGTTTATCATTTCCATTGTCTCCAGCCCCCCAGCCCTTTGTCACTATACTGGTGAAAGCACAAAACTGAAAGCAGTTTTGGCAAAAAAAACTGAAATCTAGAATTTCTCCGTCCGAGCCGTTAAAAAAAGATATAGAATTAATTGATGGCTTTTACTTTATCGATCTCTTAGGGTCATTAGTTCCTCAAACATTTAACAAAATATCCGAGATGATTTTAACAAGGGTATGTTACACGGATGCCCCGGAAGTTCATGTTGTCTTTGACCGCTATTTACACCCTTCCATCAAAGACTCTGAACATTGCGTTCGAAATGAAGTAGAAGTCTCAAATTTCACGATTTCTGGACCACTTCAAAAACGAACAGATGATTTTGTTAAATGCCTTAAAAACCCAAAATTTAAAGAATCACTCGTAAGATTTTTAGGGCTGCATAACATACTCGTTATTTTACTGGGGAATATGCACAAATTCAAGGACTTAGAGATTTGGTTAGCAAGTGGCAGCTCGGAAAGAAATAATTTCAATTGCATAAACTGTACGCAACTATCTTCGACATTGGGAGTGAATTTATGTGCTGCGCTACTAGCATTTCATGCCTTTACAGGTTGCGACTATACGGCCAGTTTGTTTAGAAAAGGAAAAGCTAAACCTCTAGATATCCTTTAAAAAAGTGGTTGTTATCAAGCTGCCTTTGAAGCATTGAGTAAACAAACTGATCTTTTACTGGAAAAAGATACAGAAGTTATTCAAAACTTTACTTCACATATGTATGGTCTACGGAACTGCAAAAGTGTAAATGAAGCTAGATTTCAAAGGTTTCAAAACATATATGCTTCTAAAAATACGTCGGTAGGTAATTTTTTTAATTATAAAAAACTTTGACTCTAGCTTGATACCACCATGTCTTAAATCACTCAATGAAAAAATTAAAAGAACAATTTTTGTTAGTTCTATGTGGGCTAATGCCACAGAAGCAGACTGCGTCAAACTGAGGGCAGAAGATTTTGGGTGGGTATTGAAGGATGAAAAGTTAATACCACTTTGATTGCAAGGGGATCCCACTCCGCTTAATGTTGATGATATTATTTTAAAAGACAATGAAGAAGAAGAAGAATTGGAATATTTATTGAGTGAGGAAGATTCTGCTGAAGACGATATTTCTTAATTTCTTATTATTTTAATTGTCGTTCAATAATTACTGGGATATATGCAAAGTTTATGTTTTTTATTCTATGTATTGATATGTTATGTTATGTTTATTTTATATCTTTTTTGAAAAAATGAATTCATCTTATATTTGAAAAATAAACTAAATATACCCTATATAGACATATGTGTAACATTCATTTAATAATTCGGATTAACTTTTCCCTGCTGGAAGTAGACAGTTCGTCGGTAAGTATGTCATTCATTTAATTTATAAAAAAAAATTAATTTCCTGAGAAAAAAATGATCAATAGATTTTGTTATGGCTTTTTGTAATTTTTTTTAAACTTTTTTTGTATAATTTATTTAAGTGACAATGTTAACTTTTATCTGATACAAATTTTATATTGATTTGACTTAAAAATATTTGATATTGAGTTGAAAAAAGATTAAAAAGATGAAAGCTTTTTTTTGGGGAAAAAGCGGTCGGACGTATGTTTGGCCCATGAAAAGTTTGTCCGACCAGTAGATTCTTAAAGTAGACGGTCCAAGCTTTCATTTGAGAAATGAAAGATGAGGTAGGTCAACACCAAAAATACCGTTTTTTGAGATGGTCGGACAAAGGGTTGGTCCCGGATTCTGTCTGTCCGACCAAATGATTTGAAATCTACAACCAGATCTCTACCAACTACTATTTAAATTTTCCAATGACCTGATGGTATACCCCAACACCAAAACACGCAACATGAAGTGACCATTTTGCGGCCTAAAGGCCCGGAAAAAGTCTGTCCGACCAGCGGTTCTGTAATCTTCGTGTCACTAACCATTCGTTAATGACCAAATTTTCCATTGACTCGATGAGGTAGGTACTTTGACGGCCGCCTCCTGGACTACTACTGTATTAGTCAAAAAAAATTTTTTCTTAATGGAAACTGGCAGGCAAGAACAAAAAAAGAGAAAAGGAAAATTGAAAAAAAAGATTCACTCAATAACTACAAACCACAAACTTCATCATTAGTCATCGCATCATTATCCACTTATTTTTTACATATTTCAATTTCTCATCCCATCATCTTTGTCTCATCTCGCAAGAAACAGATTTTAAAGAGAAGCCAGTGCCAAACCGAAACCGAAAAAGTTTAATACATAGGAGCAACTTTAAATTTTCCACGCTGTTGTGTGAATGAGTATGAATTTTGTACCTCAGAATTTCTGTTTGAGTAACTTTGCTGACTTCGATTTCATATAGAAGTAAGTTATCAACATGCACGCTGTTAATTGTCTGTATTTTTGCTGTTGAAATTTTTTTTGTACGAGTATGTTATACTGCATAGGGGAGGGTGATGAAAATAAAATAAGATTTCTCATAAACGCCATGGCGAGTCTGAAGACAAGAGTGATGCCGTGAAATAACGCCGAGCGAAATTACACCGAATTACAAAATTCGGCGTTATTTCACTTAATGAAAGCGAAATAACGCTGAATTTCGGAGCTCGACGTTATTTCGCAATCACAAAGTGAAAAAACGCCGAATATTGCTTGTGAAATAAGGCCGAACTCAGAGAAAAGGCAACACAAATTGCCAAGGCTATTGTACTTGTTAGAAAACAAGTTAACTTCACCGTAATTAATCTTTGTTGGTTGAAATATCTTTATCCAGGCAGTATACGAACTAGAAACATAAGCAAGAGCTACAGTACGTTTGCAACGAACTGTTGGATACCCTATTCCCCATATTTTTGTATGTGCATGCGTCTGCCTCCCGCAAACAGCCGATGTTTCAGAAACAAAATTCCTCTTTAGCAGACAGAAAAAAATTCAATAACATTAATTTTATGCGGTGTGATGTTCAATTAGTGCTGGCGCAATAAAAAATAAAATGCACGACTGGGTCGCACGAACTTGCTCTTATGATAAGCAATTGGGTAGTGGCTGCATATATGGATATTAAAAAAAATTAAATAATTTCGAAAATTCTTTTATTTTTTAAATTAGTTTAAGAGTTTTCTCGGAAAAACTAAGTATGCAATAAAATTTCAAAGCTATACGTCAATTTAGGAAAAAAAAATATTGAAAATCGTTGGACCAGTTTTTTTTTAAAAAGGTTATTTTTGAAAAACTTTTTCAAAAAATATTTTGAAATTTATTTGAGTATGCAAATATATGGCAATCCGTAGTTTACATTTGAAAAATAATTTTTAAAAAAATCAATGTACCCGTTTCCAACATATTTCGAAAACCAAAAATTTTTTTGAAAAAATTATAAAAAATCAAAAAAAAAAAGTTTTTGAAAATTTTGAAATGCCATATTAATAAAATTATAAATGACTTCCTGTGGTCAAAATTTTATTGAAATCGAATGTATAGTTTACGAAAAAATTTGATTTGAAAATACTGGTTCTATGAGAGGTACCGTTATTAGACAAATTTTGAAAAAAAAATTCAAACCAAAAGATAGATTTTCTTGCAAAAATAGCATTCTGAAAGTTTAATCAAAATCGTTAGAGCCGTTTTTGAGAAAATCAATTTTTGTCTTCAAGATTGTATGGCAGGTGCCGTTATTTTTGGACCTAGAGCAAAAATAAAAAATATGTTCCGAGGGACGGCCAAATAAATCCTAAATACCAAATTTGAAGCAAATCGGCCCACCCGTTCAGCCTCCAGAGGCGCGAACAGACATACAGACAGACAGACAGACAGACAGACAGACAGACGGACGGAATTCCCAGACCCACTTTTTTCGACTTCTCCATCATCGTAATGTTATGTGTGATTGTTATCTCAAATTTTTTTTTCTGCACGAATCCATAACTTGCCTTATAGTACCTATAATCGCAAGTAAAAAAGTAGTGCGCCACGCCCAAAGTTAAAACGTTTTATTGCCAAGGCAATTGTTATGAGCTCAGTGACATTCAATTTTATTCTTGCAGATCGATTTGAACAAAACAAGACAAAACTTAAATTTTTAAAAATTAGATTTGGAATGGAAATAGCGATTATGTGTGTTTTTTTAACAATTCTTGGACCACACTATGCTACGTAACCAAGGAATATAAATCCAAGTGTTCATCTGTTTACTTCAAAACTGCGACCGATAGTTAAAAAACGTTAAAAAAATTAATGCATTATACGACTTTTGACGGAAACGCCCCTTAAAAGTGGGCGTGTCTTAAAAATTTGAAGCTTTAACTGCGCTTTGATCAGTATTTAGTTATATGTGTAAGACTACAGCTGAATCGAGTAGTTTTTAAACAATCTTACCTGAACAAAGGTTTTTTACCAAAATCACGCCTTTAAAAGTGGGCGTATTGAACAAATTTACAAAAGAAAATGTAGAGATATATTTCTCAAATAACGAACGGAAGGAAAAAGGTTTAAATTAAACATTGGAAATGCCTTAAATTCTTAAGGCTGCGTTTTTCGTTCTTTCATGAAAAGTAGGCGTAAGCCACGCCCAAAATTCAAAAATTTCTTTTCACACACAAACCTTTTAGTTTCTATTAAGAGACGCAAAATTTTGGCTTGCGGATTCATTATAAATACCGTTTATTTACAAAAACAATTTTTTTATAGTTTCTAATGAAAAGTGGGCGTCAGCCACGCCCAAAATCAATTTTTTTGATTTCATACACAAGATGTTTATGTGCCAGTAAGACCCACAAAATTTAATGTTTTTCGCTTTAATATAACAATTGTTATTTTATAAAAACACTATTGATGGTTTTGTATGAAAAATAGGCGTAAGCCACGCCTAAACTGAAATATTTTTATTTGATTGGAAGAAAGTTTACCTTAAGCTTACGTGTGCAAAATTTTAGCGTTATGCTTTTATCGTAACTGTACAAAAAACATAATTTAATTTTATTAAATTGAGGTTGTTCAACAAAAACGGCGGTTGTGGGCGTGTTTGTGGGCGGATTTTACCGGTTCAAGAACTTAGCCTTACTCTTGAACCACAGATTATATATACCAAATTTCAGTTTTCTAGCTCAAAAATTGCGACCTCTAGAGAGTATACATACGGACGGACGGACGGACGGACGGACATGGCTAAATCGACTAGGCTTTTGATTCTGAGTCAGAATATATATACTTTTCTATACCTAACGGTATTATTTCTCTATGTTACAAACTCCACACCAAATACAATATACCCATTCTATGGAATAGGGTATAAAAACTGTCCAAATGTTACCTACTTTCTAGTCGACTACTGTATCCCTCAACATCGCTTTTTGTTTTTATAGGAGCCCTGAACCCCAAATACAGAAGGAGTTTCCTAAGCATATTAATACATAAATCTAAGTTTCCATTTAATTAAGAAATTCGCTTGATGTTACCATTCACGAGAGGTTTGAATTATAATTTTCTATGCAAAGCTTTAAAGCACGATATTTTCTCGGGTCCTTCCTATATTTGAAAAGAGGAATGAATTTTGGAAGTATATTTGGATGCGTAGAAAGAATTACAAGTTTCTAGGACCTTGAAAGGATGTCTACGAAGGTTTCCGTGAAGTTAAATCAAAATTCGAAAAAGCTAATTACAACAAATGCGTTAATATTAACATGATTGCATGGAAACCGACTTAGTTAATAGTGATTGAAAATTAAAAAAATAATAATATATAATACAGTAAATTAAATACCTTCAAAATAATAAATTGAAAAATTATTTATAATCGGATTATGCTGACTGTTGCTACTGAATAAGGCAGAACCGGTTAGACATTTGTATTCCATTGGTACTGGAAAAGTAAGACATTGCAGCTTAAATTATTATTTTAAGTAAAATGCTATCAAACAAATTAAACATAAACAATGCACGAACAGGGAGGCAAACTTGTTGAAGGAATTTAAATTTGTTTTTTTATTTTGAGAGGTTATTGTTTGCGGGTGGCTTGTAAGCTAAATATTTCATTCAATACCTAGCTGTTTGGCTGTGTTTGATAGGTTACTTGTACATAAAGGCCTGATGGGTGTTTTTTGTGACAAGCTGCTTATAGGGTGAAATAGAGAAACGTGTTTGAAGCTCGGCTTACTCGAAACGATTAGAATATTGGGATATAACACTAACAGAAGCCACGTTTACAATTTTACAAAATCAGATACGCACTATACTCACAATCATTCTGACGACTTGCACACCAATTGATCCAAAAACACTGGGAAAATGGTAGACAAAGCCAAAGCGTGAATATTCTATGAAGCAAGCCAAAAAACATCCTCACCAGGAATACACTGAAGAAATTTTTAATGAAGCACTCATTTTCCTTTAAGGTGAATGTAGGTTTATATTTATCACAGTTTATATCATCGCGCTATCTGCTAGGAAGTGCAGAACAACGTCTGCCAGGACAGCTAGTATATTATAGTTTTCTAAATATCAAAGTATACTACAAGGTCCATCACATAGTTTGGCTACAAGGCGAAGATTGACACCCCGGGTACTTGAAAATCTTATATATTGGTTTGTTAGTTAAGCTATTAGAAAAGGCTTTTTTAACGCCAGCAGCAAAAAACAGTCTGGCAATTCTGGTCGCTTACGTCAAAGTCGTGCTCGTGCTGTTCGCTAATAAATTTATCATATTATTTCTAAAGTTATAATACAAATTATACAAAAACTTAAACAAAATATACACAAAAACTCAAAAAACTATTTAGAAAAATAAAATCGCTAACATAAAAGCATAGAAAAAAAAAAAGAAAAAATAACAAAGAGCTTGTGTTCAATAATGTACAAACCCTCAGGTAGCCAGCCGCAAACTTTTTTATTGTTTTTATATATATTTATGTTTTCGGTGGAAGACAAAGGAAAAAGGAGAAAAAACGATAGTGAAAGTTCGCCTGAAACTTTACCTACAAATAAAAAAAATAAACTGTGGCACTACAACTAAACCTACCATGGACCAAGTTGACATAAGGCAGATTATGAAGGAGCTCCTAGACGAAAAATTACAAAACATATCCACTAAGGATGACACCAATAGCATTAAAGCAGCTGTGAATGACATCAAAACCGAAATTACAAACGTTCAATCAGATGTAGCCCAGATAAAAATTGAAAACAAAAAGTTACAAGAAGAACTTGAGCAGCTTAAAAACAACGAGAAACGCATTCTTTATAAATCGGAGCAGGAAGAAAAATTCCGAAAAAGGTTTAATGTGGTGATGAGTGGGATGCGATCTGATCAGATTACAGCTCCCACAGCATTCGCTGAAATCTGTAGCGAAACACTTGGGGTGACTGTCAACGTCATCAAATTCCGAAAGCTTAACCAGAAAGACTACCTCTTCGAGCTTTCATCACAGCAAGAAGTCTTGGAGGTACTAAGAAACTCTGGAAAACTAAAAAACTCCGGCTATTATGTAAACAAAGATTTCACGCACCAAGAACGTAGCCAACGTTCTCAGCTAAGGCAAGTAAAGAAAACATTGATAAATGCAAAGATTGATCTTAATGTGCAGCTAAGAGGCCTAAGTTTGAAGGTGGGAAGCAGACAATATAACTGGGGTCAGGAAGGAGGCATACAAGCGCGATCAGAAGATGATAAAACTTTCATCAGTGGATACCTTAGAGCAGCAGCAAGTACCATTGGTGTAACAGTTCGAAAGGAAACTAAACATCAAGCAGAGCCATCAAATCGAGATTAGCAATTAGAGACTATGCAGGTATTAGCTTACAACGTATCTGGTCTTAGCAATAAGTTTCTCTTTCAAAATTTCTTTAATTATATTTATTTGCATGAAATATTTTTCCTTTATGGAACCCACTTAACTGAAGAAAATGTTTTTAAATTTAATAATTATTTCAGTAACTACAATGTTATTTGGCGAGGTGCAAAAAAGACACATAATTTTGGCAGGGCAAGCGAAGGAAGTGTGTTCGGGTACAAAAAAGGAATAGAAAGCAAATACAATTTAAAATTTTAATGTTTTGATGATTTTGTGTATCTGAAAGCAAAAATAAAAGAAATGCATGTGTGTTTTATACCAACCTACATTAACTGCAATAATTGGGAAGCTGGGTTTGTAAAGTTGAGAAATTTTTTAAAAAATACTACCATAGAGATTATCATCCTTGGAGATCTCAATATAAGATTAGGCTGTTAACAAACGATTGAAGGCAATGCCATCCCTACAAATACTTTAATGGAGGTGGAGCGAAAATCTAAAGATAGCAAAGTAGATAAGAATGCAAAAAGATTTCTTGAGTTATTAGGTGACTATGGGGGGGTAATTTTGAATGGCAGGACGAACGGTGACATGGAAGGTGGACTCACGTTTATTGGACCCAATGGTTCATCGGTGATAGATTATGGAGTAGCCTCATTGGGTTCATTGGATTTAGTCGAGAATCTCAAGGTTGAAGAAAAAATATATTCGGATCATATGCCGATAGTTTTAAGTTTGAAGAACAATGATAATTTAGAGAAAGAAAGACCACTCTCACTAATCCCAATGTTGAAATGGCAGGACAGTAAAAAGAATTTCTACGAACAAAAGATAGATACATGTTTGTTAGAAAGCCTTACTGCGACACAAAATACCGCCATGAACATCGATGATGATATAAATCTCATTAAAAATATTATATATGCTTCTGCTCCCCTTTCACCTTCTCCTTCCTGCAGAAATTTATTTAAGAAAAAGTGGTTTGATAGCGATTGCCACAAAGCTAAGAACAAGGTTTTAAAAAAACTGAAGTTTTATAAAACTAACTGCCTCGAACTATTTAGGATAAACTACCTCATTGAAAAGAAAATCTATAGAGCAATCTGCAATAGAAAAAAAAGAATACAATGAATTACAAATAAACAAGTTGTCAACAGTTAGGGGTGCAAAAGAATGGTGGTCAGTGGCAAGAGAGATGAGAGGAAAAAAATTGGTTGTGAGTCTGAATCTGAGTAGTGACAACTTTTTTGAGTACTTTAAAGGGCTCCTCAACTCAAGTAATTTTTCACCTTAAATCTTATACGCTGCACCTAACATAATTGACACAGCTATGGAAAGTCAAATAACTATTAAAGAAGTTGAACTGGTTATCAATAATGGGAAAAGGCTCCAGGCATAGACCGTATCACAATGGAGTTTTTCAAAAACGCAACGCCTAAATTAATCGAAAAAACAACTCAAAGCTTCAACCGAATTTTCGAATCCGAAGTAATACCGAGCTCATTTAGGAATTCCATCATATTTCCAATTCACAAAAAAGGAGTATTGGATGATGTGAGCAATTACCGCGGACTGTCATTTTTAGATACATTGTATAAAATTTTTACGGGGGTATTGCTGGCCAGAATAACTAAATGGGCTGATAACCGCCGGAACATAATTAACGAATACCAAGCAGGTTTCCCGAAAGGGTACTTGACGGTCGATCAAATTTTCACCCTATCCTCGGTTATAAGTTTAACGTTAAATAAAAGGAAAAAGAAACTTTACGTTTTCTTTATAGATTTTAAATCTGCATTTGATAAAATCAATAGAAAAGCCCTCTTTTACAAACTGCACAGTCTAGGAATGTCATCAAAGTTAGTAAGGATATTGAATAATATATACGAAAACACCAAATCCGCAGTTTGGGATGGCGAACATACTTCTTTGATACGGAAATGGGTTTAAGGCAGGGTTGTGTACTCAGCCCAATTCTATTTTCCCTTTTTTTAAACGACCTTCACGAGGAGCTACCTGCAGGTATAAATATCTGCGGAATGATTCTTAAAATTCTTATGTATGCAGATGATCTAGCAATACTAGCAGACAATCCTTTGAGCTTGCAAAGAATGATAGATCGTCTGGCGGAATACTGCGACACATGGAATTTGGAGGTCAACTTAGCCAAATCAAAAATTGTTATACTTAGGAAGGGAGGAAGGAGAGCCCTGAGCGAAAAATGGTTTTATAGAGGGTCAGATGTGGAAGTAGTTAATGACTACAAATATCTAGGTGTGAAGTTTACACACAATATGTCCCTAAAGTCGCATCTGGAAGAAAAACTTGTAATGTCTAAGGTAGCTATAAATTCCACTTGGTCAACAGTCATCAATGATGAACAAATTCTCCCTTCAAAAAAATTTAAAATTTTCGAAGCAACAGCCAGGTCCGTCATGTTTTACGCAGTTCAAGCATGGGGATACATGAGAAATGAGGAAACGGAAAGACTCCTCAGATATTTTATTAAAAGAATCTTCAAGCTACCCTTTAATACGCCAAATTATATGTTACACATAGAAACCGGCCTACCCTCATTATTTCTATCAACCCTACGACTCCATTTTAGTTACATTAGAAAATTGATGAATTACCAGGATAGTAGACTTCCCAAAATATTAGCTAAAGAAATCGTGAAGGAAAAAATTAGCTGGGCTAGGGAATGGATTTCACTTTATGCGGAAGTAGATCTGCAATTTTCTTTTGAAGACATTAATAATTGGAAAAACTTGCATAGTGAGGTCTTACAAGAATTGAGAAAGAAAGAGTGGAGAGATCATGTAACAAGGGCGAAGAACGGTCAGTTTCATGATGAGTATAGTAATCTCGAATATGCGGGAGTGCCAAACTATTTCGAAGATAAACATGCAAACATGATCAGATGGATTTTTATGGCAAGAGGTGGTTTGTTAAACTTGAACGCAAGAGCTTTTAAAAATCAAACGGATGGTATATGTACATTGTGCAACTTAGATGCTTCCGAAAATACATATCATTTTATTGCAATATGTCCGATTTTCAAATTTTTTAGAAAGCGCCACTTTAGAGAAGACTTTCTTACCCGCAAAGTTTTTATTGAAGTGCTAAACGGCCAAAATTATGCATCTTTATATAATTTTCTACAAAAAGCACTCCAATATAGAAATTTATTAATAGATGAGTTTTCTTAATAATAATACAAATGAAATGAAATAAAAATATATTACATTGTAATGTAATAGTAATAATATGTTTCTAATAGGTGTTATTAGAAAAAACAACCAGAATCTAATAATTAAATATCTACTGCTATTATAAATAAATACTGAATAACGAAATAACAGTATACCTTTTTAACAAGAATTATTAGTAGCTATTTCTCCTTGTTTATTTAACTGATTCTTATTTTCTATTTATTGAACTATTTATGTATATATAACTTGGGTTTTCTTTTTGTTTTATATCTAAAAGCAAGCGAAAAATGTTTAATTTTAATGCCTATCAGGCTAACGACTGTAAGTCAAAGCCTTATGTTTTTTTTTACTTGAAATTGTAATAAGAAAAACTGTATGTAACTACTTTCATATAATAAAAAAACTTAACTAACTTAACTAACTAACTAACAGTCTGGGGGAGGATGGATGTAGTTTACAACACTAAAAGTTGAACGACTTAACTGATCGAGTTCCTACAATTATGACATTAAACGCGTTTAGTTTGTTTGTGTGAGTAGGGTTTCAAACTTTACTCGAAATGAAAGGAGGACGCAATTTCTCAAAATAAAACAAAAATATTTGATTATTTTTTTTGGTTTTATTAAAAAAATTCAAAAGCTTAGTATTAAAAATAAATTAAATCTTTTACATTAACAATTGAAAAAAATTTATTCAATATTAAACTAAAAAAGTAACAATTAATATAAAAATAAAGTGCACGACTGGGTCGTACGAACTTGCTCTAATGTGTTAAAATGGTCTTGGGTGCTAGAGATTTTGGGAAAAAAGCGTTGAAAAAATCACATGAAATTTTATAAATCACTTAAAAATCAATACCTAAAACGTTTTTTGGAGAAAATGAAGTAAGCCATCAGGTTTCTTTTACGTTTTTGAATTTTTACGAAAATTTTTTTCAAAATCGTTCGACCAGTTTTTTCAAAAAACAGTTTTTATTGAAAAACTTTTCGAAAATATATTCCAAATTTTTTTTGAGTATGCCAACTTCTAGTACTTTGTAGTTTTTTTCAGAAAAATAAAATTAAAAAAATATAGATTAAGCCGTTTTTGGAAAAAACAAAAATTAAAAAAAAATTTTGAAACTTTTTTAAAAAACTCAAAAAAAATTTTTTTTTTTAATTTAAGAATCAATATTATTTTTTTTATAAAAGGGCTTCCGTCAAGTGGCTTACGAGAAAATCGGATTTAAAAAAACTGGTCCTATGGGAGGTACCGTTATAAGACTTTTCCTGAAAAATCTATTCCAACTAAAACATAAAGTTTGCACAGAAAACACAATTCAGAAAGTTTTATCAAAATCGTAGGAGCCGTTTTTGAGAAAAAATTATTTTTCACAAAAAATCGTATGGCAGGTACCGTTAGTTTTGGAGCTAGAATGCTAATTCCAAAAACCCCTCTGTAGGACGTCATAATAATACTATGTACCAAGTTTGAAACAAATCGGTCCAGCCGTTTAGGCTGTAGGTGCCGATACAGACCGACGGACAGACGGACAGACAGACCGAATTGTCGGACCCACCTTTTTTTTTTTTACGAATGCATAACTTGCCTTATAGTACCTATAATCGCAAGTAAAAATAATATAAGGCATTTGTTGTGATAAAAAAATAAATAAATGTAATAGAAAAACAAAAGTAAAGTTACAGATATTTAGATTAACGTAACTATCTTAGAGTAAGATATCACACTTTAGATAACGTTTAAAAAAAATACCTTTGGAAAACATAACTAAGTCTATCTGTCCACTAATTTATTTGTATGTTTGTTTGTTTTAAACATTGGAAAGTAATTTTTTGTCATTCTTAATTGAATCTAAGTATTCGACACAATGTTTTGTATTATTTATGGTAATTAAAAACTCTGCTCTTATAAGTTCAATGTCTGCTCTATTTCTTTCGTCCCGCCATTTTATACTCATTACCGAAAAAACTCGAGAAATGCCGACGAAGAAGGAATGCTTAAAATAAAACTCATGATTTTAAAAATATTTCTCTTTTCTTCAATTTTAGAAAGTAAAAACACCCATTTATCTACACTTTTTGTCAAAACCTTCCATGAATCTTGTTTGAAAATGTGTTTAAAATTGTTTCTTAATGGAATTATTTCTTCATACAATAAGTCAACATCAACTTTAATATTCAAAGTTTCGCATATATCAAAAAATACAGACAAATTAGGAAACGTTTTTAGTGTGAGTGAAAGCGGTGATATTAGAAAAAAGCCAGTTATCCTTTTCTGTATCAAATCTAAATTTGCTTTCAATATATTTTAAAGATTTTCTACAAAAGTTTATAAATTCATGTTCAATTTTAAGTTTTTCGGTCTGAGAAATCCTTACAAAATACTGGTGAACGTGGTTCCCAAGTGTTCAATTTAAAAGCACCGTTTAATTTGTAACAACGTTTATTCTGGTCGGTCACAGTCAAAAGAGAGAGAAATTATAAACTTATGATCTATTTATAGACTAGCTTATGTAATTACTTCTTATAAAATAATAAAGTAAAGTATAATGGATAAAGTGTAAGGTAAAGTATAATAGGTAAGTGTACAGACTTAGGGGTAATGATATAAACAATTCAAATATATAACATCTTCCCCTTTTTTATATAAGATCTATACCAATTATTTAGTATTTAATTTACTTGTCGACATATAATTATTTCAAATCATTTTTCTTTTCAATTAAAATCTTAAGTCTAGGAGACCTTCTGGCTTGTATATTATCATCTTTTATATGTAACTTCTTTTTTATTCTATACTTTTTTTCCTGCTGCTTGTTTAAATCTTCAATTGCATTATCTTTATTGTTTTTAAATTCTTCAGGACTTATATCAGCTAAATATGATTTAGTTTGTAAATGTTTCTTTTTAATTTGATTTTCATGTACAAACCTTTCATACCCGTTAACCATTATAATAAATGTACTTTTACTAAAAATCTTAATAACTTTAGCTGGTATCCATTTAACCATATGTACATAGTGGTTCCTATAGAGAACTTCCTCCCCAATTTCAAAAACAATTTTCTTTTTAACTTTTAAATCTAACGTTTTTTTAACATTTTCTCATTGGTTGTACAATCTCATTATTTGAATCTGAATCATTGTGATTCTTGTTGCTTCTATTATTTAAACAATGCAATAATGTTCTAGGTTGATAACTTAATACAACTTCAGAGGGTGTTCTGCCAGTCACTGTTGTCGGCGTGTTTCGATAATTTAATAAAAATTCATTTATCTTACTTGTTAAAGAAAACTCATTTTTCAGCTCCAAACAGAACTTTTTACTTGCGATTATAGGTACTATAAGGCAAGTTATGGATTCGTGCAGAAAAAAAAATTTGAGATAACAATCACACATGACATTACGATGATGGAGAAGTCGAAAAAAGTGGGTCTGGGAATTCCGTCCGTCTGTCTGTCTGTCTGTCTGTCTGTCTGTCTGTATGTCTGTTCGCGCCTCTGGAGGCTGAACGGGTGGGCCGATTTGCTTCAAATTTGGTATTTAGGATTTATTTGGCCGTCCCTCGGAACAAATTTTTTATTTTTGCTCTAGGTCCAAAAATAACAGCACCTGCCATACAATCTTGAAGACAAAAATTGATTTTCTCAAAAACGGCTCTAACGATTTTGATAAAACTTTCAGAATGCTATTTTTGCAAGAAAATCTATCTTTTGGTTTGAAATTTTTTTTCAAAATTTGTCTAATAACGGTACCTCTCATAGAACAAGTATTTTCAAATCAAATTTTCTCGTAAACTATACATTCGATTTCAATAAAATTTTGGCCACAGGAAATCATTCATAATTTTATTAATATGACATTTAAAAATTTTCAAAAACTTTTTTTTTTTGATTTTTTATAATTTTTTCAAAAAAAATTTTGGTTTTCGAAATATGTTGGAAACGGGTACATTGATTTTTTTTAAAATTATTTTTCAAATGTAAACTACAGATTGCCATATATTTGCATACTCAAATAAATTTCAAAATATTTTTTGAAAAAGTTTTTCAAAAATAACCTTTTAAAAAAAAAACTGGTCCAACGATTTTCAATATTTTTTTTTCCTAGATTGACGTATAGCTTTGAAATTTTATTGCATACTTAGTTTTTCCGAGAAAACTCTTAAACTAATTTAAAAAATAAAAGAATTTTCGAAATTATTTAATTTTTTTTAATATCCATATATGCAGCCACTACGCAAATATTGAACATAAGAGCAAGTTCGTGCGACCCAGTCGTGCATTTTATTTAGAACTGATTTCACGGTTTGGACTCCACGTTCGGCCAAACCATTCGATTGCTAACGAATTACGTTTTTTCCCATACACCACTATATTTTCTGGCAAGTTTTGAAAACTTGGCCATCCAAATTGTAAATATTTATAAACATCTTTTAAAATCTCATCTTCTTTTGTAACTTTTTCAACTAGTTTCATATCTATTAAACTTTCTTCTGAACTAAAATAAAAAATATTAGCCTCTTCTATCTCAGTTTTTCCTTCAAGTGGTAAGCGCGAGAGACAGTCTACATTTGACATCTTAGAACCTTTCCTATACGAAATGGTGTAACTGTACTGAGACAGAATAATCGCCCAACGTTGAAGACGCGCGGAAGCGACCGCCGAATTTCCCTTATGTGGATGAAATATTTCCTTTAACGCTTGGTGATCTGAACATATTTGAAATTCGTTACCATAAATGTATGTATGAAATTTTTGAACTGCAAAAATTATTGCTAACGCTTCCCTGTGGAGTTGTGAGTAATTTTGTTCAGACGGAGATAAGGTACATGACGCAAAATAGACAGGTTTTTCTACTCCATCAACTAAATGATACATAATTGCTCCCACTCCATAGGGACTAGCATCTGCAATCACCAAGATAGGCTTCTTTGGGTCATAGAGCTCTAAAATTTTATTTTCTAAAAGTAGTCTTTTACATCTTTCGAAAGAAGATTGACATTCATCTGTCCAATTATAGAGAATTCCCTTTTTTAAAAGGTTATAAAGTGGGTATGCCTTGCTAGACAAGTTTGGCAAAAACTTGTTATAATAATTTAGTAACCCCAAAAACGATTGGAGTTGTTGAAGATTATTTGGTGGAGGTGCATTGACAATTGCTTCAACTTTTTTTTCATTTGGACTTATACCCTTTGCTGACAACGTATGTCCTAAATAATCAACTGTGTCCACTATAAACTTACATTTCTTTACATTTATGTGCACGTTGTGTTTATTCAACCGCTTTAAAACTTCGAACAACAATTCTTTGCATTCTTTAGGAGAAGAACCTCCGATAAGAATGTCGTCTAAATAGCAGAAAACTTTAGACAACCCCCTTAAAATGTTATCCATTACTGACTGGAAGATAGCAGGTGCACATTTCACACCATAAATTAAACGAGTGCACTTATAAAGACCTCGGAGCGTATTCAAAACAAAAAGTTCTAGGGGAATTTTGTGAAACTCGAAGTTGCTGGTAAGCCCCCGTCAGGTCAATTACTGCAAAATGTGTACAGCCTGCGAGCCCTGCAAATATGTCATCCGCTAAGGGGAACGGATAATATTGCGTTTCTATACATTTGTTCAACGTAACCTTGCAATCTACACATATGCGCAGAGTACCATCAACTTTAGGGACGATAACTATTGGGCTAGCCCATTTACTAAATTCAACTGGTACTAATATATCTTCTTTAACTAATCTTTCTAATTCTGCCTCAACCTTATCGCGCAATTTATATGGTACTCTGTAAGCTGCGTGAAAGATAGGTGTTTGATTAGGTTTGAGAATTATCTCGGCTTCATATCCCACAATCGGATGATTTAACTCTTGAACGGTTATGTTTGGAAACTCTGACTTTATACGAGAAAAAAGTTCTGTTTGGGTACTTACTTTTGAGATGATGTTGGTTTGGAACGCGCTTCTCCAACTTGGAAACAATTCATCGATCCACTTGCGGCCAACCAAACCTTTTCTAGGCATCTCTCCTTGAACCACTATTAATGGCAACTTCACAACGTGACCGTCAGAACTAACCTCAACCAACATGCTTCCTAGCTCTCTTAACCTTGAACCTGTGACCGAAACTAAATTAGAATTGGTTTTTGTTAGTTTACAATTTTTAAACTTATCTAAATACTCCTGCTCGTTGATAATTGTTGCCGCCGCTCCCGTGTCCACCTCCATTGATAACTCCACACCATTTACCACCATTGTTATTTGTTGCGACTGATTTTCGCTAATCGCACCACCAACTTGATTGACATTGGACTTGTTAAAACGACATTTACTTGCCAAATGTCCCTTTTTATTACAAGCAAAGCACTGCCAGTTTTTAACTGGACACCTTGACTCCACATGGTCTACACGACCACAACGAGTACATTCCTTCTTCTTCGATCGATCGTATCTAGCTATTTTTGATGGGCTTTGCTTTTTGTCACCATACTGAGTCTTGAGATCGCGATGTTTCCCATCGAATTTCTTAGTTCCACTATAAATAGCATTCTGGAATACCGGTTGAATAGATCTGGATGCTTTTTGTGATGATTCCATATTAAGTGCCCTAGCGCAACACTTCTCAAACGTCAACGAATCATCCCCCAATAATACCTCTTGAATTTTTTCGCTTCTTACACCCATTATAAAGCGGTCTGTCAAAGCCTCATCTAATATGTACGACTTGTACATACCACCCCTTGGATCCACAGCAGCACCAGGAGTACCATCAGATTTTGCCTTTTCTTTCAGATCGCCTCCGCCAGGCTTTTCAATTTTCATCACGTGCTCCACAAAATCTCCAAAGCGGCATGTCTGTGCTGCGGCTTTGAGACGCACAATAAACTCACTCAGCGGTTCACCATCTTCTTGCTGAATCTTATTAAACTTATACCTTTCAGCCCTCTTATTTTCTTTTGGAGCAAAATGATTCCTTAATAAAACGATTAAATCATTGAATTTCATTTCACTAGGCAATTTTGGCATGGTCAGAGACATTAATATTTCAAAAATCTCCGCGCCCACTACCGTAATGAAGAGCGGTGTTTCTGCTTCTTCTCCAATGTCATTGATCTTGAAGAACTGTCTCAAACGGTCTTCATATGCTTTAAAATTGCTTCCCGTAACAAATGGTTCGATATATCCCACTAACCGAGACATTTTAACTTAAAAAAAAATTTGCTTTGGGTTACTTAAACCAAAATCCTCGTCGCCAATGTTCAATTTAAAAGCACCGTTTAATTTGTAACAACGTTTATTCTGGTCGGTCACAGTCAAAAGAGAGAGAAATTATAAACTTATGATCTATTTATAGACTAGCTTATGTAATTACTTCTTATGTAATAATAAAGTAAAGTATAATGGATAAAGTGTAAGGTAAAGTATAATAGGTAAGTGTACAGACTTAGGGGTAATGATATAAACAATTCAAATATATAACACCAAGAAACCTGTCATTCAGTCTTGTTTCGAGCCTTTGTTTAAGCTTTTGCATCACTTCAAATAAATTGAATGATGTCGTACTATTAGATTCAAGGAGTAATGTTGCTTCTTGGAAAATAGGATCATATGACCTAAAAAATACAATTACTTTTCAACTAGATCTGGTTGGACTGTTTTTAAACAAAAGTTGCTTAACCGATTCTGGACAATCGTCAATATTGGAAAAGTAGGACGTTATTGCTTTCCAACTAGCGTAACGGATACAATTATTGGCACCCCTAAGGAATTTTGGAAACCAAATGCGTGTAAATTTTTCGTTTATAGAGTTAAAAATATGTCAAATAGCGTAACGGATACAATTATTGGCACCCCATTATATTGAACCAGCTATTGGCACCCCCTCATTCATTAACGATTTTTTCCAAAAATTATTAATCTAGCAAACCAATTCAATTTTTTTCGTGAACTGTAACTTATTCCTCACAATTGTGCATCTTTGTTTTAACGAGACGATTCTTCAGTCGCTGTATGGAAGTGAAGTTGTGAGAACGTTTCAAGAAAGTGAAAAATTTGCAAAATTTTGCGTGTTCCCGCTAAGGACCTACAATTTGGTAAGCCTTATTTAGTTATTAATATACATTTATTTTATTAAAAAGTATTGTTTTTTGATATCAGAATTTAATAAAGTATTCGTTTTTAATTACTTTTTTGTAAAATTTAATGGTAAAATTATAATAATAAGGGTGCCAATAATTGGTTCCAATAAAGGTCGGGGTCCAATTATCGGCCCCCAGGTGCCAAATAATTGGTTCTATGAAACTAGAACTATTGGCACTGCCAATAAATATACTTTTAAGACTGCCAATAATTATATCATATAAACGTTACTTTTTTCAGGTTTGAAAAAATTCCAAAAACAAATAAAAATTACAAAGAAAAGGATGTTCAAGCAGCTCAATTGACCATAACTACCTAGCTATAGTGAATTAATAAAAATCTAAAAAAAATCAAATTTTCTTTAATTTCAAGTGTGTCAATAATTGTACATATTGGGGTGCCGACGATTGTGGTCGGGTGCCAATAATTGTAGTATTTGGTAAGCTTTTTCAAACTTACGGTTTTTACCACCTTTTTAAAGACAAAATACAAAGTAAAAGGAAATTTTATAAACAAAATTTTCCAAATTTCAATTTGGTATATTTGACATATTTTTAACTCTATAAACGCAAAATTTACACGCATTTGGTTTCCAAAATTCCTTAGGGGTGCCAATAATTGTATCCGTTACTTATGAACATAAGTAAGTAGTTTTTTATAACATACCTACAATTTAGATATTTTAATTCTTAAAAAAACTAATAATAAACTACTGTCATAAGCAAAAGTATCTGCAAAATAAAAATGTCATCTATCAAAAAAAAAAAAAAAAATGGCTCAACAATTTAAATTATTAATTTCGTTGTCAAGCAAACATTTTTTTTTTAATTTGTTACTTAACAATAATACCCATGATACAAGATACAACTACTAAAGGTATGGCATTGCGCATGCCCTTCAAGCAAAATCACTGATTTCAGAAATTACGGCTCATTTTCTGACTAGCCTGAGTCAGCGTTTTACGAGGCCTCTCATAACATCGTATGCATGGCATACAAAATTATTAAGAAAGAGATTCGAGAATTGAGTATTTTACTTGGAAGTTATGCTTTCGAAAATAAAATTTTTGATTGACAATCAAACATAACATAACGATGATAGAGAAGCCTAAGAAAGTGGGTCCGACAATTCTGTCTGTCTGTCTGTATCGGCACCTACAGACTAAACGGCTGGACCGATTTGCTTCAAATTTGGTACATAGTATTATTATGACGTCCTACAGAGGGGTTTTCGGAATAAGCATTCTAGCTCTAAAACTAACGGTACCTGCCATACGATTTCTAGTGAAAAATTATTTTTTCTCAAAAACGGATCCTACGATTTTGATAAAACTTTCTGAATAGTATTTTCTGTGCAAACTTTATGTTCTAGTTGGAATAGATTTTTCAGAAAAAGTCTTATAACGGTCCCATGGGACCGGTTTTTTGAAATCCGATTTTCTCGTAGCAAATTGGTGAATTTCGATGAAGATTTTCAATGTAGAAGCCCTTTTATAAACGAAATAATATATAAATTTTTAAATTTTCCAAGAAAAGTTTTCTTGAGTTTTTTAAAAAAGTTTAAAATTTTTTTTTTTCAAAAACTGTTTAATTTATTTTTTTTTTCATTTTATTTTTCTTATAAAAACTACGAAATTCTAGAAGTTGGCACACTCAAAAAAATTTGGAATATATTTTCGAAAAGTTTTTCAAAAAAACCGTTTTTTTTTGAAAAAAAATAACTGGTCGAACGATTTTGAAAAAAAATGTCCTTCAAATTCAAAAAAGTGTATGCATTCGTAAATTTTTTTTTTTTGACAAACAAACATGACATTACGATGATGGAGAAGCCTAATAGTTACCCACAGCCTAAATGGCTGGACCGATTTGCTTCAAACTTGGTAGATAGTATTATTATGACGTCCTACAGAGGAAGTTTTGGAATTAGAATTCTAGCTTTAAAACTGACGGTACCTGCCATTCGATTTGTAGTGAAAAATTTATTTTTCTCAAAAACGGCTCCAACAATTTTCATAAAAGTTCCTGAATAGTATTTTATGTGCAAATTCAATGTTTTGGTTGGAATAGATTTTTCAGGGAAATTCTTATATCGGTACCTCCCATATTACCGGTTTTTTGAAATCCGATTTTCTCGTAAGCTACTTGACGAATTCCGATAAAATTTTTAATGTGGAATCCCTTTTATGAAAGAAATTATATTAGTTTTTAAACATTTCAAAAACAGTTTTTTTGAGTTTTTTAAAAAAGTTTAATTTTTTGTATGTTTGTTTTTTCTAAAAACGGTTTAATCCATTTTTAAATTTTTTTTTCTGATAAAAACTACAAAGTGCTAGAAATGGGCATACTCAAAAAAATTGGGGATATATTTTTGAAAAGTTTTTCAAAAAAACTGTTTTTGAGAAAAAACAGGTCTAACGATTTAAAAAAAAAAATCGTTATAATTAAAAAAAAAAAACTAAAAGAAACCTTATGGCTTACTTTATTTTCCCCAAAAAAGCGTTTTAAGTATTTTTAAGTGATTAATAAAATTTCATATTATTTTTTAATGTTTTTTCCCTCAAAATCACATGCCCCAAGATCATTTTAACACATTAGAACAAGTTTGTACGACCCAGTCGTGCACTTTATTCCTTTTGAAATAGATTGAGAGAGATTATTTATTTTATTTATTTATTTATTAGCTAAACTGCCTTAATACTAGTTACATTTCAATTTCGATTTTCATTATATGTAGGATTATTATTTAGACAAATTATTTTACATTTTTCTTTTTGTATCTTTAAAATTTAAACTATTTTAAATAATATAAATATTTTATGCACAGGCTAAAGCCTCCCCCATTACTCTCCAATCGCTTCTGTTGTATGTTTTCTGGAACCATAGTTTGTCGAAAACACCTAGTTTGTCGAAAACACCTAGTTTGTCTCTCCATCTTTTTGGTTGACGCCCGACTCCTCTGGTAGCACTTAAGGGTATCCACTCTGTACATTCTTTTGACCACCTCTCATCTTGCTTTCTCATGACATGTCCTGCCCAATCCCATTTTAGTTTTCTTGTCTTCCAAACTACATCTTCAAATCCTGTCCATTTTCGTATGTTCACGTTTCTTATCCGCTGAGATCTTCTTATACTTAGGGTTGCTCTTTCCATTGAACTTTGAGTTGTTGCTAGCTTTCTTTTCAACGCCTCGTTGTTACTCCATGTTTGTGATCCATAAGCAAGCACTGGCATTGTATTTACATTTTTATAGTAATTTCATGGAACATTTTATTTTAGTTCTGAACGTCGTCAATGGCGGCACTAGTTGTCTTGTCTACTTTACACCGAATTTCTTCTATTGTTGTTTTTGCTTTCCATGGCAGTTTAGACAAAAACCACTAAAATTACTGCACAATCAAAGCTTGTGAACGTCGTCCATAGATGCCGCACAAAACGTTCCGCTTCTTGGGAATACTATAAAATGTAAATACAATGGCACTGGTAGTACTGTTGAATCGAAGATATATTTTTTGGTAGCCTTTGAAATACTTGAATCTAGCATAGGTTTAACGTCCCAAAATTGCCTCCAACCGTTCGTTATTCTGCGACAGATCTCCTTCTCTTCTCTTCTTTCGAATGAAACAAGTTGTCCTAAGTATATGAAGTCCTCGACATATTCTAAAGTCTCTCCACTAAGATGTATAGGTGTTCTGACCACATTTGTCGTAACCTTTGTTTTGCTTATGTTGGCGTAGAGACCTGCGTTAGAGCATTCAGCAAGAAGTTCATTAACCAACTTTTGGACATCTTCAGGATTATCACTCATAAGATTGATATCATCTGCAAACCTCAGATTTGAAAGATACTTGCCATTGATTTGTATTCCAAGGTTTTGCGTATCTAATTTTCGAAAGCACTCTTCCAGAGTGGCTGCAAAAAAAGGTGGTGAGATTTGATCTCCTTGTTTTGTTCCACTTTGCAGTTTAAATGGCTTTCCGAAGAATTCTGTTTTTATTTGTGCAGTAGAAGTCATAAATATTTTTAAAAATTTTCACCCATCGAGCATTTATACCTTGGTTAAGAAGTGCATTCCACATAAAATTTTGATTGATTGTATCAAAGGCCTTCTTAAAATCAGTAAAAACAAAATTGATTGAGAGAGATAGAGAGAGGGAAAGAGAGAGGGAGGGAGAGAGCACTAGCCTGTTATTCATGTATAATATGTTTACTTTTTGGCTTGCATTAGGGGCTAAGGCACAAAGAAAAATTCGAGCCCATAAAAAGTTAGGAAAGTATTTAAAATAAAGACAGAAAAAAGGTAAAATTTAATATTAATAAAAGTGAATTTTACAAAATAAATTGCGATGTTGTATTTATTGGCAAACGCGCGATAAAATGACAAAAGAAATGGGTTAATGACTAAAGGACATGCAGACATCACATTTTTGTTTTCAAGTCAGTTTCGGGTTCATATTTCGTTGAGCGGGACGAGCTCTCCCTCCCTCTCTCTCTCTCTCTCTCTCTCTCTCTCTCTCTCTCTCTCTCTCTCTCTCTATCTATCTCTCTCTCTCCCTCTCTCCCTTTCTCCCTATCTCTCCAATTTGGATCCATTTGCTTGAATTGTGATACCTGAAATACGTCAAACTCCTTTCTGTGTCCTTGACGTAGAGAGCATAACGAACATGTGGAACGTATAGACCGTAGAACGGAACAAAAATTAACAGTCGAAGGCGAAAACTTCTTGTGTGTCCGTGACGTAGATGCAGAGAACGAAACAAAAATTTGAATTGGAATGCTCTATTACATCATTGTAGGTATATGAAATCTATAGTTTTTTAATGCTTCTTAATACAAACTCTATGTACTGCATTGATAAATTAAATTCAATAAAATCAACCAAGTAGAAGACTCAGCACTAATAATGGACTGTTGAATTATTGATTCAAAATAGCTTTTTATGGCCTTTAATCCAACAAAAAATTGGCGTTTCATCCAGGAATCTCACTTGCGAATCATCAGTTGACATACAATTTTTTGTTGGACTAAAGGACGTAAAAAGCTATTTTCAATCTATGAAATCTATAGTAATATGGATAGCAGGATCGGCTGTGGCGACACCGTGAGTCTCCAAACCTTTTTTTCCAAATTTCTCGTTTTGGAGAAAAAATGTATGTGGAAAGGTTTAAATATATGATAATTATCTCTTACTCGTTCTCCAGACTACAATCGATTTCATATACGATGATTGCATTTAAAAAAATAACTTTTATTTGGCTTACCATTTGTACTAATCTTTTTATATTTGTGAAATCAGTTTAATTGATACATATAAATTGAGAATACACCTTAAAATTGGACTTTGCTCCAAAGTTGCATTGTGCATTCTCGTTAAGTTGAAATTTAAAGCAGACACCTCCTAGCAGTTGCCGTTTTTGTTTGAGTTACATACAATGTCTATAATTTAAAATTCACTAGTCTGGCCAATCTGCTTTTATTTCCAACAATAGTTAATTGCTTATACATAGATGATTCTGTATCGACCCCAATAACATTACACAATTATAAATGTTAAGCCCTCGTCAGCATTTGTACTCCCCATAGCCCAATTAATTTCTTACCTAGATGACGACCTAGTGTAATATTCTAACCCTTCATTTTGCCATTTAAAACTAATTAATTTAATTTCCCTAAACCCACCATCAGCAAAGAAAAATAAAAAGGACAACACACTAATCTTCAGTGGGGAATGATTAAAAGCGGAATGATGACTCAGTTTTTGCTGTTGTTGCTCGTAATATAATGCCCGAAGCTTGTTAGTAAGAAACATGCCTTTACGTATAAGTTGGTCCAAATGAAAGGTTTTGTTTACCCTTGACACCAATTAAGTTATTCTAGCGAAAATTTTCTATGTAGCATAGCAACATGTTTTCATTTTATTTTATATCGCCTCGCCTGTTTGGCTTAATTTTGCCATCAGGATCAAAATACTTGAAAGGAACTCAAAGACAGTTATGTAAGAGGTACTCAAAACACCCAGCAACTGGAGTTACAAGTAGTCACTAAGAAGAACTCAAAATATAGGCACTTGAGAAATACCTTCAGATAGAAGAAATACAATAAATTCATATCAATGCAGCAAGGCAGAAACAATGCATGCAAAGATTAAAAAGTTCTCACCTTCTTAAATGGTTCATGTCCCTTTTCTCATTTCTTCCATAAAAAAAGTAAAGTCTAAATTCAAACAGTTGCAGTATCTTTTTTCGTTCCTGTTATAGTCCGGGAGCCAGGTACAAATTTCGTCAATCATTTCCTCTCGAATGATAATTGGTGAACAGAATAAGGGAATAATATCATAAAGCCTCGTGCACGTCAGCTGCGGTTCCGTGGGTGGGTTGAGCGGGGGTACCCGCCCAAACACGTCGAAAAAAAAAAATTCAGTCATATCCTCCCGACTAAAACTTTGTCAAAGTATAGCTTATCAGGTATCTAAAAGAAAACACAAAGTCAGCTGGCTGTAACGTGGTGGATTATACGTCAGCTGGATGCTTGAACATGCCAATTTATTATTTTTTCGTACACTTAATATGGCACAGCATGACATTTTACCCTACGAAAGGTCGGGTAGTTCTAAATTTTTGATATGTTATATGGTATGGCTGGTAGATGCAAATTCCAAATTTCCACAACCACGCCCCCTCCGCCCCCTTCAAAATCCTGGAAAACCCACAAAAAATCGGCACTTTTGTCAGTTTTTTTGCCTATAACTTTTTTTCAGTGTAATTTATCGAAAAAATAAATATGCAAATTTGTAGCTTACAAAATTTCCTATAAATATGATGCGAGAAGTATTTTTGTACAACCAGTACGAACGGCGCCATGAAGCTTCCAAAAAAGGATAAAATTTCGTATTTTGAAAGATTTTCAGTTTCCGCCCTCTTTAAAGCGGCTAGAAGAGGCAAGAACAATTTGTGTAAACTGTGCAGCTCATATTTTAAATAATTGCATTCAATCTTCAGTTGAGTGCTTACCAATAAATGTAGAAGTTATTGTTGTAAAAATTTATTCATACTTTTATATTTACACAATTCGAGTTGAACAGTTAAAAGAAATATGTGATGGGATAGAAACCGAATATAGAAAACTAATGGGATTTAGTAAAACTAGATGGCTTACTCTGAAACCATCAATAGAAAGAATTTTGAAACTTTTTAAGCCATTGAAGCTGTATTTTTTGTCGCAACCAAAGTGCCCAACTATATAAAGAAATTTTTTTAATAATTCGTGCTCTGAACTCTGGTTTTTTTTGCACATTGTCAGGCTTCTCTTTTTCATAATAGCATTTTACGCCCAGGAAATATGCATGATGGAAGTTTCCTTGGTCATTAAGGAACTTAAATCGAAAATAAAGCAGAAAAAAGATGAATGCTTTTTGCCAATAATAATTAAAAAAATGATGAAGGATCTAGAGCAAGAAGATCCTACAGTTGTAGAAAATATAAAAACACAGGTTAATCACTTTTACACCAGTTGTATAGATTACTTAAATCAGTGGGACGGTGCATTTGTTGAAATTGAAATTTTAGAATGGGTACTTCTACGTACAGTTCCGTCCTGGGGCCAGGTCGAGGCAAGTTGAGGCACTTCAGTTGAGTGCTCACCAATAAATGTAGAAGTTATTGTTGTAAAAATTTATTTATACTTTTATATTTATCAATAGAAAGAATTTTGAAACTTTTTAAGCCATTGAAGCTGTATTTTTTGTCGCAACCAAAGTGCCCAACTATATAAAGAAATTTTTTTAATAATTCGTGCTCTGAACTCTGGTTTTTTTTGCACATTGTCAGGCTTCTCTTTTTCATAATAGCATTTTACGCCCAGGAAATATGCATGATGGAAGTTTCCTTGGTCATTAAGGAACTTAAATCGAAAATAAAGCAGAAAAAAGATGAATGCTTTTTGCCAATAATAATTAAAAAAATGATGAAGGATCTAGAGCAAGAAGATCCTACAGTTGTAGAAAATATAAAAACACAGGTTAATCACTTTTACACCAGTTGTATAGATTACTTAAATCAGTGGGACGGTGCATTTGTTGAAATTGAAATTTTAGAATGGGTACTTCTACGTACAGTTCCGTCCTGGGGCCAGGTCGAGGCAAGTTTAATATATATAATGAAAAAGCGAAGCAGTTTTAGTGTTGATGACTCTGAAGCTTTCGATGAATTTTCGTGTGTTAAGAATAATGTTTCTGTGGAGAAAGTGACTGCATGGGAAGATAGTCAGAAGACTGCCGGAGAAAGATGGATGGAAATTTTTAAACATTTTATAGAAAAAGACATTTTAAAAAAACATTTTAAAAATTGTAGAATTTGGCTTGTGTCTTCCGGGATCGAATGCTCCAACAGAAAGTGTTTTTTCAATCCTAAATAATGTTTGGACAAATGAAAAAAACCAGATGAAAGTTCAAACTATGAAATCAATTTTAATTACTAAAATCAACTATGAAATGACCTGCTTAGAGTTTCGAGAATATTAAAAACAAAAACCAGATTTAATTAAACAAATCTATACTTCAGGGAAGTATTCTAATATGTAAACAAATAAATTACCTGCATAAGATTCTTGTTTTAAATAATGAGGATACTTATTTTTAGTATTTAAGGGTTAATTTACACCAATATTAAGCTAGTTAAAACAAAGACTGAATTATATTTTTTTTTATAATTTTACCAAACATACATACACTTAGTGGCAAGAGTCTACGTACACTTGTAGTTTTTGGTTAGTATATAAACGATTTTTGTATTGTGTTCAAAGCAAACAAAAATTCCAAAAAAAGGATATGTATATCTATAAATTTTATTTAAAAAATCAATCAACAAATTAAATGCTTAAGAAAAAAAAAGGAAAAACAAAATGACAAAAATCGTTTACATATTTACAAAAACCTAAAAGTGTACGTAGACTTTTATAACTAAGTGTATATATAATTAAGAGTTCCTTCTTTAATAGTTATTTTGATTAACTAAAGCAAAGACTGAATCTTTGATATGTATTTTTTATTGAGATATTAAAAAAAAAAAAATATAATAATACAAAAGTGTGTTTTAATTTTTTTGTTCATTATTTAAAATTTAAAAATATGGTCACCGTAAGCATACCTCATATTTCTGTTTATCATGTGAAATAATAGATACATTATGGAATGATTTTTTTATAAAATGTGAATCTTATTACTTGTATTTTGCAGATTTTCAAATAATATTTCTCCAGCAAGCCGTCAAATAAAGTTTGGAGTTCGACTAGTTCCTTTCAATTTATGACTACAAATACTAATTTTAGTGCGATAAGTCCAGACCAAATGTGGATTTTCCGTTGAAAAAGAAAATATACCTGCAAAAGTATAGATATTTGTACTAAATTTTTTTCTAGCGACTTTTTTTTTAATTTTCGCATATCTAGCTGATTTTTCAGTTCAGTCTAGCGACTCTTTTTTTGGCTTGCGGCAACACTGCCACCAAGCGGTTATGGAGAAAGGATACAAGAATTAAATTAAATGACAACACCTCCCTTCAATCAAAAGCTGAAAAAGCTACAAAATCCAAATCTCAACATAGAAATGCAGTAGCGAGATCCCTTTTTTTAAATAATGACAACACCTTTTAGATGTGCTTTGTGCGATGACGATGAGGGTTGTTTTTGTTATACTAAGCAAAACGAAAAAAAAATTAGTCTGCTTTTTGCAGTCAAACTGAAAGGCTATGGGTGCGGACAAATTTATAGAAAATCAGAACAATAATTCTTGTGTTGGTTCAGTGGTTTGGGTTTAATTTCAGAGGCAGTTTCTGTTTTGGTTTGCCATTAGGATTACCTGCAGGCATCATTGGTAGATAAGAAGCTCCCTCATAAGGCATGTACTGAACGAATTACTTGAACAGAGTATAGCAGTCCATATTTATTAGGTGAATGGTGGCGTGCCTTAGCCTATAAGTCGACGAGATGCCCTTTATCCGACGAATACAATAATATAAATTTTTTCGGAAGAGAAAAAACAAATTAAAGTCTGAGTTGGAACGGAATGGGTAGGGAGATTTGAGAATTCTCATAGTTACTCTATGTACAGCTTCAGCGGTTGTGGGAGACTTGACTATATCCTGTCCTGCAAGAAGAGGGATGGTAGAATGCTAGATGTCCCCACATTTTTTAGCATAAAGAAAATAATTTGCTATTCCTTGTGGTATGTCGACTACACTTATTGGAGGCGTCATTCATAGTTCTCCTTGTATAAAATGTTCTTTACCCAAAAGAATGTTAACATTAGGGACTATGGCAGCATAACATAGCACGTTCATTTATAATAGTTGTCCTCGTCACGTTTGTAATATGAGCTATGCCATCTGGAAATTGCGTTAACAATTGACTTGGGTTAAGCAAAAAATTACATAATATGTTGTTTATTGAAGGTCTTATGAATTCATTAAATATGTAATGTAATGTTATAGAAGGAAAAAAAACTAGGCCACATTTTCTGAACAGGATTATAGAGGGTTTTATTAAATTAATATTAAGATCAACTGTTAGTCTCCACATTGATTTCCTCATTTCAAAACTAAGAGTTAGATTTTATTGTGAAAACATTTTACTTCAAGGGCTGTTGAAGACGAAGCTATGCGCACAACATTATGGTCTATGAGCAAAATCTTACATTTAATAAACTTCCTGAAAAAGGGATATGTCAACACTTTGGTGGCGTGAATTTCATGACTTATTTAAATACGTTGTAAACATCCCTAATTTCTGCCCTGTGACTACAGAACTCGGAATTACTTAAATTTAAAATGTACAACCAACTCGATATGCAAATCAAAACACTGTTTGTAAAGCTTCACAAAATTGAATGATAAAGTAATTGTGCGATGAAAAGGCGGATAATATGAAAAAGTTGGCACCCTCTTTTCTTTTAATGCATATGTATTAGGACATGACGTAAGAGTTGTTGCAATAGCCACTGATTTAACGTCCTAGGAAGGGAAGAAAGTGATGTCTTTTTTGAAAAACTTTTTGAAAACATTTTTCAATTGAAAACATTTTTCAAACAAAATTCAAAAACGCCAGTTGGTAGGTATATTCAGCAAATACTTTTATTGTAATTTTGGAAAAAAAAAAAAAAATAATGAGCAGTTTTCAAAATTATAATTATTTTAATTTAAATGCTTCTAAAAATACACAAAAATGTTGTTTAAAAATATTAATATGCAGTTGAAATTGAGCTACCTACTCCTACACCTTTATATGTGTGAAATCGCGCCTAGCCTTAGGAATTATATAATTCGCACTAGACGGCCAGGTTTTATATGAGTTTCGCCGCTCGCCACTAGCCGCCTAATGCACGCACTTGCATACGAAAAAAGATGGTCTACAAATTCTGTCCGTCTGTATGTCTGTATGTCTGTCTGTCTGTATGTACTTGTACATATAAACACCTACAGGCCAAACGGGTGGGTCGAATTTCTTCAAACTTGGTATTTAGAGTTTTTTAAGTATTTTACAGTGGGGAAAATGATTTTTTTTTAGCTCAAAAAAGAACGGTAGCTGCCATATAACCGATACGTTAAAGCTTATTTTTCTCAAAAACGGCTATAACGATTTTGATTTTAAAATTTCAGTGTTGCTTTTTAGGTACGACCAATCATAAGGCTGAAAAAAAAAAATTTAAGGAATGTCTAAGAACGGTGTTTCCCATAGAACTGGTTTTTTTTTGCTTTCGACTACCCCGAAAACGACTCAGACGATACTTTCGATATTTCACACATACAAAGGTGTAGGTAGCTCAATTCATACTGCATATCAATATTTTAAAAAACGTTTTTTTTTGTATTTTTAAAGGCATTTTTTTTATTTAAGTAATTAATATTTTGAAAACTGCTCCATAAATTTTTTGCAAAAATTATAAATTAATGTATGTGCTGAATATACCTATGAACTGGCGTTTTTGAATTTTTTTGCAAAATGTTTTCAAAAAGTTTTTTTCAAAAAAAACTTCTTTTCTCAAAAACCGCTCCACAGACTTTTATAAATTTAGTCTCATAAATTTAAATTTATCCAAGAAATAAAATGGCGTAATTTTTTCAGCTCAAATTAGTTTAAGTAGATATTTATTTAAGAATTTTGAAAAATTTATTTTTATCAAAATATCAAGTACCAAGACAACTGTCACACATTAGAGTAAGTTCCTGCGACCAAGTCGGATTTGCTTGAAAACGGCTCTAACCATTTTGATAAAACTCAAAATTTAGCTAACTTTAAGCATTTTCACCAAAACTGCGTTTTTGGTTTTGGTTCAAATGGTCGTAACGAAAATCAGGTTTAAACCGCTTTTTCAAAAGGCGATAAGTTCGCAACGTGTTGATTAAATTGACTCAGACTTCGTTTGCCATAGTTCCTTATAGTTTTCTAAAGGATGGCATTGCAAATTTTGTAGTTAAGCTTCTGTAAACGGTTCGATCGCACGATATTATGGAGGACGCAACATGCTCGAACAATGCAAATTCAGTCACAAAGCATGGAGCCATCTACCCACCCGTGATCACAAACTTTTAATACAAGGTAAGTGTTTCTTCTTCATCCACACGACTGCCCGTCGATGGATGAAAAATAAATCTTATTTCGGCCACGGCATTATTGTTCACAGCCTTTCCCTTTTCGGTTCCTAAAACCCAATTTCAATCCTTCATAAGAATTCCCAGCAACGATATAGACAATTGGCAAACCTGGCATTTTTGTTGCATGGCATGGTTGTCCCCACTGGAACCAGTAATTGAAACCGTGGTTTTTTTATTTACATAGGTCGATTCTTCGAGGTGACATGCTGCCCAAACCCTTTTTACCTTATTCCTTTCCGTATTTAAAATAAAAATTAAAAAATAAATAAAACTAAACGATCATGGACAAGAACACAATACAGTCGCTGTTGTTGGCGTGACGAACTATAAGCAGGACAATCTGCAACATTTTTATTTGGGTCTGGCTAGAGACCATAAATGTGTGCGTGCTCACTGGGAACTCGAGGTTGCAAACCTGAAACAATATCCCACTGAGATGTTATTTTGTAAGGAATCAACCCCGAAATAAATTTGAAAAAGTATTGCAAATCCACACGCCACCAGGTTTTTCTTTAAATACCTACATTAGAACTTACTATCAACTTAAAGATATTCTTCGGCGCACGAAATGAGTGAAAATGAAATAATCGATATTTCTGATAAACTATACTTATTTTATGTTATAAAATTTATCAAATAATAAAAGCTAAAGAGAAGTATGCAGAAAACGCATTGATTTTATGATACATACTTTGCAATTGCCACTTACAAAGCTGTAAGTAGTTATTTGTATCCACATCCACATAACCTATGAAGTTTCCTTTTTCTTTTCCATCATATAGCTAGCTACCAGACTATTCCTATACCTCATTAGCTTTGTTTTTTGAACTTTACCCAGGGTGGCCCTAGGTTTTCTTGACAGAGTTGTCAAAAAACCTGCGTTTTCCCGTTCTCAAAAAACTCATTAGGGCTGCTGATTGTATATTTTTCACAACGCAAAAAATCAAAAGTTTCCATTTTGCTTTATTTGTTCGATTTGTATGTATTTACTTTCATCAAAATAAATGCATTCACTTGCATTTCTTTTACTTTTTTCGAAAAAAAGACATGAAAATCAAATACAGAAGAAAAATACACAAGAAATGCTTGACAGCAAAAGTCACTTCAACAGCTGATTTGATCGACTTCAGGGTGACTTCAGGTCGACCCTAGGTTTCAAAAAACAGAGAATTTTCTCTTGAGGGCGAGTTTAGGTATCTCAAAAAACGAGTTGTGGTGACCCCAGGGCGACCCAGGGTGACTTCAGGGCTCAACAAACAAAGCTATTATTTTTATCTTATGGGTTGTTGCAGTGCAGCAAAACAACAAAACAAAAATAAAGAAACTGATTTAATGTGTCACAGTGGTTAAATGGTTTGAGATTTTGGAAAAGAAGCAGGGAAAAAATGATATGAAATTTTATTGATCACTTAAAAATCTCTAGTTTAAACGTTTTTTGGGAAAAATCAAGTGAGTCATCTGATTTCGTTTACTTTTAATAATTTTAAGAAATTTTTTTTCAAAATCGTTCGACCAGTTTCTTCAAAAATAATTTTTTTTTGAAAAAGTCTTCGATTCAATTTCTAGCACCTTGCAATTTTTATCAGAAAAACAAAACTAAAAACAATAGATTGAATCGTTTAAAAAAAAAAAAAAACAAAAAATAAAAAAACGTCATCGCAATAATGTTATGTTCTATTGTCCAAAAAAATTTTTTTTACGAATGCATAACTTGCCTTATAGGTTATAGTGCCTATAATCGCAAGTAAAATTACATATTCGTATCCAACAAACATACAAATTTAACCTTCAAACTCCCAGATAGTCGCCTACCTATACTTATACAGTATGGGTGGGCCAACAGAAGTCATCCAAACGATTTGTTTGGTCCTCTTTTTTTATAAATGAAAAACTTCAATTCTGTTTTTTGATTATTTTGAACCTTTAGAATTGTATTGGTCAAGTCGAGAAGATGATATCGGCCAAATGGGCGCTGTCACAATTGATTGCTCGTTGTATGGCATTCTTCATCACTTCAGCGAGAACTTCGGGCGACAGATTCTCGCACTTGTGTCGAATGTTGTCCTTGAGGGCTTCCAGAGTCTCAGGCTTATCCACGTACACACGGGACTTCTAAAAACCCCACAAAAAAAGTCTGAAGTCTATAGTCCACATAGACAGTCAAAACCTAATAGCTATGCTATACCTACCTATCCAAAACGTTTTGTTGGAAAAGGCAAAAACTACCGTAAACTTATTTAAAACTACATTGGAAATTGTGAGTATGTATGTGTATGGTATGTATGTTAATAACAAAAGCTTTCAAAACGCTTTAGAATATTTGTATAGTTATTCCTTATAATCTTAATTTTTCCTGATGAGAATTAACATGGAATCGAGATTAATGTCTTTAAATCAACATTTTGAAAACTGTCCCAACTTTGATACTTAAGAACTTCACTTCTTCTAGTCCCTGGTATAACAAAAAACTACGCTCACTTCGTAATCAGCGTAATAAACTTTGGCACAGGTTCCTTAGAACGAGGTCTGATTTCAACTTCCCCACTTATGCAACTGTCCGCAACCGCTTCTCTACCTTGTGCGTATCTCTGTTTTGAGTCAGGATTGGCCACAGAGGCATCTTCAGTGCTAGAAGAGGAGTAGCGGCATGCTTGTCGTTGCTCGGATCAGCTCGAAGGTGGGGGTGGTTCTTACCCCTATTTCCAGCACCTCCCACTCTACAAACAATAAAATCTTGCCTGTATTAGAGATTGGGAAAGGAAAATGGATTAAGGATGGGACTTAACCAGGATCAGGAACACAAAAAAAAGGATACACACAAAATAAGGGCCTATGCCACTGCATTAAAGAAAGATAGGGGTTAAATGAGGTACATTTCAGAACTCAAAAGGCAGTTAACTTAACGCTAAACTAAATCCTAAAACCCTAAGACTAAGTTTATATCTTTTTAGATATAATTTTTATATATATAATGTATGTATATATATATATATATATATATATATATATATATATAATAGTATATATATGTGTATATATAAATGTTATATCTACTTTCTAAACTATCTAATCTAAAACTAAACCTATAACTAAACTGCTCTTTTGTTCCTACAATGCACGAATTCGACCCCACAGTCTCTCCCATACAATGGTTCGCCAAGTCACCTACCCACCCTAGTATCATAGATACTACCAACGTCATCTTCTTGGCCGGTATCTGGAAGATGACCCCAAATCTAAACCTTCCGGCCACAATCTAGTCCACTTTAAACGGTCCTGTCAATGAAATCCCTAGTCAAAATCGTTCGTCACGTACTCTCCTAACCGGTCACATTATCTTTTCTTTTCTCACCAGGAAGCCGGATCAGCCAAGCCTCCACACACCTTTGAAGAATTTTAACGCTCCATCGCTCCATGATATTAAATCTAAAATTCATTAAAATTCAATTTCATACATGTATTTAAAGCGCCCATATAGGCTTTCGAAAATTCAAAATTTCAAAAGTTAGTTTAAAAAGAAAATGAAAATCAACAAGATTAAAAAACAAAAAAATTTAAATTCATGAAAAAAAAGGATATGAAAAAAAGAATAAACCGGAATACCAAAGAGGTAAAAAAAAAAATCCGAAGATGTGCTTTTCCGTTAGGTACGATTTAAATCTTACGTTTCCAACTTCATATATATGTAAGTTTATATACAGAAACATGTACAATAAAAATAAGGATAATGTAAAAATCACTTACAGTTTTTTTTGTCTTTGTTTTTATGTTCCTATATCGTCCTTCGAGGTCCTGCCGGCAGTACTTCCAGGTTGATGATAGAGGCTTTTCAATTATATAACTTCCTTTTCCTTTGAAGTTCGTGTTGCAACCCCTTTTATAGTATGGATGCTTATGTATACAATCACATATATGTTTGTCCAAAGACAATAGCACACTTCACTAGTTCTAACTAAAATTCTTTGAATTCACTGGTTTGCCATCGATCAGTGTAGCATTTGTCTTAAAAATCGAATCAGAAAATACAAAATTTTCCATTTGAAAATTTTTTCAGTTTGGTTTTCCGTATCGCTATAACTGGCCCTTAACTAACAAACAAAAACCGAAAACATGAAATTAAATACCTAAGCTGGTGAATGTGCTAAAAAACAAACGGAGACAGCAATCTGCAAAATCGGATGCCACACAAGGATGCTGGTGAGTTTGTTTACATGTTATCATTGTGCATATTTGGTTTCTTGATTTGTTTTTGTAATTATTTTTCTTTTCTCTATTTCAGGCATTCAAACTAGTTTAAAGTATACCTGGAAAATCCCTAAACCAACCAAAACACCTAAAAGAACGGATAAGTTGTACAATTTACAGGTATCTGGGAACTTCAACCTGAAAACATCACCAGGATGCCAGCCGTGAAGGAACCCAAAAGAATTGAAAGAATTGAGCTGAATCAATGTTCTCTTTCACTTTATTCAGCAGGTCACAATTGTGCATCTATACACTTATGCACATAATATATAAAATGTGTGTTCCTTTAAGGTACTTGATTCAATATTGTCCTCATTAATTTCGCTATGAGGTTATTCTTATTGTCACGTGCTTATTCTTATTATTAGTTAGTGTAAGTCGTCTCTCTCTTAGAGTTTCCTCTTTGAGATTTGTTTAATGGAATAGGCTTCAATTTTGCCTGATTCAATAAACCTTCGGGATTCAGTTTTCAAGGTACTATGGTCTTTTACTGATCCTTCTTCCCTAGAACCATCGTCTGTTTAGGACGGGTGCATGTTTGTATAAGGAGGATATCTCTCTACCTGTTTGTGTGGAGGATATTTTCGATCTTAAAAAGTGTATAGAGTGTTGTCACTCGGACGACTTTTTTGTATGTCATTGCATAAGGTACTATCCCAGGTATCTGGGTATGTATACCTATACCTACATTGCGTGAGGGTAGTGAATGAAGGGATTTAGGAAAAGTTGGTGTTATGAGGTTGTGTTGTGTTTGACACCAACCGGGATTGACCGGCTACGCAACAAACACGATGATAGTTTTGGAATGGTCGTGATGCAACTAGCATCGAAAAAAATTTTTTTTTACGAAGTCGGTCTTGTCGTTTGTTTCCTATTTGGATTCTCGCCGTTCGTTCAGCGTGTGGCACGTCCCACTCCCTGAGTTGTCATTATGAATGAGTAGACCGGGCATTATTTGGTTATATTCTCAAATTTTATTTTATTTTGCTGTCGAGAATAAAGTTGCTTCGATAGAAGACGATTATAACCTTTTAATGTGTTTGGTGATTGTGGTGTATTTTGAGTCTACACACATATTATTATTCTTTTGAATACGCTTTTGAACTGCTGACTTATATGGTATTCTGTCTTTGTTCTCTTGGGAAAATGCTAGTTATTATGTAATATTGCTTCTTAATAACACATTTCAACATATCTGATGTCATATCAAAATGAGCACAGTTTAATAAATAGTGCATAAATAAATCTCTATAAAGGTATAAAAAAGATAGCTCTGTAAATAAATAAATAAATAAATAGGTAACTCTGTTAATAAATACCTTCTCTGTAAATAAATAAATAAATATAACTCTATTAATAAATAAATAAATAAATAACTTATGATAACAGCTAAAAAAAAAACATCACACTTACACATACGTATATCACAGGTCGAGGGTAAAGCAAAGCAACAGCAGCATGAGTGCGTCAGAATTATTTTGAACCGCCTATTATGTGTGTATGTCCTTCGCATGGAAGGTACCTACTTTCTGACCACTTAAATTACCCAACTCGTAAAGAGAGTTCCCGCAGGTTCTAAGAACAAAAGCCTTCAGAAATTTGGGTGCTAACTTGGCGTTGTAATGTTCTGCTAAGTTGCTTTGTTTGAAGTTTCGTCTGAAGACGATCTGCCCCACTTTGTATGAAACATCTTTGCTTCTAGTGTTATAGTTTTTAATTGACCTTTGGTGGGCTAGTTTGAGGTTTTCAAAAATTGTCTTTCTAATTAATGACTGTCTATCGGCTTTGATTATTATATCTATATTTGTATCTTTTAACATATCTAGTTTTCTTAGAAGCTTATAAGTTTTGCCATTTTGAACCATTGGCGTTCCAAAGGCAGCATAATAAAGTTCGAATGTGATTGCGTGATGTAAGACACTTCGTAGCGAAAATGTTGCGTTGTTCACATGAGTGTCCCAGTTTCGTTGATCAGTACTGAGATAAGATCGAACCTTGTTCAGCAAAGACGGATTGACTCGCTCCGAAGCGTTTGCTTGGGGTGAGTAGAAATCTGTGTATATGTGTTTTACACCATATTTGTTAAGGAAGCTGGAAAACAGTTCTGAAATAAACTGTTTTCCGTTGTCTGAGTGAATATATTCTGGAACACCGAACATGTGGAAAACACTTTCTTCGAGGTATTTTACTACCTCGGCTGCTGTTGCTTTTCTTATGGGTTTTAGGAAAACGTATTTGCTAAAGTGGTCTAAGGCTATAAATATGTGTGTATGTCCGTTCCTAGATCGTGGGTATGGTCCTAAAAAGGCAATGTAGAGTCGTTGGAAAGGTCGTTCTGTGATGGTCTGTTGTCCCATGGGCGGCCTTGTTATTGAATTAACAGGTTTATTGCACTTACAAATATCACAGTTTTTGACATACTCTTGTACATCGACCGTCATGTTGGGCCAGAAATACCTCTGCCGAAGTTTGGTCAGAGTTTTATGTATCCCGCAGTGACCTGCAGTGAAAGAATCATGCGCTGTTTGTAAAAGTCCCCTACACAACTCCTTCGGAACCCAGAGCTTCCAGGCTCTGTCTTCTTGAATAGGGTCTCCTGTCCGTCTGTCAGTGCGTTTGTAGACGAAGCCGTCGGAAATGCAAACGTCTGGAAGTTTGTCTTGGTTTTCATTCACTGTCTTCTTCAACTCAACATACTCTTCTGATGCAAAGCATGGTGAATTGAAGTCAACTTCTGGCGTTGCGGTATTGATTTCGTCCATATGAACTCGTGAGAGAGTATCCGGGACTACATTGAGGGTACCCTTCCTATGCTCGATGGTAAAATCAAAACCTTGGAGTTTAAAACTCCAACGAGCCAGCCGTCCACTCAAGTCTTTTTGTGACATCAGCCTGACTTGCGTGGTCCGTGATTATAGTGAAAGGTAGTCCTTCAATTTAGGCTCGAAACTTCTTTACTGACAGAACGGCCGCAAAGCATTCAAGTTCCGTTACACTATAATTCCGCTGTGCAGAATTAAGCTTCTGGGTCGTTCGTTTTTCTCGTCGTCCATCTGGAAAAGGACACTCCCTACACCAGAAGATGATGCGTCGCATTGTATGTAAAAGTGTCGTTTGAAGTCAGGGTTAATCAGTATAGGTGCAGTCACTAAAGTCATTTTTAGTAGGTCAAATGCCGTTAAGGCTTCACTTGTCATTGAAAAGTCCTTCCCTTTCTTGAGACAGTCTGTCATTGGGGCTGATATAGACGCAAAATTTGGAATAAAGCGCCTATACCATCCCGTCATCCCTAGGAACCGACGGAGTTGTTTAGGGGTTTTCGGAACAGGAAAATCCCTCACTGCAGAAACTTTCTCAGGATCGGTCCTCAAACATCCATCACCGACGAAATAGCCCAAGTACTTTATCTCTTTGAAACAAAACTTGCTCTTCTCCACGTTTATCGTCAGACCCGCTGCCCGCAAACATCTCGCTACCTCCTTGAGAACGCTAATGTGGGCGTCAATGTCTGGAGAGCATATCAAGAGATCGTCAAGATAGACAAACACATTCTCCCTCAAACGAGCGGGAATGACTTTGTCCATCAGCTTACACATTTTCTGGGCGGCGTTGCACAGCCCAAACGGCATAACCGTGAACTGATACAACGGCCGTCCAGGGACTGTGAAAGCCGTTTTCTCCCTTGATTTGAGCTCCAGGGGAATCTGCCAAAAGGCGTCCTTCAAGTCGATACTCGAGATGAAATGCGTATCGTGAAGTCGACTCAAAATCCCCTCTATATTAGGAAGAGGGTACGCAAATTTTTTTCGTCGCTGCGTTCACCTTCCGTGAGTCCAAGCAAATCCTGTTCTTGCCTGGCTTCTGCACCAGCACAACTGGAGAGCTGTAAGCGCTATTGCTTTCTTCGATCACGCCGAGTTCAAGCATCCGGTCCAGCTCGGCGTACATTAGTTTTTGAACGACAGGTGAAATTGGGTAATGTCGTTGTTTGATGGGAATGGTGTCGTCTTCTATCTCAATAACATGTTCTTCGACGTTAGTCTTACCCAATCCCAGCACTGCGAACGAAGGAAACTGTTGCTTGACCCACTCCAGCTCTTCAGACTGTGTTGGTGTAAGCTGGCGCATAGGATCAGCCTCCGGCCCTTCCGTCGATGGTGAAATGTCGAGGCCGCTTATAACGTTTGGAGCGACTTTGAAAGTCCTTTAAAAATCTACCTCTAGATAGAGTTGCTGTTGCAAGCTTGGGACGACATACAACTCTAGCTCTTGGGTGTTAGCGCCCCATGAGCCTTGGGTTGTAAATCGTCCGTCAATACGTTGATGTTTTCCGTCCGCTGTTTTTATGTCTACCGTCATTGCTTTAAGTTGAATATTATGTTTATCTAAAAATTGAATTGCACCTTTCCCCAATAACCCCAGCATTTCTTCCCCATCTATTAATACCTTAGCATAAGGTCGATTGTCGTCAGATATTGCTAAGACAGTGGAATCTATTTTGTGTTTTTTTTTGTTTTATTATTACCATTTTCCCCTTAATTTTTGTATTTTTCTAAAGTTTCTACTCGTTTGTTTCTCCGGATCACAGGTAACATCTTCATTGAAAATTCTTTTTCGGGCCTCCTCGTACTCTTTCATTCTCTGGTGGAGGCTTTTGTATTGCACTTTATTTTCTGACCATTTTCTATTTGCTTCTAGGTTTCGTTGAAGTATTTTCACTTTTCCTGGCTCAGGTTGTCCGGGAATAACATATTCGCCGGCGGTGCAGACCCGGGTACACTGCTGGCCTTCAGGTTTCCCTGGCACGAAGCGCACTTTAAGGAAATGTTTCCTTGTCCACAGCTGAAGCATGTCAGAGCGTGGAATGTAGAGGGGCACGCCGCCGCTGAAGTCATAGTATTGTCCTTCGTAGTGTCAGTTCTTTTGTCTCGTTCGTTGTTTTTATATGTGTCTCGTTCATTAGTTTTGTGAGTGGCCTGTCGTCTGTCCATTTTATTGTTAGTCTGGGGTCTGTCTGTCCTGTTGTACTGGACGGCAGCAACGTGTGCTTCCTCTTCATCCCCCGACTCTGACAAATAACTTCGGCTGTCAGGAATTCCTTGTCCTTCGATCTCGTTGACCTGCCTTCTTATTTTTGAATCTCTAATGAATAAGAGTTTTCCCGCGCGCATGCACTCGCTCCTCAGGTCTTGGATGTCATTAATCGTGCATCCGAAAATCAGTGTCGCCACTCGGTGCTTAATGTTTTGGCTTACTATGGATACTAGATCCTTTTCAGCCGGCCGTTTCCGCATTTGGAATACGAGACTCCTTACGTCCCCATTAAAGGCGTCAAAGGACTCATGAGGCTGTTGTCGCCTATCCATAATGGCCCTCAATATTTCATGATCTCCTTTACTATTTTGAAAATTCTTTAAATCAAAATAGTTAAGAAGATCATCCACCCGCTTCTCTTCTAAGAATTGCCAGTACCATTTCTCCGCTGACCCGGTCAATAGATAGTTGAAATTGGCGAAGACTTCTTCATTTGTGACACCCTTCTTCTTTTGCATGTTTTCAATTCTGAATAGGAAACTCTCCACTGTCATATGTTTGCAGGTTCCATCAAATTTGATCCCCCACTTATGAACGTCATCGCGTTTGTTGGACTCCACGCTGGGATTATCTTGGGTTCTAGTTTGTACTCCGACTGGTAGTGGAACTCTAGGAGGTTCAGTCGTGAGGTCTGGCAAACGTCTCTTTTCTTGTTGCTCCTGTCTATTGTATAGAGACAGGTTAGACTGCTCTACCAAACGGACCCTTTCATTCATAGTCTGCATACTCTCGGTGAATATGCTCATCATATTTTGCATCATTTTCATGCTCTTCATTTGCTCGGTTAGCAAGGCCATGGTCATTAGGTCTCATGAAGCGAGCGAGAGACCACCGATTGGATGACATTGTTAATGTTTTCTCCTCCTAAAGAAATTTCGTATTCGTACTCTTGTTGACTTTGGTCAGTTTGCAAAACTCCTTCGCGTTCTTCATTCAGAGCCTGTATCCGCTGTACCACTTCTTCTCTTGTCTCTATTTGTTGACCATCCTCTAATTGGATTAGATGCCGAGCGATGTTCACTTGAGTCGAAGCTAATTGAGGATTGGAACCCTGAAAAGACCCCCCGACCGCCCCATCTTCCTGAAACCCACCCCCATAATTATTTAATTCATATGTCTGTCTCTACCCTGGGCTTCTTGGTTGGACAGGGTGCCCTTTGGGATAGCTCCCGAATTTGCCCCGTTCATATTTTTTTTTAAATTCAATTTATGTAAAATTCAATAAAACTATAAATGATAAAAGTAAAAATCAAAAAAAAAAATAAGAGAAATTAAAAGGTATATACAAATGTAATTCAACTGATGAAAAAAATAAGCTGGATAGGAAAATTTCAAAAATTACTTTTTGGTTTGGAATAAATTTGGAATTATGGATTTCTTTCAATAAAAAAAAAAAAATAAATTGTTGGCACAACAGCTCCAAGCGGGGCCGGGGCCTGTGACTTACACTCTCAACCATTCCTGTGTGTGCGTTGATATTCTGCAGGAATGGAAGGGACCTACAATTTACCGCCGAATCCGAACGGCTAACAGAGAGGCACTTTCCATGACATTAATTACTCTTGGAAGATTTGTCACTTCCTCGCAAGAGGCAGTATCCCGGAAAAAAAACTTAGGTGGCAACGTCAGGGGTCGAACCCTGAACCTTCGGCGTAGCAGTCCGACACACTAACCACTACGCCACGGGGTACTACAGGATTTCTTTCAATGCTATATTTTATATAATATATATTTATAATATATATAATATATATTTCGATGCTATATTTCAAATTTAAAAATTTTCGAAAAAAAAAAAAAAAATGGTTTTTCAATGAATATATTATAAGAGTTGTTTTGTTTATAACTTTGATCAGGTGAGTGGAAACCAGACTGATTTTCCAAAACTACCTGGAAGAAAAGATTATGTGTTTTGTCTGTCGTCCTAACTAATGTCCGTCGAAATTGTGACTGGTACTCCCGTGACATGACGAGTGCTTTGGTACATTTCTGTTTTCCTGCCACTTCGTACCATCTGATGATGAACCTAATGATAGGATGGCTAGGAACCAGGAGATGCTCCTCCACACGAATACATTTCAGGACAACCCACCTACGCCTCACTATAAGTCTGGCTGAGCCTGACTGTATGGAAAGCCGCAAATGATTTGCCCTTCCACTTATTCCGCTCTTTGAGTAATAGCAAGCTCCGAATTACCTCACTAATCATCTGGTGCTGGACCTGAATGATTGGACAGCCATTCCTTACCTGCTGCTAAACAAAGGGCATAAACGGTCCCTTAAGTTGTGTTAAAGGATGGGAAATTTTTGGAGAAAAAAAAATGAAGGAGATCATTATGAGTCCAAGGGGATGACCTTAAAAGAAAAATCATCTCCTTGAAGTCACAATAAATCTCAAAGCCGTTCGAATTCGTTGGGCGCCATTGTTGTGAGTCAGGATTGGCCACAGAGGCATCTTCGGTGCTAGAAGAGGAGTAGCGGCATGCTTGTCGTTGCTCGGCTCAGCTCGAAGGTGGGGGTGGTTCTTACCCCTATTTCCAGCACCTCCCACTCTACAAACAAAAAAATCATGCCTGTATTAGGGATTGGGAAAGGAAAATGGATTAAGGATGGGACTTAACCAGGATCAGGAACACAAAAAAAAGGATACACACAAAATAAGGGCCTATGCCACTGCATGAGAGAAAGATAGGGGTTAAATGAGATACATTTCAGAACTCAAAAGGCAGTTAACTTAACGCTAAACTAAATCCTAAAATCCTACGACTAAGTTTATATCTTTTTAGATATAATTTTTATATATATAATGTATATATATATTTTTATATATATATATATGATTGTATATATATGTGTTTATATATATGTTATATATACTTTCTAAACTATCTAATCTAAAACTAAACCTATAACTAAACTGCTCTTTTGTTCCTACAATGCACCAATTCGGATCCCACAGTCTCTCCCATACAATGGCTCGCCAAGTCACCAGAAGCATTGCCCGATGTTAATGGCAAAAGTCTGGCCTACCCACCCTAGTATCATAGATACTACCAACGTCATCTTCTTGGCCGGTATCTGGAAGGTGACCCCAAATCTAAACCTTCCGGTCACAATCTAGTCCACTTTAAATGGTCCTGTCAATGAAATCCCTAGTCAAAATCGTTCGTCACGTACTCTCCTAACCGGTCACATTATCTTTTCTTTTCCCTCCAGGAAGCCGGATCAGCCAAGCCTCCACACACCTTTGAAGAATTTGAACGCTCCATGATATTAAATCTAAAATTCATTAAAATTCAATTTCATACATGTATTTAAAGCGCCCATATAGGCTTTCAAAAATTCACAATTTCAAAAGTTAGTTTAAAAAGAAAATGAAAATCAACAAGATTAAAAAACAAAAAATTTAAATTCATGAAAAAAAGGATATGAAAAAAAGAATAAACCGGAATACCAAAGAGGTAACAAAAAAAATCCGAAGATGTGCTTTTCCGTTAGGTACGATTTAAATCTTACGTTTCCAACTTCATATATATGTAAGTTTATATACAGAAACATGTACAATAAAAATAAGGATAATGTAAAAATCACTTACAGTTTTTTTTGCCTTTGTTTTTATGTTCCTATATCGTCCTTCGAGGTCCTGCCGGCAGTACTTCCAGATTGATGATAGAGGCTTTTCAATTATATAACTTCCTTTTCCTTTAAAGTTCGTGTTGCAACCCCTTTTATAGTATGGATGCTTATGTATACAATCACATATATGTTTGTCCAAAGACAATAGCACACTTCACTAGTTCTAACTAAATTTCTTTGAATTCACTGGTTTAAACCTTAGTCTTTTTTCCACATTTACATTAAATTCAAGAAAATTAATAAAAAAAATGTTAAATTTAAATAAAAAAAAACTAGAAAAATTAAATGTCCAGAAGCGACAACCACTTTTAATCGGCCACTATTACTTACTTACTTAAGGTGGCGCAGACAGTCCATTGTGGACCACGGCCTCAACCAACAATCCTCGCCAGCTAGGCCGGTCCCTAGCCAGTGGCCTCCAGTTGCGCACACCAAGTTGGTTGAGGTCGTTTACCACTTGATCGCGCCACCTTAGATGGGGTTTTCCAGAACTGCGTCGGCCCTCCGGGTTGGAATTGAATCGGGCAGGAGCGTTTTCGTCCATACGCTCCACATGGCCCAGCCATCTAAGCCGCTGAATTTTCAGCTTCTTAACCAAGTCAATGTCGCTGTATAGCCCGTACAGTTCGCCATTGAATCTTCTCCTCCATACTCCATTGATACATACAGGCCCGAATATCACCCGAAGAATCTTTCTCTCAAAGCACCCCAGCCTGTATTCATCCGATTGTGTCAGTGTCCACGCTTCTGCCCATACAGCAGGACTGGGATGATAAGGGTCTTGTATAGTGTCTCCTTGGTCCTTTGAGAGAGGGCTTTACTACTAAGATGCCTTCTTAGCCCGAAGAAACAGCGATTGGCAAGAGTGATTCTTCGACTGATCTCTTCACTGATGTTGTTCTGAGAGGTTATAGTGGAACCCAAATAGACAAAGTCCTTGACAACCTCAAAGTTATATCTGTCCATTGTGACGTTTTGTCCGAGCCTAAGGTGATGATCTACTTCACCCGAGGACAGCATATACTTTGTTTTATTTTCATTTACAGCCAGACCCATTCGAGCCGCTTCCACTTCAATACTTGCGAATGCTCCACTGACAGCGCGCTTCGTTCTTCCAATAATGTCAATATCATCAGCATAGCCAAGTAATTGAACGGATCTAAAAAAAATCGTACCGCTGGTGTTGACATGCGAGTTGCGTACGATTGCCTCAAGAATGATGTTGAAGAGGTTACATGACAGCGCGTCACCCTGTCGTAAGCCTTTCTCGACATTAAATGAGTCGGTGGTGTTCTTACCAACCTTGACGGAGCAGCGCGAGTTCTCCATAGTCATCCTGCACAATCGAACGAGTTTTGCAGGGATGCCAAGAAGCGACATGGCTCTGTATAGCTCGTTCCTGTTTACGCTGTCATAGGCGACTTTAAAATCGATAAAGAGGTGGTGAGTATCGATCTGGAGTTCTTGGGTCTTTTCCAAAATCTGCCGAAGTGTGAAAATTTGGTCGACGGTTGACTTACCGGGCCTGAAACCACACTGATAGGGACCAATCAGTTCACGTGCGAAAGGGTTCAGACGTTCACACAGAATGGCCGACAAGATTTTATAGGCGACATTTAGGAGACTTATACCTCTGTAGTTGGCGCAGCTTAGAGTATCTCCTTTCTTGTGGATAGGGCACACAATGTTGAGGTTCCATTCGTCAGGCATATTTTCATCCGACCAGATTGTACAGATGAGTTGGTGTATGCTCCTCACCAAGTCATCTCCCGCTGCTTTGAAGAGTTCAGCCGTAAGGCCATCAGCTCCAGCAGCCTTGTTGGACTTTAGTTTAGATATTGCTATCCGAACTTCTTCTTGGTCGGGAGGACGGAAATTGTATTCATCATCATCCAAATCGAATGGATCATTCTGCCTGACAGCGATTAGTTGGTTGTCTTCGCCGTTTAACAGTCTGCAGAAGTGTTCTTTCCAAATTCTCAGCACCGACTGTGTATCTACAACGACATTCCCACCCTCGTCTCTACAAGCTTCCGCTCGGGCTTTGTAACCCTTGGACGAATGCTTTACCCTTTGGTAGAACTTTCGAACATTGCTTCTGCCGTAGCACCCCTCAATTGATTCAACCATTCGTTTTTCCAGTTCTCTTTTTTTTCTTCTGAAAAGCCGATGTTCCTCTTTCCTCTTTTGCTGGTACACCGCACGGAAAGCGCTCTTGGCAGCTCTAGTTCTGGCATTCAGAACTGCATGATAGGCTTCGTCTTTGGCCAAGTGTGCGAGCCTGCACTCATCATCAAACCAGGTGTTTCGTTGTGGTCGCCTAATGAAACCCAAAACATCCGTGGCAGCGGTTTTGGTGGCCATTTTGCAATGTTGCCACTGGGCCTCTGGGTTTGGCGCAGGCGCCGGGCTTGTCAAGAGATAAGAGGAGACATGATTGGCAAAGGTTGTGGCGGTCTCTTGCGATTGTAACTTAGCAACATCAAACTTTCTCACAGTGGATGTTCGGTTCTGCGGTCTGGTGGAGATCCGCATTCGCACTTTAGCTACAACAAGGTAGTGGTCCGAGTCTATGTTGGCCCCTCGGAAAGTGCGGACATCCATGACACTGGACGCATGTCTGCTATCAATCGCAATGTGATCAATTTGGTTGACGGTATTTTGATCAGGAGACCGCCAGGTCCCCTTGTGAATATTGAGGTGTGGGAAGTATGTGCTAGCTAAGATGACACTTCGCCCCGCAGCAAAGTCGATTAGCCTGTGTCCGTTACCGGAAGTGTTGTCGTGCAGGCTATGCTTTCCGACTGTCGAGCCAAAGTTACTCTCCTTTCCGATTTTGGCGTTGAAGTCACCAAGAATAAACTTAGTGTCGTACTTCGGGCATTTATCATACGTCTTCTCGAGAAGATCGCAGAATTCTTCTTTGGTCGTGTCATCTTTTTCCTCCGTGGGGGCGTGAACGCAGATCAGCGAGATGTTGCTGAATTTGGATTTAATGCGGATTGTGACAATGCGTTCGGTTATGCCACGAAACCCAAGACTTCTTGCCTAAGCCTTCCTCTTATCACAAATCCGCATCCAAATAGCCGCTGTTTCCTTGTCCTGTAGCACTTGCCGTAGTAGATGTCACAGTTTTTCATCCTCCTTGTGCCTTCACCATCCCATCGCACTTCTTGGATGGCTGCGATGTCGGCTTTGACACCATCTAGGGCTTCCACTAATTGTTCGGCTGCACGCGGTCTGTTAAGGGTCCGGACATTCCACGTGCAGAACCGAAATTCGTTGTCCTTGTTTCGTTTGCTAGGGTCGTCATCAGTAAGGTCATCCATATCCAAGGCAATTGGTTGTTTCGGAACTATTGGTTTTTTTACGTGGTAGGAAAGTTACCCCGACGCACAACCCCCAACCTGGGGGACCAGGCCCTATGCTGCTCTCCTTGGACAAAAGGAGCTGGAGAAATCCAGAGTCAGTAACCCACTACGGGGATGTGAGAGCTACCGTTGGTCCTATATGGGCTCATCCGCCACCTTCTCTATTTCACTACCCTGACTTATAGTAGTGAAAGGACCCAAAGACCTGAGCTCCGAATATGTCGAAGTAGCTCAATGGGGTGCCTACCATATTGTCTGTAAGCATCGCCGTTGGTTCACTTAATTGGAAGCTCATCCGCCACTCGCTTGCTTTCTGAGGGGTTCGTACAGAATAAACTGCTACCCAACAAGAGAAACAGAGGAGTTTTATGGCAGGGCAATTATAGTGTTGCTATTTTTCTGTGATCAACACTCGCGCTTATAAGTTCAGCAAGTCAAGTCCGGGTGGACAAAACCAGTACCCGATGGCTACCACTTGGAGGTAAAATAAGCACAATTGATGTGTATGAGACAGTTGCAACGCTGGGCATCGCCAAGTTGATACCAATCAGGGTCTACCCTATTCATACAGCACCCAGCCATCAATCGGCCACTATTGGTGACATTTATTAGGACACCCTGTCCTTGCAATACCCTTCAAATCACTCTGCAAGGGTGAAGCAGACTGTTTCCTTGCTCTTGAGACGTCCTTCATACAACACCACTGAACTAATGGAATCACCGACACTCTCCCAAGATGACTTTTCTTGGTTATCCGTTTTGCACGTTGAATCTTATCTCACCCCAAAACTTCAATAAAAAGGCAGAGGTTCTTTCGGTCAGCTATTCGAGGCCAACAAAAGATTTTTTTTTTCTTTTCGATAGTAGGGTACCACATGCAGATTTCCTGGTCTGACCCCAAAACCTATTTTTCAAATATTAAATTTGGTTAAAGATAGTCTTTTTTTCAAATTTTAAATATTTTTTTTTCATACCTCTATATGCCCTTGATGAAAAAAAAAAATTCAAGGTGACCCGTCGTATTATGATTAATTCTGCAGAGGATCTTATGATCTCGTTCTAAAGGAGGAATTAGTTTTTGTTTAAACGAAAAAGTTGTCCAAAATTAGGAATAACTCACATTATTAATTAAAATTAAATGGAAAACTCCAATTCTCTGGATATTAATCCAATTCAAGCCTAAGTTCTCGAATGAAAAATTTTTTCGAAAAAAAGTACTGTCGTTTATACAGCAATTCTTACAACCGATGTTGGCACTTTCAATTCAAAATTGGAAATGGTTATGTTATCGCTATTACATTTCCCCACCCATTAAAGTTCATTGCACTTTAGCCTATATTTGATTTCCATCCATCGAAATATATAATTTACGACCTTACTTGAAAATACAAATAAAGCTTTTTCCCCAGCTCGAAACACCTACGTGCTCTTACTTAAATTGTAGACTTTCTCCCTAAACCGAAAAATCAACACAAACATTAACGTGTGTGTAAGTGTGAGTTGATACTAGTATACCTATACTACACATACCTACTCCATAACTACATTCAATACGCCGTGCGAATGTGGCTTAAACATAAAGACTTAATAAATACAAAAATAAACCCAACAACATAAATATAATCCTAATCAGTTTTAACTTCTCATAATAATTTCTAAAACTAAAATATTGCACTTGATATCACATTTTTCGGACAGTCTTTACTCTCTTTTTGAAATTTAAACGATTTGTTTAAAAAGAGCTTTCCAATCATGGCACCGAGATAATTTCCGTGGTGAAAACAAGCAGTGCCATGGTGGACAGCTTTTGCTGTCAAAAATTTTGACGTCTGTCTGACATTTCTTCATCATATTTTAATAGAATTTGTTTGAAGTGGTAAAATGTTCATCTATTTTCGTTTACGAAACAAAATACCTAATTAAAAAAATAATTTCCTTTTCCTTTGAAGTTCGTGTTGCAACCCCTTTTATAGTATGGATGCTTATGTATACAATCACATATATGTTTGTCCAAAGACAATAGCACACTTCACTAGTTCTAACTAAAATTCTTTGAATTCACTGGTTTGCCATCGATCAGTGTAGCATTTGTCTTAAAAATCGAATCAGAAAATACAAAATTTTCCATTTGAAAATTTTTTCAGTTTGGTTTTCCGTATCGCTATAACTGGCCCTTAACTAACAAACAAAATACCGAAAACATGAAACTAAATACCTAAGCTGGTGAATGTGCTAAAAAAAAACAAACGGAGACAGCAATCTGCAAAATCGGATGACACACAAGGATGCTGGTGAGTTTGTTTACATGTTATCATTGTGCATATTTGGTTTCTTGATTTGTTTTTGTAATTATTTTCCTTTTCTCTATTTCAGGCATTCAAACTAGTTTAAAGTATACCTGGAAAATCGCTAAACCAACCAAAACACCTAAAAGAACGGATAAGTTGTACAATTTACAGGTATCTGGGAACTTCAACCTGAAAACATCACCAGGATGCCAGCCGTGAAGGAACCCAAAAGAATTGAAAGGATTGAGCTGAATCCATGTCTGAGTGAATATATTCTGGAACACCGAACATGTGGAAAACACTTTCTTCGAGGTATTTTACTACCTCGGCTGCTGTTGCTTTTCTTATGGGTTTTAGGAAAACGTATTTGCTAAAGTGGTCTAAGGCTATAAATATGTGTGTATGTCCGTTCCTAGATCGTGGGTATGGTCCTAAAAAGGCAATGTAGAGTCGTTGGAAAGGTCGTTCTGTGATGGTCTGTTGTCCCATGGACGGCCTTGTTATTGAATTAACAGGTTTATTGCACTTACAAATATCACAGTTTTTGACATACTCTTGTACATCGACCGTCATGTTAGGCCAGAAATACCTCTGCCGAAGTTTGGTCAGAGTTTTATGTATCCCGCAGTGACCTGCAGTGAAAGAATCATGCGCTGTTTGTAAAAGTCCCCTACACAACTCCTTCGGAACCCAGAGCTTCCAGGCTCTGTCTTCTTGAATAGGGTCTCCTGTCCGTCTGTCAGTGCGTTTGTAGACGAAGCCGTCGGAAATGCAAACGTCTGGAAGTTTGTCTTGGTTTTCATTCACTGTCTTCTTCAACTCAACATACTCTTCTGATGCAAAGCATGGTGAATTGAAGTCAACTTCTGGCGTTGCGGTATTGATTTCGTCCATATGAACTCGTGAGAGAGTATCCGGGACTACATTGAGGGTACCCTTCCTATGCTCGATGGTAAAATCAAAACCTTGGAGTTTAAAACTCCAACGAGCCAGCCGTCCACTCAAGTCTTTTTGTGACATCAGCCTGACTTGCGTGGTCCGTGATTATAGTGAAAGGTAGTCCTTCAATTTAGGCTCGGAACTTCTTTACTGACAGAACGGCCGCAAAGCATTCAAGTTCCGTTACACTATAATTCCGCTGTGCAGAATTAAGCTTCTGGGTCGTTCGTTTTTCTCGTCGTCCATCTGGAAAAGGACACTCCCTACACCAGAAGATGATGCGTCGCATTGTATGTAAAAGTGTCGTTTGAAGTCAGGGTTAATCAGTATAGGTGCAGTCACTAAAGTCATTTTTAGTAGGTCAAATGCCGTTAAGGCTTCACTTTTCATTGAAAAGTCCTTCCCTTTCTTTTGACAGTCTGTCATTGGGGCTGATATAGACGCAAAATTTGGAATAAAGCGCCTATACCATCCCGTCATCCCTAGGAACCGACGGAGTTGTTTAGGGGTTTTCGGAACAGGAAAATCCCCCACTGCAGAAACTTTCTCAGGATCGGTCCTCAAACATCCATCACCGACGAAATAGCCCAAGTACTTTATCTCTTTGAAACAAAACTTGCTCTTCTCCACGTTTATCGTCAGACCCGCTGCCCGCAAACATCTCGCTACCTCCTTGAGAACGCTAATGTGGGCGTCAATGTCTGGAGAGCATATCAAGAGATCGTCAAGATAGACAAACACATTCTCCCTCAAACGAGCGGGAATGACTTTGTCCATCAGCTTACACATTTTCTGGGCGGCGTTGCACAGCCCAAACGGCATAACCGTGAACTGATACAACGGCCGTCCAGGGACTGTGAAAGCCGTTTTCTCCCTTGATTTGAGCTCCAGGGGAATCTGCCAAAAGGCGTCCTTCAAGTCGATACTCGAGATGAAATGCGTATCGTGAAGTCGACTCAAAATCCCTTCTATATTAGGAAGAGGGTACGCAAATTTTTTCGTCGCTGCGTTCACCTTCCGTGAGTCCAAGCAAATCCTGTTCTTGCCTGGCTTCTGCACCAGCACAACTGGAGAGCTGTAAGCGCTCTTGCTTTCTTCGATCACGCCGAGTTCAAGCATCCGGTCCAGCTCGGCGTACATTAGTTTTTGAACGACAGGTGAAATTGGGTAATGTCGTTGTTTGATGGGAATGGTGTCGTCTTCCATCTCAATAACATGTTCTTCGACGTTAGTCTTACCCAATCCCAGCACTGCGAACGAAGGAAACTGTTGCTTGACCCACTCCAGCTCTTCAGACTGTGTTGGTGTAAGCTGGCGCATAGGATCAGCCTCCGGCCCTTCCGTCGATGGTGAAATGTCGAGGCCGCTTATAACGTTTGGAGCGACTTTGAAAGTCCTCCAAAAATCTACCTCTAGATAGAGTTGCTGTTGCAAGCTTGGGACGACATACAACTCTAGCTCTTGGGTGTTACCGCCCCATGAGCCTTGGGTTGTAAATCGTCCGTCAATACGTTGATGTTTTCCGTCCGCTGTTTTTATGTCTACCGTCATTGCTTTAAGTTGAATATTATGTTTATCTAAAAATTGAATTGCACCTTTCCCCAATAACCCCAGCATTCCTTCCCCATCTATTAATACCTTAGCATAAGGTCGATTGTCGTCAGATATTGCTAAGACAGTGGACTCTATTTTGTGTTTTTTTTTGTTTTATTATTACCATTTTCCCCTTAATTTTTGTATTTTTCTAAAGTTTCTACTCGTTTGTTTCTCCGGATCACAGGTAAGATCTTCATTGAAAATTCTTTTTCGGGCCTCCTCGTACTCTTTCATTCTCTGGTGGAGGCTTTTGTATTGCACTTTATTTTCTGACCATTTTCTATTTGCTTCTAGGTTTCGTTGAAGTATTTTCACTTTTCCTGGCTCAGGTTGTCCGGGAATAACATATTCGCCGGCGGTGCAGACCCGGGTACACTGCTGGCCTTCAGGTTTCCCTGGCACGAAGCGCACTTTAAGGAAATGTTTCCTTGTCCACAGCTGAAGCATGTCAGAGCGTGGAATGTAGAGGGGCACGCCGCCGCTGAAGTCATAGTATTGTCCTTCGTAGTGTCAGTTCTTTTGTCTCGTTCGTTGTTTTTATATGTGTCTCGTTCATTAGTTTTGTGAGTGGCCTGTCGTCTGTCCATTTTATTGTTAGTCTGGGGTCTGTCTGTCCTGTTGTACTGGACGGCAGCAACGTGTGCTTCCTCTTCATCCCCCGACTCTGACAAATAACTTCGGCTGTCAGGAATTCCTTGTCCTTCGATCTCGTTGACCTGCCTTCTTATTTTTGAATCTCTAATGAATAAGAGTTTTCCCGCGCGCATGCACTCGCTCCTCAGGTCTTGGATGTCATTAATCGTGCATCCGAAAATCAGTGTCGCCACTCGGTGCTTAATGTTTTGGCTTACTATGGATACTAGATCCTTTTCAGCCGGCCGTTTCCGCATTTGGAATACGAGACTCCTTACGTCCCCATTAAAGGCGTCAAAGGACTCATGAGGCTGTTGTCGCCTATCCATAATGGCCCTCAATATTTCATGATCTCCTTTACTATTTTGAAAATTCTTTAAATCAAAATAGTTAAGAAGATCATCCACCCGCTTCTCTTCTAAGAATTGCCAGTACCATTTCTCCGCTGACCCGGTCAATAGATAGTTGAAATTGGCGAAGACTTCTTCATTTGTGACACCCTTCTTCTTTTGCATGTTTTCAATTCTGAATAGGAAACTCTCCACTGTCATATGTTTGCAGGTTCCATCAAATTTGATCCCCCACTTATGAACGTCATCGCGTTTGTTGGACTCCACGCTGGGATTATCTTGGGTTCTAGTTTGTACTCCGACTGGTAGTGGAACTCTAGGAGGTTCAGTCGTGAGGTCTGGCAAACGTCTCTTTTCTTGTTGCTCCTGTCTATTGTATAGAGACAGGTTAGACTGCTCTACCAAACGGACCCTTTCATTCATAGTCTGCATACTCTCGGTGAATATGCTCATCATATTTTGCATCATTTTCATGCTCTTCATTTGCTCGGTTAGCAAGGCCATGGTCATTGAGTCTCATGAAGCGAGCGAGAGACCACCGATTGGATGACATTGTTAATGTTTTCTCCTCCTAAAGAAATTTCGTATTCGTACTCTTGTTGACTTTGGTCAGTTTGCAAAACTCCTTCGCGTTCTTCATTCAGAGCCTGTATCCGCTGTACCACTTCTTCTCTTGTCTCTATTTGTTGACCATCCTCTAATTGGATTAGATGCCGAGCGATGTTCACTTGAGTCGAAGCTAATTGAGGATTGGAACCCTGAAAAGACCCCCCGACCGCCCCATCTTCCTGAAACCCACCCCCATAATTATTTAATTCATATGTCTGTCTCTACCCTGGGCTTCTTGGTTAGACAGGGTGCCCTTTGGGATAGCTCCCGAATTTGCCCCGTTCGTATTTTTTTTTAAATTCAATTTATGTAAAATTCAATAAAACTATAAATGATAAAAGTAAAAATCAAAAAAAAAATAAGAGAAATTAAAAGGTATATACAAATGTAATTCAACTGATGAAAAAAATAAGCTGGATAGGAAAATTTCAAAAATTACTTTTTGGTTTGGAATAAATTTGGAATTATGGATTTCTTTCGATGCTATATTTCAAATTTAAAAATTTTCGAAAAAAAAAAAAAAAAAAATGGTTTTTCAATGAATATATTATAAGAGTTGTTTTGTTTATAACTTTGATCAGGTGAGTGGAAACCAGACTGATTTTCCAAAACTACCTGGAAGAAAAGATTATGTGTTTTGTCTGTCGTCCTAACTAATGTCCGTCGAAATTGTGACTGGTACTCCCGTGACATGACGAGTGCTTTGGTACATTTCTGTTTTCCTGCCACTTCGTACCATCTGATGATGAACCTAATGATAGGATGGCTAGGAACCAGGAGATGCTCCTCCACACGAATACATTTCAGGACAACCCACCTACGCCTCACTATAAGTCTGGCTGAGCCTGACTGTATGGAAAGCCGCAAATGATTTGCCCTTCCACTTATTCCGCTCCTTGAGTAATAGCAAGCTCCGAATTACCTCACTAATCATCTGGTGCTGGACCTGAATGATTGGACAGCCATTCCTTACCTGCTGCTAAACAAAGGGCATAAACGGTCCCTTAAGTTGTGTTAAAGGATGGGAAATTTTTGGAGAAAAAAAATGAAGGAGATCATTATGAGTCCAAGGGGATGACCTTAAAAGAAAAATCATCTCCTTGAAGTCACAATAAATCTCAAAGCCGTTCAAATTCGTTGGGCGCCATTGTTGTGAGTCAGGATTGGCCACAGAGGCATCTTCGGTGCTAGAAGAGGAGTAGCGGCATGCTTGTCGTTGCTCGGCTCAGCTCGAAGGTGGGGGTGGTTCTTACCCCTATTTCCAGCACCTCCCACTCTACAAACAAAAAAATCATGCCTGTATTAGGGATTGGGAAAGGAAAATGGATTAAGGATGGGACTTAACCAGGATCAGGAACACAAAAAAAAGGATACACACAAAATAAGGGCCTATGCCACTGCATGAGAGAAAGATAGGGGTTAAATGAGATACATTTCAGAACTCAAAAGGCAGTTAACTTAACGCTAAACTAAATCCTAAAATCCTACGACTAAGTTTATATCTTTTTAGATATAATTTTTATATATATAATGTATATATATATTTATATATATATATATATGATTGTATATATATGTGTTTATATATATGTTATATATACTTTCTAAACTATCTAATCTAAAACTAAACCTATAACTAAACTGCTCTTTTGTTCCTACAATGCACGAATTCGACCCCACAGTCTCTCCCATACAATGGTTCGCCAAGTCACCTACCCACCCTAGTATCATAGATACTACCAACGTTATCTTCTTGGCCGGTATCTGGAAGATGACCCCAAATCTAAACCTTCCGGCCACAATCTAGTCCACTTTAAACGGTCCTGTCAATGAAATCCCTAGTCAAAATCGTTCGTCACGTACTCTCCTAACCGGTCACATTATCTTTTCTTTTCTCACCAGGAAGCCGGATCAGCCAAGCCTCCACACACCTTTGAAGAATTTTAACGCTCCATGATATTAAATCTAAAATTCATTAAAATTCAATTTCATACCATGTATTTAAAGCGCCCATATAGGCTTTCGAAAATTCAAAATTTCAAAAGTTAGTTTAAAAAGAAAATGAAAATCAACAAGATTAAAAAACAAAAAAATTTAAATTCATGAAAAAAAAGGATATGAAAAAAAGAATAAACCGGAATACCAAAGAGGTAAAAAAAAAATCCGAAGATGTGCTTTTCCGTTAGGTACGATTTAAATCTTACGTTTCCAACTTCATATATATGTAAGTTTATATACAGAAACATGTACAATAAAAATAAGGATAATGTAAAAATCACTTACAGTTTTTTTTGTCTTTGTTTTTATGTTCCTATATCGTCCTTCGAGGTCCTGCCGGCAGTACTTCCAGGTTGATGATAGAGGCTTTTCAATTATATAATTTCCTTTTCCTTTGAAGTTCGTGTTGCAACCCCTTTTATAGTATGGATGCTTATGTATACAATCACATATATGTTTGTCCAAAGACAATAGCATACTTCACTAGTTCTTACTAAATTTCTTTCAATTCACTGGTTTAAACCTTAGTCTTTTTTCCACATTTACATTTAATTCAAGAAAATTAATAAAAAAAAATGTTAAATTTAAATAAAAAAAATAAAAAAAACTAGGAAAATTAAATGTCCATAAGGGACAACCACTTTTAATCCGCCACTATTGGTGACATTTATTAGGACACCCTGTCCTTGAAATACCCTTCAAATCACTCTGCGAGGGTGAAACAGACTGTTTCCTTGCTCTTGAGACGTCCTTCATACAGCACCACTGAACTTATGGAATCACCGACACTCTCCCAAGATGACTTTTCTTGGTTATCCGTTTTGCACGTTGAATCTCATCTCACCTCAAAACTTCAATAAAAAGCAGAGGTTCTGTCGGTCAGCTATTCGAGGCCAACAAAAGATTTTTTTTTTCTTTTCCAAATATTAAATTTGGTTAAAGATAGTCTTTTTTTCAAATTTTAAATATTTTTTTTTTTTCATACCTCTATATGCCCTTGATGAAAAAAAAATTCAAGGTGACCCGTCGTATTATGATTGATTCTGTAGAGGATCTTATGATCTCGTTTTAATGGAGGAATTATTTGTATTTGTATTTGTATTTTATTTATCTCAAATCGCTTACAAAGTAGGACATACGTCTTATAAATTGTTGCAAGCCTTTATAATAGTATTTAAGAATAGAAAACAGTTAATTAAATGATTTAAAATTATATAAAATATGTAAAAATATGTTATATAAAAATATGTAAACTTCCTACCTTTCAATGATTTGCCAAATAAGTGAACACTAAACTTTTAAATCTTCTTGAACTTCTGATACCTCTCATCGCGATTGGCAGGGAGTTCCAAAGGCGTATAACATGAATAAAGAATTGACGCTGAGTAGTAAGATATTTAAATCGAGGTAGTATAAGAGCAAAAGACCTTGTAGATTGGGGGAAATTCAGCCTACTGTATAAGTAATCCGGTTGCTCGGTTTGAATGATTAGATGCAGGTAACTTAGTGAACGTAGCTTTAATAAACTATCTAGGCTACAACCGCAAATCTGTTTAGAAAAAGAAGAAACATGGTCATATCGGCGAAGATTATATACGTAGCGAGCAATATTGTTATAGACAACATTTAGTTTGCGGCTATCCGCGTAGTCCAAGTCACAGAAAATTTCACAGCCATACAGTAAAACAGGAAGTAAAAGACTTTTTGCTAGTAGGAGTTTGGTTTGTTTAGGAATAAAACTTTGAGTTACCCGAAGTACGCGGAGGCTTCCATAAACCTTTCCTATTGCACTATTTAGATGGTTATTCCATGTAAGGGTACGATTGAAAACCATTCCTAGATTTCTGGCGGTACATACATAATCAATAGTCTTATCCTCTAGCATCAGTGGTCTTAAGGTTGATATATCAAACGTTTTACGATATATAGGTAAGGCTTTCGACTTGGCGGGATTTAAGCGTAGGTAATTTTCCTTGGACCAACGTGAGATGAGTAGTAAATCCTCGTTCATTAAAGCCACTGCTTCATTTTTCGCCGGTAGAGGTCGATTGATGAAAAGTTGCACATCGTCAGCATATAGATGAATTTGGCAGTTCTTTATAATAAGTGGAAGTTCATTGATATACAACGAAAAAAGAATTGGCCCAAGTATAGACCCTTGTGGCACACCGGTCAGGACATTCATCAAGCTGGATGAGCGACCATTTGCGATAACACATTGTTGTCTCCCACTGAGATACGAAAGAATCAATTTACTTGACTCTCTAGTAAACCCATATAAGTTTTGCAACTTTTTACATAAAATTGAATGGTTGACAGTGTCAAAAGCCTTTGTAAAGTCTAGGAGAGTTAAAAGTGATATGTGATCCTTATCCATTGCAGTTCTGATTTCATCAGTTACTAAAAGTAAGGCGGACTTGCAACTCCTTTGCGGCCGAAAACCAGATTGGCAGGCACTTAACAAGTTATTGGATGTCAGATAGTTTTGTATCTGCTTGAAGATGGCTTTTTCAAAAACCTTTGAAAGGAACGGTAGAATGGCTATCGGTCGGTATTCTGTAACTACACCTGTACTTTTCTTAGGAATGGGAATGATTTTAGCTTTCTTCCATGCAACAGGAAAATCAGAGGTTGTCAAAATGAAGTTAAATATGTGAGTTATAAAGCCCAGTAAGAACGGGAGTAACAGCTTAGTAAATTTAGGGCTTATCAAGTCGAGACCAATAGCATTCGATTTTATGGAAAGTATTGCACTAACAATATCTTCCTCTTCTAGTCTTACAAAAGTGAAAGCGCTGTTGACAAGAGCCGATTCATCCTCACTCAATAATCCACTTGGGATTGCCTCGATTGAGGACTGAGACATGGAGGTAAATATCTTGTTGAGAGCATCACAGTCAATATCGTCAGGTACTGCTTGGGATTTTTTCCCAATACCGAATTCCCGCAGGCTTTTCCATACGCTTTTGCTGCAATTGGAAGTACCAATTTTTTCTTCATAATAACGCATCTTAGCTGATCTTATCATTCTGACTACTTGATTTCGAAGTCTGCAATAGGTTTGGTGAAAATAGTCAACCCTATATCGTCTCCATTGACTGTAGGCGGCATCTCTACGTGACATCACAGCAGAAATGTCGCCATTCAGCCAAGGTGGAGACTTATGTTTCACGAGACAGGTTTTCACAGGAACATGCAAATCAAATAAAGAATTTATGTTATGTTCTAAAAAAGTAATCTGCTGGTTTACATTTTGCATAAGATAAAGTGAATTCCAGTCTATGTTGTTAAAGTCCCGCAACAGGTCAGACACGTTTATATTTTTAAAGTCACGATATTGAAAACTTTGTAGATCAACCTGACAAGCAATATCTAAGCAAGTAAAGATTAAGTCGTGTTTGGAAAAACCGGGTGCTTGAAGCTGACTGTAAAGCAAAACCTTTTCGACATCACTACTCAAATATAAGTCTAGTAAGGAGCAAGATAGATCGGTAAAGTGAGTGGGTGAAGATAGATTTATGGATTTAAGATTGAGGGCCTCAAAAGTATTTAGAAAACTTTCCGATGAACGCCTATCTAACAAATTACAATTAAAGTCACCACATAATAAAGTGTGAGAATAAGAGCAAGTAATTGACTCAAGCGAAGTAACCAACGGTATAGTGCTTACGTTGTTGTATGGTCTGTAAACCGATCCAACCAAAACGTTGTCAGAGCCACATTTAACACTGATGAATAGGTATTCCAAAGGGCACCCGTCTTCAGATTTGTTAACAAACCTGCAGCTAACCCCATCACGCACATACAAACAACAACCTCCGCCTACTCTGGACATTCTGTCAGCTCGAAATATCTTATAGCCCTGCAAACGATAGACATCATCACTCATATTTGGTTGAAACCAAGTTTCGGAAACGGAAATAATATCTATTTTGGACTCCACAAACAAGTATCTGAATTCCCCTAATTTGTTGGTTAGACTCTGCGCGTTTATATGACATATTTTTAATCCATTATATTGAGCTCGCAAAATTCGAATCATATTATATAAGTTCGTATTCATATTAATGCCAGTGAACCCCCTGGTGTTGTTAGCTGAACTCGCGAATTTGGGAGCTACAAAGGTAGCAGTACCAAGAGAGTGAATGAGAAGCAAAAGAGATAAAAGTGGAAATAAGTATCTTTACTACTTGGCAAACAAACAATAAAAAATCGAAAACTATTTGGCAAAACATCGTTACAAACAAAAGAAAAACAAACAATAGAAGATCGAAAACTATTTGGTTAAACATCGTTACAAATAAAAGAAAAAGTTGATAAATAACAATTGAAATAGTTATAGTAGGAACATTCAAATAACATTTGAAAAAATTTTTGGAAAAATAATTGAAAAACATTTGGAATTCAGAAAATTTTTTACAGTGTATCATCATTGCTTACGGCAAAATCAATTTGACGTCACGGCAGCTTCTAAGCACTCAACGCTGTTCACAACCAAACTCTCTCCATCAGGTGTTAGTTTTATGTAAACAGATCCCTGCATTGTATACGCACTATATAGTTGATGATTATTTCTTAATCGAACAGCATGGTGTAACACAGTGCGTGTGTTTTTGGTAAGACTTTCATTAATGAAACAAAAATTGTCAGAGTCTATACCCAAGTCCCGCAGTGAGAGTTTATGGCTTTGTTGTTGTTTCCTGAACACAGAAATACACTTGAGAAGAGCGTTCCTTTCCTTAACATTGTTAAATTTAAGTATTATTGGTGTTGATGGTGAAGTTGGGCTTTTTGTGTATCGAGAGCGAAAAATATTTTTCAGTGTTGGTGGTTTGCAATTGGCGGTTAAACACAGCTGATTAAAGAGTAATGTTAGATTTTCTTCTGGAATACTAGGAACTCCAAACAAAACAGCATCGGCAGCGATCTCTTTTTTTTCAGTTGCATCGATCTGTTGCTGCAATGACGACATCTTACACATGAGTTGACGCATTTCAGTTGAATTACTCACGATGAGATTTGATCTCTGCTCAACATCTGCAATTGCTTTGTTTACCGAGACCAACTTGTTTTCAAGAGTGAGTGCATTGATTGTGTTGGCTTCAATGTATTCAACTCGGTGCACAATCTCCGCTATCGTGTTATTTACTTTATTAAGCTTCTCTGACCAAATTTGTTCGGTTTGTTCTAGTTTGGCAAAGAGCTCGCCACGAATTTTAGAGATTTCGTCCGTTATGCGGTTGATGATCGTGTCGGCATGTTTGTTTAACCGGTCTTCGAGAGTAGCAAGTGTGAGACAAGAGTCGTCATCTCTGCTGAATTTGTTTTCTTTTTGTGTATTAGGTGTTGAAAAAGAGCCCTTCGTCGGTGTATTTGAAGAGACAACAACAGGTGTCTGTGTTTGTGGTTTTCTACCTCTAGAACCCATTGTGTATTTGAAGTGGAGAGATTTGTTTTGATTTATAAATTAATAGATTTAAATCACTTAATTCCTTGTAAATATTTAGTTTTTATTCGAAATTTAGTTTTTTCTTAATGGAAATTTACTCGAGCAAATCAAAATCGCGTACTTAGAAAAACAATTTTAGATAAATACAGTGCAAAGAAATCTGACCTCGGACGTCACAAATTTGCGTCTATACTCCGCGACTCTTCATTACTGGTAGTTTTTGTTTAAACAAAAAAGTTGTCCAAAAATAGGAATAACACACATTATTAATTAAAATTAAATGGAAAACTCCAATTCTCTGAATATTAATCCAATTCAAGCTTAAGTTCTGGAAAGAAAAATTTTTTCGAAAAAAAAATACTGTCGTTTATACAGCAATTCTTACAACCGATGTTGGCACTTTCAATTCAAAATTTGAAATGGTTATGTAATCGCTATTACATTTACCCACCCATTAAAGTTCATTGCACTTTAGCCTATATTTGATTTCCATCCATCGAAATATATAATTTACGACCTTACTTGAAAATACAAATAAAGCTTTTTCCCCAGCTCGAAACACCTACGTGCTCTTACTTAAATTGTAGACTTTCTCCCTAAACCGAAAAATCAACACAAACATTAACGTGTGTGTAAGTGTGAGTTGATACTAGTATACCTATACTACACATACCTACTCCATAACTACCTTCAATTCGCCGTGCGAATGTAGCTTAAACATAAGGACTTAATAAATACAAAAATAAACCCAACATAATAAATATAATCCTAATCAGTCTTAACTTCTCATAATAATTTCTAAAACTAAAATATTGCACTTGATATCACATTTTTCGGACCGTCTTTACTCTCTTTTTGAAATTTAAACGATTTGTTTAAAAATAGCTTTCCAATCATGGCACCGAGATCATTTCCGTGGTGAAAACAAACAGTGCCATGGTGGAAAGCTTTTGCTGTCAAAAATTTTGACGTCTGTCTGACATTTCTTCATCATATTTTAATAGAATTTCTTTGAAGTGGTTAAATTTTCATTTATTTTGTTTTACGAAACAAAATGCCTAATTAAAAAAAAACTAACTAACAAAAAAAAAATACCGAAAACATGAAATTAAATACCTAAGCTGGTGAATGTGCTAAAAAAAACAAACGGAGACAGCAGTCTGCAAAATCGGATGCCACACAAGAATGCTGGTGAGTTTGTTTACATGTTATCATTGTGCATATTTGGTTTCTTGATTTGTTTTTGTAATTATTTTTCTTTTCTCTATTTCAGGCATTCAAACTAGTTTAAAGTATACCTGGGAAATTCCTAAACCAACCAAAACACCTAACAGAACGGATAAGTTGTACAATTTATCGCAGGAGAATGCTTTCTGTGCGAACCTGCGGAGTTCGTCCATGCAGTTGTCTCCAGTGATAAATATTCTCCTGTACCCTGTTCTTATCATTTGTCACACCTTTTTTTTCAGGTATCTGGGAAGTTCAACCTGAAAAGATCACCAGGATGCCAGCCGTGAAGGAACCCAAAAGAATTGAAAGAATTGAGCTGAATCCATGTTCTCGTTCACTTCATTCAGCAGGTCACAATTGTGCATCTATACACTTATGCACATAATATATAAAATGTGTGTTCCTTTAAGGTTAGGTTAGGTTAGGTTAAGTGGGGTGATGGAACGGCAAGCCGAACCTTCTCACTCGGATCTCGATTGGATCCATTGTGCTCCCCGGTTGGGTGGGGTGATAAGGAATAGGGGTTAAGGATTGAGGATTGACAGGCAGTGGGTGTGTTAAGTGGTGGAGGCCTCCCTGAACCAACCTGAGTTCTGGATGAATCTCAGGATGTTTCTTGGTGGCGTTTTAGAGACATCGATCAACTCGTTGAAAAAGTATTCACCGAGGTTAACTTTCCTAGTTCGGGCTAAGCTGGGGCATTCACAGAGGAAGTGGAAGGAGTCCTCTTCTGCCTCTTCGTCCTGGCATCCTCTACATAAGTCAGATGTGCTGATGCCCCATCTGCTCATGTGGGTTCCCATCGTGTTGTGACCCGTCAGGATACCAACCAGGAGTGATAATTGAGGCCTGCTTAGCATGAGTAGGGATTCAGTTTTCTTCTTTGAAATTTCCGGCCATAGATTTCTCGATACCCGACAAGTGTCGATTAATGACCATCTGTCATTAGCGGTTTTAAGGAAACTATGGCTAACTCTGGTTTTTTCCCTTTCGAGTGGCATGTTAATTGAGGTTACCATTTGGCTTGGTTCGAGAGATGAACCGGTTTTGGCCAGTTGGTCAGCCATTTCATTTCCGTGTGTGTCACGATGTCCCGGGACCCACCGCAGGGTTACTGGATTCGTTGCGTTGAGTAGTCTCAACTCATTACGACAACGATCGACCAGTTTGGATTTTGTAACTATGGAGGAAATGGCTTTTATGGCCGCCTGGCTGTCGATGAAAATATCAATATTCTTATTTTCCAGTTCGCACGTTAAAAGGTGATTTGCAGCTTCATAGACTGCAAGCACTTCCGCTTGGAAGACACTGCAGAAGTCTGGAAGTCTTAGTGACTTGTTTATGGGTGGGTTATCTGAAAAGATGCCTGACCCTACCCCATCTTCCGTTTTGGAACCGTCTGTGAAGACAGAAACGTGATTTTCATTTATGACCCTGTTTTCCATCCAGCATTCTCTTGTAGGGAAGTCTGTTTGGGCTGCTGGGTTAAAATCTATGTGCGGAGTAATATAGTCTGTTTGAATGTTAATGTCTGTGAAGTTCATTATTATCCTGTGACCTGAATGGCCCCTTTTCCAACTAGAGCATTGACTGAGACGCAATGCACTTTTGGCCGCCATTTCTTTCGTAAATAGATCGAATGGGGCTAGTAGAAGGAACGTTTCTAGGGCTGCGGTTGGTGTAGTTCTCATTGCACTGGTTGTGCCAATGCACGCAAGTCTTTGGATTTTTGTCATGGTTTTGAGATTTGTCGCCTTTTCAAGGGCTGGCCACCATACCAGACATGCATATGTCAGGATAGGCCTCACTATGGCCGTATACATCCAGTGAATAGTTTTGGGGCTGGGTCCCCATTTCCTGCCAAAGATTCTATTGCAAGTATAGAATGCTATTGATGCTTTTTTCCCTCTTTCTTTTATGTTTTCATTCCAGTTTAGTTTACGGTCCAACACCACTCCAAGATATTTTGCCACATTTGAAACTTGAAGTGGTGTCCCGTTTATAGTGATCGGGTCTACCGTTGGAATGTTATTTTTCCTTGTAAACAAAACTAGTTCTGTCTTTGTTGGATTGACGTTAGGTCCGCAGCTACTGGCCCAATTGCTGAGTTTGTTAAGAACTATTTGAAGGAGATCACACAGTGTGGGAATATATTTTCCTGAGGACATTATTACTATGTTGTCGGCATATGCCACGACCTTAACGCCACTAAGACTTAGTTTACCTAAGATCTGGTTGACAACCAGAAGCCAAAGCAACGGAGAAAGAACCCCTCCCTGTGGAGTACCTCTACAGGTCTTGACTTTTAGCTTGCTGGCACCTAACTCCGCATTTACAAGTCTTGTTTGAAGCATAGAGTCAATCCAATTCGATAGTTCAGGATCAACATTGACAGAGTCTAGGGCTTGTCGTATCGCGTGATTATCTACATTATTGAAGGCCCCTTCTATATCAAGAAATGCTGCAAGGGTGAATTCTTTGAATTGGATTGAGTTCTCAATCATGCCAATAACTTCGTGAAGTGCCGTCTCAACAGATTTGCCCTTAACGTAAGCGTGTTGGGCCTGTGAGATTATATTATCATTTAGTTTTAGGCGGATATGCGTTTCTATGAGTCTTTCTAAGGTTTTAAGGAGAAAGGAAGAAAGGCTTATAGGCCTGAAGTCTTTTGGTTCAGTGTGAGTGGGCTTGCCAGCTTTCGGAATGAAGACGACATTGACTTCTCTCCATCCAGTTGGAATATAGGTTATGTTTAAACGTCCCCTGAATATATCCACCAGAATCGGAACGATTATGTCTTTTGAGCATTGGAGCATAATTGGAATTATCCCATCAGGCCCTGCAGACTTGTATGCTGAGAAAGAGTCGATGGCCCACGCCACCTTTCTACTGTCTACAATTTGATTGCCAATATTGTTGGCAGGATTTATGTTGGGGTCTCTTTCCATAGGAGATGTTATGTTAACACAACCTGGGAAATGAGTGTTCATAAGAGCTTCTAGAGTTTCAGAGCAGGTGTCAGTCCAGGTATCATCCGATCTTTTTAAGAAACCTGGAGGAGTGTGGACCTTTGACATGACTTTCCTGAGCCTGGCAGCATCATTTGTGGACTCGATGTCTGTACAAAATTTTCGCCAGGCTGCTCTTTTCGCATAGGTGGTTCTGTTTTTGTACTCATTTTTGCTGGTTTTGTAAAGATTCCAGTCATCAGCGTTGTTACCATATTTTGCTCTGTTGAACAGCCTCCTTGAGTTCTTTCTAAGGATAGACAGCTCTTTTGACCACCATACGGGGTTGAGCTTGCCTTTTCCTTTGATAATGGGGCACGAGTTTTCGTACGCAAGACGAATAGCTAGCGTTAGTTCATTGACATTTGTTTCGATGTCTGAGCAGTTGAGTATAGGTTGCTTACTGTAGCGGCCCAGAGATAAGGCCAGTTTATTGTTATAGGCTTCCCAGTTTGTTTTTATGGGATTTCTATAGGGCTTTGGGTCTTCTAATTTGTGCTTTATTTGGAACGTAATCATTCTGTGGTCAGAGAATGTTACGTTACTTAATACCTTCCAATTACTGATAATAAGAGTATTAGAGTTTGTCGAAAGTGTAACATCAAGCACTTCCCTCCTAGTTCTAGTTATGAATGTCGGTTCACTACCTCTATTCAAAATCAATATATTGTTCTTAATAATAAATTCAAAAAGTGACTCACCTCTTGCATTTGTGTCGGTGCTTCCCCACTGAAGGTGGTGAGCGTTAGCGTCAGCACCTATCAGTAGGTCCCATCCGGTCCTACCTGTTACCGCGACAAGTTCTTCAACAGCTGCTGATGGCGGGGTGGGTGTTTCGTCGCCTGGCAAATAGATGGAGGTTAGGATCAGGGGCGGGGCCCCGTCTCTTTCACACTTCACTGTTGTCATGTCTGTGCTACAATGGGAGGATAGGAGAAATAGATTTATATTCTTTTTCGCCATTATACATGTGCGATAGTTACCTTCTGTAGGCCCTTTATAAAAATAAAGTATATAATCTTTGGATTTGAGTCCGCAGATGAGGCCGCTGTTGATCCATGGCTCTTGTATAAGGGCTATATCTGTCTTGTTTTTTGACAAAAAAGAGGTTAAGGTGGCAGAAGCCAACTTACTGTGTTGCAGATTTAGTTGCAGCACTTTCATCATCATTTTTTGTTTTGTCTTTTTTGTTTAAGTTGGCAGCCGTTAGCGGCCTCACCTTAACCTCATTTATGCCGATACAGAGTTTGAACCCTTTCGATGGAAGCAAAGCCATTGTTTCATGGTTAAGCATGATAATAGCTTCTTGGCCTGTTTTCGTAGGCGCTTCCATCTCCATGACTTGCCAATCGGAACTCGGAAAGTCAGGGTTGAGTCTTCTTAGGAAGAGCTCTAGCCTTTCCTTCGTCATCCGAGGGCCCGGAATGTTTATTCGGACTTTGGGTCTGGTAGGGAGGTCATTTTTAAAAGCAACTTTTAGTGTTGCCCCTTCAATTAATGTGCTCATTTCAGTTATTTTGCCTTTGAGCCAGTTAAGGGTAAATTCATCACGGCAAGTGAGAATTTTAAAACCCTTTACTGTCGACAAGGGCCCGAATCTCGGCAGAGTGCCAGTTGAGGTAAGCAGCTCGTCGTTTACACACTCGAGTAGTTTTTCCTCAACCTTGGCCCAGTTCTCTTCGCTCAGCAGTTTTTCGGAGCTCCCCTCATTGATAACGGCCACCTGAAGCCTTTCTTTTATCAATTCCGCCGGTGTGCCTGTTTTGTTTGTCGTCTTCGGCTTTTTGTTTGCGGACATCGGAGGGGTTGTCGAATCATTATGTCTCGTCCTCTTTCTATGACTGCTGTCGTCAGTTTTTACGACCCTTAAGTGTTTTAGACCATCCAACGGTGGTTTCACTTTCGGATTACTAACTTGAGCAGCCTTGGAAGAGGAGGCATCTAGGTCTGTTTGATTCTTCGTGGTTTGATTTTTCACGACTATCTTCGGTTCTACGTTTGGCTTATTGTTGGCCTCCATTTTCGCGACTAGTTTGCGAGCCCAGCTCAAGCGTTTCCAGTCTCGGAGACTAAGCCTTTTTGTGTCACCCTGACCATATCTTCTGATGGTTCTCAGGGCGTTTTGCAACTTCTTGTCAAAGTTAAAGCCCCTTCCTTATTCTGTTCTTTCGGATTCACCGTTTTTCCCGTAGTCGGTTTTGGCCCATGCGAGCATCGGTTTCCGGAATTGGCAGCATCCACACAGATTTTGGAAGGTTTGTTAGACTTTGACCCTTTGCAGGGAGTTGAGGTTGATTTGGCTCCCGGGTCCACCGGGTTTTTGGCCAGTATGTTGCCTTTGTTAGCAGCTGCAGGGTTTTCGGCCACTGTGACATCCGCTTCGGAGCCGTCGGAGCTGGCGAAAGATTGATACTCGTCATCTGCAAGGATTCGATTTTCCTCACCAGACGATATCTCACTTTTGTCAGCTCCCACGGTCCCGACCTCAGAGTCAGTGAGATCCATGAAAACCTCACCGAGGTGGAGGCTTTCATCAATCAGAAGGGCACCACTGCTACAAGCAGGAATATGTTCCTCTGCTGTTTCGTTTTTAGTTTTGGTTTTTGTATTTTTATTTGAATTTGAATGAGTCACTGGCGACTTCTCTTCTATCGAAGCAAAGCCATCGCCGGCAGCCGTGACCTCTACCGACTTTTGAGTGTATATCCCCACTCGATTTTCATCTTCTTTATTAACTTTTTCCATATTTTTCATATTTTGACATCTCTGTCTTATTTTTGAGGTTGCTTGGTTGTTCTGTCACTGCATCTGGATTGATGAAGTGTCAGAACGTAAGCCCCCCCACCGCGTAAAGGTGAACCTCGTGGGAGGGTTCCTTTAAGGTACTTGATTCAATATTGTCCTCATTAATTTCGCTATGAGGTTATTCTTATTGTTACGTGCTTATTCTTATTATTAGTTAGTGTAAGTCTTCTCTCTCTTAGAGTTTCCTCTTTGAGATTTGTTTAATGGAATAGGCTTCAATTTTGCCTGATTCAATAAACCTTCGGGATTCAGTTTTCAAGGTACTATGGTCTTTTACTGATCCTTCTTCCCTAGAACCATCGTCTGTTTAGAAAGGGTGCATGTTTGTATAAGGAGGATATCTCTCTACCTGTTTGTGTGGAGGATATTTTCGATCTTAAAAAGTGTATAGAGTGTTGTCACTCGGACGAATTTTTTGTATGTCATTGCATATGGTACTATCCCAGGTATCTGGGTATGTATACCTACATTGCGTGAGGGTAGTGAATGAAGGGATTTAGGAAAAGTTGGTGTTATGAGGTTGTGTTGTGTGTTGACACCAACCGGGATTGACCGGCTACGCAACATCTCAGTACTCCAATTATATTCGCCAAATGGAAACTGATCTTGTATCTGACCCTAAACAGTTTTACAAGTTTATAAACTCTAAGAAAAAATAAGGCGGTTTACATTTTCGGTTAGCATTTTCTAGTGACCATGATCTGATTGATATGGACTACTTTAGCTATATGAATGATTGTCCTCAAACTTCCCTTACACAAGTTAACGTTAATTCATCAGTATCATTTGTGCATTCACTAAGATCGGACGCTTTTTTCAAGTATAACACGATTCTTAATTTTGCATAATAATGTACTCTGTGTGTTCTAAATGCTTAAATCCCATAACTAATGATACATACTTATCGTGTGGGTTATGCGGTCTACCATCGCATCGTGAATGTTGTGACTTGTCTAATGAAATTTTACAATTTATAACTGACACTGAAAACATCTTTTATAAATGTGATAATTGCGTAAAAAGTAGAATTGACTTCTGTATTAAAAAGATCATTGAACTATTTGCACTCTTGCAAGAGAATATTAATGTGCTTAGTAAATATGTTCATGTTCAACCTTTGGACTCTCTATACCCAAATGCTAACCTGAATGCAAGCCGATACATTTGCAGTACTACTCGAATTCAACGTAAGCCCAAGGTGAATGAACTTGCAAGGCAGAAAACAGGAAAAAAAAACAAGAATACTGTTGCGTCATCTTCTTTATCTCGTCTTTCGTCCTCAAACAGCAAAAGCTCTCCAGCCAACTCTCGCTTGGGTATGGCTTCAGCGAATGCATCAAATAAGAAAAATGCTAATAATGTTCGTTTATCGTCAACTTTCCCAAATCCTAATATACGTATTAATGATCCCATCAATAAAAAAAGAATATTGATACGTCTATGAATGATAACGTTAACGCATTAGCTGCTCAGAATACAAAAGATATCAATAATGAAGCTGCCGAGGGCATTGTTGTCGTTTCTAATGATGATGCTGCTGCCGATGAAGCAGTTGTTGTTCCTGATGCTGTTGTCACTGCTGCCGATTGTTTTGTTGTTGTTTCTGATGCTGTGGGCCATACCGTTGATGTTGATGCTCCTGATTTGGATGAGGTTGGTGCTTCTCACAACAATAATGTCGCTACCCTTGATGTTAAATCTAATGGTGCTGCAGATGTTGTGTTGCCTGGTGTTGTTGATTTTGCTGCCGCTGTTGATAAATATAATTCACCAACAAACCCCGCTTTAGAAAGCGGATATGCTGTTGGTGCTTCTACCAATAATGATGTCGCTACCCTTGGTGTTAAATCAAATGGTGCTGCAGATGTTTTGCTGCCTGGTGTCGTTGGTTTTGATGCCACTGCTAATAAATCTAATTCAACAAATCCAGCCTCCGGAATCGGATACGCTCGTAAAACAAAAAGTGCCATTTTTGGCACAAGCTCACAAAATACAGAACTGGGGATCTACAATAATCTGAAATGGTTTCACTTGTCAAAATTTAAACCATCCACGTCGACTGAATCCATAATTAAATACTTATCGACTAACTTGAACGCCACTGAATCATGTTTTAAATGCTTCAAGCTACTCAAAAAAGGAAACGAATCAAATCTTAAATTGATATCCATTAAAATTGGTATTCCTGTCGACTATGTTAACTCTGTGTATAGTTCCTCATTTAGGCAATGTGGAATCAGGATTCGTGAATTTGATTTCATCCTAAAAAACCTATCAGGGATGAAGAATCCTTTATCAACAACCAAATAAGTGAAGGTTCCCCGTCAATTGTTGCAATATACATTTCTTTAAGGATATATTATCATAACTCCAGTGGAATTCGAATGCTTTATTTCTTGCATCAAGTCATGTTGATTATGACATCATTATAATTGTTGAAACCTGGTTATGGAGCGGAATCTTGGACTCTGAAATATTTGACAGTTCTTACATAGTTTTTCGAAAGGATCGCTGTATTTCTGCCGAAGATCGTGGTGGTGGTGTAATGGCTGCTGTCCGTTCGTGTTTTACTTGCAACTTGATCCCCCTAATGATCGGGGATGTTGAACAAATTTGCGTTTCAATTAATCTTGAACCAGGTATTCTTATGTATTTTATAATAAGTTATATCCCGCCTAATAGTAATATTGATATTTACGAAAAACATTTGGCTTACATTGACTATGTGAATAACTTAAGTAATAATTTGCATACAATTTGTGTAATAGGCGATTTTAATTTAGGAGACATAAACTGGTCGTACTCTGTTGCGGATAGAATGCTTATACCCAGTAATCTTAAAAAAGATATTGAAATATCCTTCATAGATCACCTTTATGCTTTACATTTATATCAAGTTAATAGTATTGTAAATAATTTATTCAAAATTCTGGATTAAGTATTTATTCATAGTGATGATTCTAAGGCATCAGTTACTGAAACTGTCCCTTTCTCATTGTTGAACAACTCTATTCATCATAAAGAACTATATATTGAAATACAATTATACAGCTATTTGAAAAAAGCTGATCACAATGCTGATTCATTTAATTTTTTAAGTTTTTAAATCAAATACAGAAGAAAAATACACAAGAAATGCTTGACAGCAAAAGTCACTTCAACAGCTGATTTGATCGACTTCAGGGTGACTTCATGTCGACCCTAGGTTTCAAAAAATAGAGAATTTTCTCTTGAGGGCGAGTTTAGGTATCTCAAAAAACGAGTTGTGGCGACCCCAGGGTGAACCCAGGGTGACTTCAGGGCTCAACAAACAAAGCTATTGTTTTTATCTTATGGGTTGTTGCAGTGCAGCAAAAAACAAAACAAAAATAAAGAAACTGATTTAATGTGTCACAGTGGTTTAACGGTTTGAGATTTTGGAAAAGAAGCAGGGAAAAAATGATATGAAATTTTATTGATCACTTAAAAATCTCTAGTTTAAACGTTTTTTGGGAAAAATCAAGTGAGTCATCTGATTTCGTTTACTTTTAATAATTTTAAGAAATTTTTTTTCAAAATCGTTCGACCAGTTTCTTCAAAAATAATTTTTTTTTTGCAAAAGTCTTCGATTCAATTTCTAGCACCTTGCAATTTTTATCAGAAAAACAAAACTTAAAACAATAGATTGAACCGTTTAAAAAAAAAAAAAAACAAAAAATAAAAAAAACAACATCGCAATAATGTTATGTTCTATTGTCCAAAAATTTTTTTTTTACGAATGCATAACTTGCTTTATAGTACCTATAATCGCAAGTAAAATTACATATTCGTATCCAACAAACATACAAATTTAACCTTCAAACTCCCAGATAGTCGCCTACCTATACTTATACAGTATGGGTGGGCCAACAGAAGTCATCCAAACGATTTGTTTGGTCCTCTTTTTTTTATAAATGAAAAACTTCATTTCTGTTTTTTGATTATTTTGAACCTTTAGAATTGCATTGGTCAAGTCGAGAAGATGATATCGGCCAAATGGGCGCTGTCACAATTGATTGCTCGTTGTATGGCATTCTTCATCACTTCAGCGAGAACTTCGGGCGACAGGTTCTCGCACTTGTGTCGAATGTTGTCCTTGAGGGCTTCCAGAGTCTCGGGCTTATCCACGTACACACGAGACTTCTAAAAACCCCACAAAAAAAGTCTGAAACGGTTAATCTTGCTGGCCAGTGCAAATCGCCAAAACGAGAGATGAGGCGACCCGGGAACGCTGCCTTCAGAATATTGGTTCATGTATCGCTCCATGGCTTCTTCACTTGTATGCTGCATCTGTCTATAGTCCACAAATGTCAAAACCTAATGCTATACCTACCTATCCAAAACGTTTTGTTGGAAAAGGCAAAAACTACCGTAAACTTATTTTGCCCTGGAAATTGTGAGTATGTATGTGTATGGTATGTATGTTAATAACAATAGCTTTCAAAACGCTTTAGAATATTTGTCTAGTTATTCCTTATAATCTTAATTTTTCCTGATGAGAATTAACATGGAATCGAGATTAATGTCTTTAAATCAACATTTTGAAAACTGTCCCAACTTTGATACTTAAGAACTTCACTTCTTCTAGTCCCTGGTATAACAAAAAACTACGCTCACTTCGTAATCAGCGTAATAAACTTTGGCACAGGTTCCTTAGAACGAGGTCTGATTTCAACTTCCCCAATTATGCAACTGTCCGCAACCGCTTCTCTACCTTGTGCGTATCTCAGTGCTCCAATTATATTCGACAAATGGAAACTGGTCTTGTATCTGACCCTAAACAGTTTTACAAGTTTATAAACTCTAAGAAAAAATAAGGCGGTTTCCCACCCGTACTTAAACTCCAAGATTCCTCGTCTACTGATAATACAACCATATCTAATCTTTTTGCTGATTTCTTCAGTAAAGCATTTTCTAGTGACCATGATCTGATTGATCTGGACTACTTTAGCTATATGAATGATTGTCCTCAAACTTCCCTTACACAAGTTAACGTTAATTCATCAGTATCATTCGTGCATTCACTAAGATCGGACGCTTTCTTCAAGTATAACACGATTCTTAATTTTGCATTATAATGTACTCTGTGTGTTCTAAATGCTTAAATCCCATAACTAATGATACATACTTATCATGTGGGTTATGCGGTCAACCATCGCATAGTGAATGTTGTGACTTGTCTAATGAAATTTTACAATTTATAACTGACACTGAAAACATCTTTTATAAATGTGATAATTGTCTAAAAAGTAGAATTGACTTCTGTATTAAGAATATAATTGAACTATTTGCACTCTTGCAAGAGAATATTAATGTGCTTTGTAAATATGTTCATGTTCAACCTTTGGACTTAGCATTGACCCAAATGCTAACCTGAATGCAAGCCGAGACATTTGCAGTACTACTCGTATTCAACGTAAGCCCAAGGTGGATGAACTTGCAAGGCAGAAAACAGGAAAAAAAACAAGAATACTGTTGCGTCATCTTCTTTATCTCGTCTTTCGTCCTCAAACAGCAAAAGCTCTCCAGCCAACTCTCGCTTGGGTATGGCTGCAGCGAATGCGAATGCATCAAATAAGAAAAATGCTAATAATGTTCTTTTATCTTCAACTTTCCCAAACCCTAATATACGTATTAATGATCCCATCAATTATAAAAAGAATATTGATACGTCTATAAATGATAACGCTAACGCATTAGCTGCTCAGAATACAAAAGATATCAATAATGAAGCTGCCGACGGTATTGTTGTTGTTTCTAATGATGATGCTGCTGCCGATGAAGCAGTTGTTGTTCCTGATGCTGTTGTCATTGCTGCCGATTGTTTTGTTGTTGTTTCTGATGCTGTGGGCCATACCGTTGAAGTTGATGCTCCTGATTTGGATGAGGTTGGTGCTTCTCACAACAATAATGTCGCTACCCTTGATGTTAAATCTAATGGTGCTGCAGATGTTGTGTTGCCTGGTGTTGTTGATTTTGCTGCCGCTGCTGATAAATATAATTCACCAACAAACCCCGCTTTAGAAAGCGGATATGCTGTTGGTGCTTCTACCAATAATGATGTCGCTACCCTTGGTGTTAAATCAAATGGTGCTGCAGATGTTTTGCTGCCTGGTGTTGTTGATTTTGATGCCGCTGCTAATAAATCTAATTCAACAAATCCAGCCTCCGGAATCGGATACGCTCGTAAAACAAAAAGTGCCATTTTTGGCACAAGCTCACAAAATACAGAACTGGGGGTCTACAATAATCTGAAATGGTTTCACTTGTCAACATTTAAACCATCCACGTCGACTGAATCCATAATTAAATACTTATCGACTAACTTGAACGCCACTGAATCATGTTTTAAATGCTTCAAGCTACTCAAAAAAGGAAACGAATCAAATCTTAAATTTATATAAATTAAAATTGGTATTCCTGTCGACTATGTTAACTTTGTGTATAGTTCCTTATTTAGGCAATGTGGAATCAGGATTCGTGAATTTGATTTCATCCTAAAAAACCTATTAGTCTAAGAGCCCACAGCAAATTTTGGGGGTGAAGATATAACCAAATAATTTGTTACATGAATTAAAGCTCTGCACTAGGCACTGTCAAAAATGGAAGTCTGGCAGCATTTTGTGGTAGCTGAGGCAAGTAATAGTACCCTAAGAACAGTTATTTTTCTGAAATGTTGTTTTTTAATATAACCGTTTGTTCCTTCTCTGATACGAAAGAACAGGTCAACCTGATTACAAAAATATAGGTCCCAGACGTTTTAAACGTCGCCTTCACCTTGCCAGACGCGCTAATATAATGCAAAAATTCCGTTTTTGAAATTTTTAGTATAACCAAAATATTTATATGCCAAAAAATAGGAAAATTCATCCTGATTACAAAAATATAGGTGCCAGACGTTTTAAACGTCGCCTTCACCTTGCCAGACGCGCTAAGAGTATTCAAAAATTCCGTTTTTTTAATTAATTTTTTTTAAAGAGAAACGTATAAAATAATGTAATTTTTTATATTTTTTGGTATTCATTTTGATATTGATATAATTTCGTAAGCAATTTAATTAATCATCATCAGAATCATCCAATGATTCGGTATTATGTTCGTTTAGTCCGGGAGCCAGCGACAGATTTTCATGACCAATTTCCTCTCAAGCGGTATTTAGTGGAATGCATCAGAGAGTTGTAGCATACAGCCTCGTGAACGTCAGCTGCGGTTCCTTGGGTGGGTTGAGCGGGGGTACCCTCCCAAACACGTCGAAAAAAAAAATTTCAGTCATTTCCTCCCGACTGAAACTTTGTCAAAGTATAGCTTATCAGGTATCTCAAAGAAAACACAAAGTCAGCTGACTGTAACGTGGTGGATTATACGTCAGCTGGACGCTTGAACATGCCAATTTATTATTTTTTCATACACTTAATATGGCACAGCATGACATTTTACCCTACAAAAGGTCGGGTAGTTCTAAATTTTTGATATGTTATATGATATGGCTGGTAGATGCAAATTCCAAATTTCCTTAACCACGCCCCCTCCGCCCCCTTCAAAATCCTGGAAAAACCACAAAAAATCGGCACTTTTGTCAGTTTTTTGCCTATAACTTTTTTTGTAGTGTATTTTATCGAAAAAATAAATATGCAAATTTGTAGCTTACAAAATTTCCTATAAATATGATGCAAAAAGTGTTTTTGTACAACGAGTACGAACGGCGCTATAAAGCTTCCAAAAAAGGCTAAAATTTCGTATTTTGAAAGATTTTCAGTTTCCGCCCTCTTTAAAGCGCAGGAATTCCTTAACCGTCGAGTTTAGAGCAATTTTTTTAAATTAATCTTGTAGATAATTTTGTTGGCTACCGATTGCATGCAAGCATTTTTATTTTGTTACTAATACAATCGGGTGAGGATTGAGATAGTGTTTTGTTAAAATATTCTCACTTTTCTATTTTAACAAAACTCTATCTCAATCCTCACCCGATTGACAAAAGTGCCGATTTTTTGTGGTTTTTCCAGGATTTTGAAGGGGGCGGATGGGGGGTGGTTGTGGAAATTTTGAATTTGCATCTACCAGCCATATCATATAACATATCAAAAATTTAGAACTACCCGACCTTTTGTATTGTAAAATGTCATGCTGTTCCATATTAAGTGTATGAAAAAATAATAAATTGGCATGTTCAAGCGTCCAGCTGACGTATAATCCACCACGTTACGTCAGCTGACTTTGTGTTTTCTTTGAGATACCTGATAAGCTATACTTTGACAAAGTTTTAGTCGGGAGGAAATGACTGAAATTTTTTTTTTCGACGTGTTTGTTAGGGTACCCCCGCTCAACTAACCCGCGGAACCGCAGCTGACGTTCACGAGGCTGTATGATACAACTCTCTGATGCATTCCACTAAATACCGCTTGAGAGGAAATTGGTCATGAAAATCTGTCGCTGGCTTCCGGACTAAACGAACATAATAGCGAATCATTGGATGATTCTGATGATGATTAATTAAATTGTATACGAAATTATATCAATATCAAAATGAATAGGTACCAAAAAAATATAAAAAGTTATATTATTTTATACGTTTCTCTTTAAAAAAAAAATAATTAAAAAAACAAAATTTTTGCACAATTTTACCGCGTCTGGCAAGGTGAAGGCTTTTAACGTAGCCTGGGACCTATATTTTTGTAATCAGGATGAATTTTCCTATTTTTTGGCATATAAATATTTTGGTTATACTAAAAATTTCAAAAACGGAATTTTCGCATTATATTAGCGCGTCTGGCAAGGTGAAGGCGACGTTTAAAACGTCTGGGACCTATATTTTTGTAATCAGGTTGACCTGTTCTTTCGTATCAGAGAAGGAACAAACGGTTAGATTAAAAAACAACATTTCAGAAAAATAACTGTTTTTAGGGTACTATTACTTGCCTCAGCTACCACAAAATGCTGCCAGACTTCCATTTTTGACATTGCCTAGTGCAGAACTTTAAGTTCATGTAACAATTATCTGGTTATATCTTCACCCCCTAAATTTGCTGTGGGCTCTTGGTCTATATCAGGGATGGAGAATCCTTTATCAACAACCAAATAAGTGAAGCTTCTCCATCAAATGTTGCAATATACACTTCTTTAAGAATATATTATCATAACTCCAGTGGAATTCGAACCAAAGTACCTGCTTTATTTCTTGCATCAAGTCACGTTGATTATGACATCATTATTATTGTTGAAACCTGGTTATGGAGCGGAATCTTGGACTCTGAAATATTTGACAGTTCTTACATAGTTTTTCGAAAGGATCGCTGTATTTCTGCCGAAGATCGTGGTGGTGGTGTAATGGCTGCTCTCCGTTCGTGTTTTACTTGCAACTTGATCCCCCTAATAATCGGGGATGTTGAACAAATTTGCGTTTCAATTAATCTTGAACCAAGTATTCTTATGTATTTTATAATAAGTTATATCCCGCCTAATAGTAATATTGATATTTACGAAAAACATTTGGCTAACATTGACTATGTGAATAACTTAAGTAATAATTTGCATACAATTTGTGTAATAGGCGATTTTAATTTAGGAGACATAAACTGTTCGTACTCTGTAGCGGAGAGAATGCTTATACCCAGTAATCTTAAAAAAGATATTGAAATATCCTTCATAAATCACCTTTATGCTTTGCATTTATATCAAGTTAATAGTATTGTAAATAATTTATTCAAAATTCTGGATTTAGTATGTATTCATAGTGATGATTCTAAGGCATCAGTTAATGAAACTGTCCCTTTCTCATTGTTGAACAACTCTATTCATCATAAAGAACTATATATTGAAATACAATTATACAGCTATTTGAAAAAATCTGATCACAATGCTGATTCATTTAATTTTTTAAAAACTAATTTTATTGGACTTAATAATTTTCTTGAAAGTGTTGACTGGCACACTGAGTTCCTTAATTTGTCTTAACAAATGCTTTTAACTCATTTGTGCCTTGTAGAACCAAAAAGAAGGGATCCAAACCCCCATGGTATAACAAGAAATTGGCTCATCTTAAAAATCTTAAAAATAAATCTTTCGCAAAGTTTAAAAAGACAAATAGTACGGACGACAAAAAATATTTTCATACATTACGTAAGGATTTCATGGTGCTTAGTAAATTGTCGTACAGAAATTACATCTTGAATATTGAGCTTGACTTGAAGAGTAATCCCAAAAGCTTCTGGTCTTTCATTAACTCAAAACGAAAATCTCTTGGAATCCCAAAATCTATGAATTTTAATGGGAATGAATCAACTGATGTTCATACAACTGTGGAGCTATTTGCTCAGTTTTTTGAATCAGAGTACTCTAATTTGCATAGAACCCTTACTCAACCTCCAAGAAATAACCATAAGGTAGATATAGGATCTATACATTTACAATACTCTGATGTTTTAAATGCACTCAACAATCTTAATCCTAATTCTAACCCAGGCGTTGATGGCATCCCTGCCATAATATTAAAAAGGTGTTCTAAGTCTCTTTGTACCCCGTTGCTTACAATATTCGAATTATCTCTATCATCTGGAATATTTTTAGATGACTGGAAATCTTCTTTCTTAATCCCCATCTTCAAATCGGGTTCCAAAAACTGTATTGAAAACTATAGGGGTATTTGCAAACTTTCCGCAATTCCCAAGCTTTTTGAAAGTTTAGTAAAAAACAAACTTGACTTCCTTGTCAAAGAACATATAAGCAATGCTCAACATGGTCTTATTTCAGGAAGGTCAACTATCACAAACCTGGCTTGTTTTTCGGCTTTTGTGAATGATGCCATCGAAAAGAAAAGCCAAGTTGATGCTATATATACAGATTTTAGCAAAGCTTTTGATTCGGTCAATCACAGAATTTTGCTTCTTAAACTTGATGCCTTTGGAATCCATTCTAGTTTACTTAAATGGATTTCTTCATTTTTGATTGGCAGGGTCCAAAAAGTAAAAATTGAGAATTATACTTCAAGATCAATTAGTTGTACATCAGGTGTTCCTCAGGGTAGTCACCTCGGCCCGTTACTATTTATCATATTCATTGATGATATAGTCAACGTTATTAACTTTAGCCATTGCCTCATATATGCTGATGATCTCAAACTATTTTTAAAGATCACATGCGCTGATGATTGTATAAAGCTTCAAAAGGATCTGGAGAATTTATCTCACTGGTGTAAGTCAAACTGCTTAAGTCTAAATATAAAAAAATGCTTCATAATCTCGCTTTCTAGAAAGCTTCTCACTTATGAGTTTGCGTATCTCCTGGAATCCATGCCTCTTCAGAGAACAACAAATGTGAAAGATTTGGGGGTTCTCTTTGACTCAAAATTTTCATTCTCACTTCATTTGAATACTATTGTTGCTAAAGCTAACTCAATGTTAGGATTTATTAAAAGGAATTCTATGGATTTTTCGGATCCATATACACTTGTTTCATTATTTACTTCTCTGGTAAGACCGAATCTCGAATATGCGGATGTTATCTTGAACCCTTCGCAACAATTTTTTTCAGATAGAATTCAGAGAGTTCAGAATCGCTTCACTAGATATGTGTTTTATAAAATGCGCTGGAATTTCTATCCATGTTCCCAAGCAAGACAAAGCTTTTTGGGATTACAGTCTCTGAAGGCCAGAAGAACAACTCATGATGTTGTTTTTGTACGGGATGTCCTTTGTTACCACATAAGATGTCCTGAATTACTATCTTTAATATATATATTTGCCCCGATGAGGGCGTTAAGGGAAAGATCGCTTCTTTTTGAGACCTATCATAGAACGAACTATGGCAGAAATGAACCACTTTCAAGGTCTATTAGAGAGTTCAACGAAGTTTATGATTATGTCGATTTAAATCTGTCCAGAGAAAAATTCAAGAATGTATTATACTATTTATTCTTAAGACACTAATTAATTATTGTTTAATTTTAAGTTAATTTACTTACTTACTTAAGGTGGCGCAGACAGTCCATTGTTGACCACAGACTCAACCAACAATCCTCGCCAGCTAGGCCGGTCCCTAGCCAGTGGCCTCCAGTTGCGCACACCAAGATGGTTGAGGTCGTTTACCACTTGATCGCGCTACCTTAGATGGGGTCTTCCAGAACTGCGTTGGCCCTCCGAGTTGGAATTGAAGACTCGTCGGGCAGGAGCGTTTTCGTCCATACGCTCCACATGACCCAGCCATCTAAGCCGCTGAATTTTCAGCTTCTTAACCAAGTCAATGTCGCTGTATAGCCCGTACAGTTCGTCAATGAATCTTCTCCTCCATACTCCATTGATACATACAGGCCCGAATATCACCCGAAGAATCTTTCTCTCAAAGCACCCCAGCCTGTATTCATCCGATTGTGTCAGTGTCCACGCTTCTGTCCCATACAGCAGGACTGGGATGATAGGGGTCTTGTATAGTGTCTCTTTGGTCCCTTGAGAGAGGGCTTTACTACTAAGATGCCTTCTTAGCCCGAAGAAACAGCGATTGGCAAGAGTGATTTTTCGACTGATCTCTTCACTGATGTTGTTCTGAGAGTTTATAGTGGAACCCAAATAGACAAAGTCCTTGACAACCTCAAAGTTATATCTGTCCATTGTGACGTTTTGTCCGAGCCTACGGTGATGATCTACTTCACCCGAGGACAGCATATACTTTGTTTTATCTTCATTTACAGCCAGACCCATTCGAGCCACTTCCACTTCAATACTTGCGAATACTCCACTGACAGCGCGCTTCGTTCTTCCAATAATGTCAATATCATCAGCATAGCCAAGTAATTGAACGGATCTAAAAAAAATCGTACCGCTGGTGTTGACATGCGAGTTGCGTACGATTGCCTCAAGAATGATGTTGAAGAGGTTACATGACAGCGCGTCACCCTGTCGTTAGCCTTTCTCGACATTAAATGAGTCGGTGGTGTTATTACCAACCGTGACGGAGCAGCGAGAGTTCTCCATAGTCATCCTGCACAATCGAACGAGTTTGGCAGGGATGCCAAGAAGCGACATGGCTCTGTATAGCTCGTTCCTGTTTACGCTGTCATAGGCGACTTTAAAATCGATAAAGAGGTGGTGAGTATCGATCTGGAATTCTTGGGTCTTTTCAAAAATCTGCCGAAGTGTGAAAATTTGGTCGACGGTTGACTTACCGGGTCTGAAACCACACTGATAGGGGCCAATCAGTTCACGTGCGAAAGGGTTCAGACGTTCACACAGAATGGCCGACAAGATTTTATAGGCGACATTTAGGAGACTTATACCTCTGTAGTTGGCGCAGCTTAGAGTATCTCCTTTCTTGTGGATAGGGCACACAATGTTGAGGTTCCATTCGTCAGGCATATTTTCATCCGACCAGATTGTACAGATGAGTTGGTGTATGCTCCTCACCAAGTCATCTCCCGCTGCTTTGAAGAGTTCAACCGTAAGGCCATCAGCTCCAGCAGCCTTGTTGGACTTTAGTTTAGATATTGCTATCCGAACTTCTTCTTTGTCGGGAGGACGGAAATTTTGTTCATCATCATCCAAATCGAATGGATCATTCTGCCTGACAGCGATTAGTTGGTTGTCTTCGCCGTTTAACAGTCTGCAGAAGTGTTTTTTCCAAATTCTCAGCACCTACTATGTATCTACAACGACATTCCCACCCTCGTCTCTACATGCTTCCGCTCGGGCTTTGTAACCCTTGGACGAATGCTTTACCCTTTGGTAGAACTTTCGAACATTGCTTCTGCCGTAGCACCCCTCAATAGATTCAACCATTCGTTTTTCCAGTTCTCTTTTTTTTTTTTCTGAAAAGCCGATGTTCCTCTTTCCTCTTTTGCTGGTACACCGCACGGAAAGTGCTCTTGGCAGCTCTAGTTCTGGCATTCAGAACTGCATGATAGGCTTCGTCTTTGGCCAAGTGTGCGAGCCTGCACTCATCATCAAACCAGGTGTTTCGTTGTGGTCGCCTAATGAAACCCAAAACATCCGTGGCAGCGGTTTTGATGGCCATTTTGCAATGTTGCCACTGGGCCTCTGGGTTTGGCGCAGGCGCCGGGCTTGTCAAGAGAAAAGAGGAGACATGATTGGCAAAGGTTGTGGCGGTCTCTTGCGATTGTAACTTAGCAACATCAAACTTTCTCACAGTGGATGTTCGGTTCTGCGGTCTGGTGGAGATCCGCATTCGCACTTTAGCTACAACAAGGTAGTGGTCCGAGTCTATGTTGGCCCCTCGGAAAGTGCGGACATCCATGACACTGGACGCATGTCTGCTATCAATCGCAATGTAATCAATTTGGTTGACGGTATTTTGATCAGGAGACCGCCAGGTCCCCTTGTGAATATTGAGGTGTGGGAAGTATGTGCTAGCTAAGATGACACTTCGCCCCGCAGCAAAGTCGATTAGCCTGTGTCCGTTACCGGAAGTGTTGTCGTGCAGGCTATGCTTTCCGACTGTCGAGCCAAAGTTACCCTCCTTTCCGATTTTGGCGTTGAAGTCACCAAGAATAAACTTAGTGTCGTACTTCGGGCATTCATCATACGTCTTCTCGAGAAGATCGTAGAATTCTTCTTTGGTCGTGTCATCTTTTTCCTCCGTGGGGGCGTGGACGCAGATCAGCGAGATGTTGCTGAATTTGGATTTAATTCGGATTGTGACAATGCGTTCGCTTATGCCACGAAACCCCAAGACTTCTTGCCTAAGCCTTCCTCTTATCACAAATCCGTATCCAAATAGCCGCTGTTTCCTTGTCCTGTAGCACTTGCCGTAGTAGATGTCACAGTTTTTCATCCTCCGTGTGCCTTCACCATCCCATCGCACTTCTTGGATGGCTGTAATGTCGGCTTTGACACCATCTAGGGCTTCCACTAATTGTTCGGCTGCACGTGGTCTGTTAAGGGTCCGGACATTCCACGTGCAGAACCGAAATTCGTTGTCCTTGTTTCGTTTGCTAGGGTCGTCATCAGTAGAGTCATCCATATCCGAGGCAGTTGGTTGTTTCGGAACAAGAGGTTTTTTACGTGGTAGGGAAGTTACCCCGACGCACAACCCCCAACCTAGGGGACCAGGCCCTATGCTGCTCTCCTTGGAAAAAAGGAGCTGGAGAAATCCAGAGTCAGTAACCCACTACGGGGATGTGAGAGCTACCGTTGGTCCTATATGGGCTCATCCGCCACCTTTTCTACTTCACTACCCTGACTAATACTAGTGAAAGGACCCAAAGTCCTGAGCTCCGAATATGTCGAAGTAGCTCAACGGGGTGCCTACCATATTGTCTGTAAGCGTCGCCGTTGGTTCACTTAATTGGAAGCTCATCCGCCGCTCGCTTGCTTTCTGAGGGGTTCGTACAGAATAAACTGCTACCCAACAAGAGAAACAGAGGAGCTTTATGGCAAGGCAATTATAGTGTTGCTATTTTTCTGTGATCAACACTCGCGCTTATAAGTACAGCATGTCAAGTCCGGGTGGACAAGACCAGTACCCGATGGCTTCCACTTGGAGGTAAAATAAGCACAATTGATGCGTATGAGACAGTTGCAACGCTGGGCATCGCCATGTTGGTACCAATCAGGGTCTACCCTATTCATACAGCACCCAGCCATCAGTTAAGTTAATTTAGGCATACTATTTATTCACAACCGCTATTTTTTTTTTTTTTTTTCTGTTAAGCCCTAATGCCTGTAGATCAAAAAAATAAATAAATAAAGATGTAATTAACAAAATTAATCAACTGAAGGATGATTTCAACTCTGGCCCTGATGGTTTTCCTGCGATAATGTTAATAAAGTGTAACAATTTGGTCAAACCTCTTACTTCCCTCTTTGAGCTTTCCTTAACAAAAGGAATTTTTCTCAAGTTATGGAAAGACTCTTTTATTATCCCTATTCATAAAAAGGGTAACAAAGCTGAAATTTCTAATTATAGGCCCATTGCCAAACTGTCCTAAGCTTTTTGAAAGTATTGTTCACGAAACAATGTTCTTTCATTGCAAATCACTCTTTTCGCCTAAGCAACATGGATTTCTGAAAGGTAGGTCCACAACGACTAACCTCACGGAATTTGTGTCAAAAACTATTTGTGCACTTGAAGAAGGTAAAGAAGTGGATGCGGTCACAACAGATTTCAGTAAGGCTTTCGACAAAGTGTCCCATAAAATAATTTTGCTTAAGCTCAATAAATATGGTTTTGAACCACTGTTCACTTTTTGGATCCGATTTTATTTAGTTGACCGTCAGTAAAGGGTCCTATTCAGATCGTGTAAGTCCAACCCTATCCATGCATCATCCGGTGTACCACAGGGAAGTCATCTTGGTCCTCTTATTTTTGTATTAACTATTAATGGCGTTGAACATATACTGTCTGGATCAAATCTGGAAATATACGCTGATGACATGAGAATCTCCAAGCAAATCTCAAACTCTGGTGATAGTTTTCTGCTGCAAACTGATCTAAATAAATTTTCTATATGGTGCCAAAAAAAACTTTTTAGAGCTCAACATTCAGAAATGTAAAGCAATAACCTTCTCCCGAAAACACCCTCCCCGTTTACATAGGCAATATTACTTTAATAATGAATCTCTCCCCAGGGCCGCACAAGCTATACGTGCAAGCGGTGCAAATGCGCAGGGCGCTGAAACCAATGGGCGCCTTGGGCGAGCGTTTAAATAGTCACCTCGTAACCACTACCTTCTTTTTACTTGCTCAATAGGGCAAGTATTGGTTTCGTGCAGAAAAAATAAATCGAGGTTTTAATCAAACATGACATTACGATGATAGAGAAGCCCAAAAAAGTGGTTTTCGCCATACTGTCCGTCGGTCTGTCTGTGCGTCTGTGCGTCTGTGCGCCTGTGCGTCTGTGCGTCTGTGCGGATGTGCGCTTTTTCACGTCATGCTACAGCCTAAACCGCTTGACGGATTTTCTTCAAACTTGATATACCTATAGTAGTTTTAAGAAAAACGGTTGTCGAGGTTTTTTTTATTTCGTTTTAGCCCGGCTCAAACTGGTACCTTTCAAGTAACGGTTTTTTCAATTTGAATTTTCTCGAAAACGGCTCTAACGATTTTGATTAAACTCAAAATTTAGCTTACTTTAAACATTTCTAACAAAACTGCGTTTTCTGTTTTTGGCTCAAATAGTCCTAACGAAAATCAGGTTTTAACGGCTTTTTTTCAAATAGCCATAAGTTCACAACGGCTTAATTGAATCGACTCAAATTTCGTTTGACATAGTTTTTTATAGTTTTCTATAGGATGGCTTTATAAATTTTTCACTGAAGCTTTTCTAAATGGTGGCTTCCATACAACGAGCCGATAAGTTTTAGCCAACATTTTTTGGTTTTTTCTAATTTGCTCGAAAACGGCTCTAACGATTTTGATTAAACTTTGTGTGTTAGATTTTTTTTAGTGTTTTTAAGGGAACTGCGTTTTCAGTTTTTGGCTAAAAATGCAAATAACGGGGATCTGCTCTTAACGGCTTTTTTTCAAATGGCCATAAGTTGTCAACGGTTGCATCGAATTCACTAAAACTTTGTTTGGTATAGTTTCTTTCAGCTTCCTTTCAGATGGCATTGATTTTTTTTCATTTTCTTTTTTTTTTTAATGGTGGCTCCTATACAAAGAGCCATTAGATTTTGGCCAATTTTTTCGTTTTTTCTAATTTACTCAAAAAAGACTCCCCCGATTTTTATGAAACTTTGTATGTTACATAATATAGAATACTTCAAAGAAAACTGCATTTTTAGTTTTTTGCTACACATGACATTGGCGGAAATTATTAATATCAGTTTTATTAATTTGGCCATAAGCGGAAATTTATGTCATTTATATCATACAAAAGACGACATCTGAATTGGATATACTAACAGTTACTTAACGTTAGCTCCCGTATATAGAGTTTTCCAGTTTTAGCCAAATTATTTTTAGTTTTTACCAAATTTTTTAAAAATTAGTTGTTCTTATTGATCGAAAAGTTTGTTTTCGTCGTAGTATTGCACCCACAGAGCAAGTACGTGCGACCCAGTCGTGCATTTTATTTAATTCTCATTTATTTTTGTAGCTCACACCAATATTGATATTCATTATATAACTAAAAGCTAATTTGAATTTAATGACAGATATACAATTATATACATATCTACTATTCCAAAAATTAATCCATGTTTACCTTCTTATTCACACCCACCCCACAGTCCCACAGTAAAAAAAAAACTTTATCTACCAAGTTAGCTTCAATAGATACCTACCTACCTAGCTATATGCTATTTTTCTCTTTATAAGGCATCACCATCACCACGTATGAGAAATTTTATTTTATTTTCATAACCCACCCCTATGCAGTGTAACATAAAAAAAATTTCAACAGCATAAATACAGATAATTAACAGTGTGCATGTTGGTAACATGCACACGGTGTCAGTGCTTTTATATGAAATCAAAGTGAGAAATGTTACTCAACAGAAATTCTGAGGTACAAAATTCATACCCATGTACACAACAGTGTGCAAAATTAAAAATTGCACCTATGAATTTAAACTCTTTCGGTTGAGTGTTTCTTTTACTATGTTTAAGTTTGTCATTGGCTTCTCTTCATGAGTGGAATCTTATCACTCGTCTGGAGAGATGAGATATGACAAAGGGTTGAGTTGAAATTTAAATATGGAAATAATGAGTGATGACTGATAATGTGCGATGACTAATGATGAGGTTTGTCGTTTGTCGTTATTGAGTGAATCTTCTTTGTTCAATTTCTTTTTCTTTTTTTTTGTTCTTTCCTGCCAGTCATTGTTTCCATTAAAAAAAAAAGAATTTTTTTGACTAATACAGGGTAATCGGTGTTAGCAAATATAACAAAAAATACTTGTTATATTATTTTTGCTGTGAGGTTGTTTACAGAGCTAGAGCGAGAAGGTTGAGTTGAGACAAGAAAAAAATCGTATGGAAGGGGGGTCTATTCATCTTCGTTTAGCCAGGAGGCGCAATTTTCTAAAAACATGACTTAAATTGGAACAAAAATTATTAAAAAATAACGGTAACTCCTACAATGCCATGCCATATCTTTTTGTGAAGTGAGAAATCTCCTCCTTTTTAGTGTTTTTAAATAAAGCTATTTTAGTGATCAGGTTTCAAAATATTAACTTTCAAACTCAAAATTATGGCAACAAAAAATAGAAAAAATTTTCAAACTAATTTTTTTTTTCAAAATTTGATGTATTCAAGTATTGTTTTTCTTGTCAAAACTCAATGCTCTTATTAGTTTTGGGTCAGACACTGAAAACCGTATGGCTCTATGACTTTTTGTTGCCAAGCTATTCAAAAATATCCGAACCTTCTTGTTCATAAAAAACACACAAAAATTTGCATTACTTGTGCCATCTCGTAAGGCTAGATTTTCGTATTAAGATTTGTTTTAGTCTCCATGTTGTGTATGTGTAAACGATTTGTTTATTGAATAAAATATATAAAAATAAAAATGAAAAAACACTTATATTTATTATATTAGTTTATTGAAATTTTTTGAATAATTATCACAACATTAATTGTATTTATTTATTTTTATTTGTAAGCGACGCGTTTCGGTTTTTTATTAGTTAACCATCATCGGGCTTCTTCTTTTTGACTGATGTTGTTGTGCCAAGTTCTCGTTTTCCTTTTATTTTTGTTTTTCGTTGTATTTAGTTGGTTGCTGTTTGAATTGACATCTGTTTATCTCGTTCTATTGTTTTTATTGTTTTGATAATTAATTGCTGTGTTGAATAGGATATTGTTTTTGATAGTTAATTTGTCGTTAAGTATTTTGTCTTGTTCGTACTTATAAGCTTTGTATATTTCGTATTCCTCAAGTGTGTCTAGTTTTGTTCCTTTCTTACATATATGTAAAGGTATTAAGTTAGTTTCGAAGTCAGTGTAATTATGGTTCTTGTCTATTAAGTGCATTGCGTATGTGGATTTTGTGTTCTGTTTCGGTCTATGTTCCAAAAATCTGTCGTAAAACGTCCTTCCCGTCTGTCCTATATAGTAGTTGTCGCAATCGTTGCATTTTATTTTATAAACACCGGATGAGGATTTGTTATCTATTGTTGATTTGTTTGATAGGATTTTTTGGATGTTGTTGGTCGTTTTGAATGAGATGTTTATGTTTATTTTTTGGAATTGATTTTGTATAACTTGTGGTAATAGATTAGTGTAGTTTATTGAGATGTATTTTTTATTTTCTTTAGGTGTGTCATCATTAAAGTTGTTGTTATTGTTTTTTAATTTCTTTTTCTTTTGTATTAGCTGGTCTATCATGTTAGCACTGAATCCATTTGTTGTTGCTATTTGTTTAATTATGTCTACTTCTTCATCATAATGTTTTTTCATCATTGGGATGTTTAAAAGACGATTGATAAATGCATGATATGCTGCCATTTTTTGCGAATGTGGGTGGTGTGAATTTTTATGGATTGTGAGGTCGGTTGTTGTTGGCTTTCTGTATATCTTCTAATTTAACCTAAAGAAAATAAAAAATACATCTCAATAAACTACACTAATCTATTACCACAAGTTATACAAAATCAATTCCAAAAAATAAACATAAACATCTCATTCAAAACGACCAACAACATCCAAAAAATCCTATCAAACAAATCAACAATAGATAACAAATCCTCATCCGGTGTTTATAAAATAAAATGCAACGATTGCGACAACTACTATATAGGACAGACGGGAAGGACGTTTTACGACAGATTTTTGGAACATAGACCGAAACAGAACACAAAATCCACATACGCAATGCACTTAATAGACAAGAACCATAATTACACTGACTTCGAAACTAACTTAATACCTTTACATATATGTAAGAAAGGAACAAAACTAGACACACTTGAGGAATACGAAATATACAAAGCTTATAAGTACGAACAAGACAAAATACTTAACGACAAATTAACTATCAAAAACAATATCCTATTCAACACAGCAATTAATTATCAAAACAATAAAAACAATAGAACGAGATAAACAGATGTCAATTCAAACAGCAACCAACTAAATACAACGAAAAACAAAAATAAAAGGAAAACGAGAACTTGGCACAACAACATCAGTCAAAAAGAAGAAGCCCGATGATGGTTAACTAATAAAAAACCGAAACGCGTCGCTTACAAATAAAAATAAATAAATACAATTAATGTTGTGATAATTATTCAAAAAATTTCAATAAACTAATATAATAAATATAAGTGTTTTTTCATTTTTATTTTTATATATTTTATTCAATAAACAAATCGTTTAGATTTTCGTGTTTTTATGCAGAAATAGGTTCTTTTATTTTTGAATAGCTTGGCAACAAGAAATCCTAGAGACATACGGTTTTTAATGTTGGAATTGAATCAAATAAGAGCATTGAATTTTGGCAAAAAAGTACTAAATAAGGTAAAATTTTGAAATAAAATTACATAGTTTGAAAATTTGATTTTAACTTTTTTTTTTAAATTTTGAGTTGGAAAATTAATATTTTGAAAAAATTTAATTAAAATAAATATTTTTCAAAACCAAATAGGTAAAAGAAGATGTTTTTGAAAAAATGGCATAGCATGGCGTTGTAGAAGTTATTTTGTTATTTTTTAATAATTTTTGTTTCCAATTTAATTCATGTATTAAGAAAATTGCCCCTCTCAGCTAAACGGAAGGGAATAGACCCCCTCCCACATGAGTTTTTCTTGTTCCAACGCAACCTACTCCCTCTAGCTGTTTGGCACACCTTAAGTGAATCACCCTTCATAAACTTTCGCTTATGAAAATTCACAAACTGTACATTACACAACCTACCTCAAATATATCTTGTATATCTCCTATAATTTTCTGATATATTTTTTGACTTAAATTTACAATTATTTTTGTATTCTTCAGTTACTATTATTTTTTTTTATATATCTAATAGGCCTGTTGGGGATACCTCGTTTCTCGTTAAAAAAAAACGCATTGCAAAGTCTACCCCTTGGGTAATGAGGAAATGACTTCTTCCAAAAATCACCGCAATTGAGGGCGCCAATGATAAAGCCTGCACAGGGCGCTAATTAAGCTCGGGCCGGCCCTGTCTCTCCCTACAGTAAGTTCTATTCGTGATCTAGGCCTGATCTGTGACACTTAACTCAACTTTCGCTCACATATTAACAGCATTATTAATAGAGCTAACTCAGCACCTGGTTTCATCAAGCGTTGGTCGAAAGAGTTTTCTTGTCCCTATGTTACCAAATCTCTTTATATGACCTACGTGAGGCCACTTCTCGAATATGCCTCCCAGATCTAGTCTCCGTAGCATCAAGTCCACGCTCAACGTATCGAAGCTGTTCAGCGAAGATTTATTCGTTTTGCTTTGCGTGGTATCGGTTGGGATGATCCGTATAACCTACATCCCTAAGAAAATCGACTTAAACTTCTAAACCTACCAACAAATGATAAAGCTGACATTCTCTTTATTCACCAGCTTTTAAATGAACGTTTACGTTCAGTTCCACTATTTCGGCCAAAGTATCACCGTACCCAATACGGTCAGAACGAACCATTGAGCAGGATGCAATATAAAGCCAACAGATCTTACACCATTGATTTCCATTTAAGTAAGCCTGCTCTCAGAAATGCACTCTTAAGCTCAGACCTCCCCTAAACTTTAAGTTATGTTACCTAGTCTTCAGTTAGGTTAAGTTTTTTCTTGTATTTTGAATTTAAGCGAAATAAATGGGGGAATGCCCCCACCAAATTGTTAAATTATTAATATTCGAACCAAATTTTTTTTTTTTGATTTATTGATATCATAAAACACATTGCGAGACTGCGCTGGAGTTAAAATCCCAGTAAGGTCGTATACAATTTTTGAACTGTTTAGTAATACAGTCGAGCTGTTCCGATAAGTCCCGTGTACTTGGAACTTCTACGATAGTATTCTACGATACTGTACGAATACTTTTTTTTTGCCTGAGTGCCTTTGAAAAAGATTTATGAGAAAGAAAATTTCTTAGTATTAAGAGATTTTTCTTTTAGGAGTATTGATTTATTTTTATGAATAAAATTTGTATATGTAATCACAGTAGTATTAAGTAACATTGTTTAGAAAATTTTTGTATCTATAGTAAATTAAAATTTATAACGTTTTCATTAGCATAAATTTCAAATCTGTTCCTTCTGTTCTGTGTGGACGTTCCTGAATGGATCGTAGTGGTAATTTCATGATATTTTCTTGTTTGTGTGTAGTGCCATTGTTCTTAATATGAGCCACTAAATTTTAGGTTTGGAAAAGGGAGTTGGCCTTGGTCAACAACAACAACAATATGGAGAGTATTTTTTTAAGGTGAAGAGTCTAACATCGAAAAATACGTAAGAGTGTAGTTTTTCAATAAATTTTCAAGTTTAAAGTTTCTTTGGTATTTTTTTTTTTTTTTTTGATTAGGGGAATATGCACAAAATTTTAATAGCCATAGCAAATTCATCGGTATTCCATATGGATGTTCATTCATGTGCAATACACGGGCAGGTATAGAGGCTGAGGGGGAAATAACACCTTGTCTCCCCGCCATTCACTCAAGTTCCTGTTTGAATTCATTCTGGAGTGTATCACAGGACAATCTTTAAAATTCACAACTCCGAGTCCACGGCCACCTATGGTACTCACATCAGTGTTCTTCCTTTTGAGAAGCCTATTACACTCCAGCGAACTACCAATTACTTAAATCCTTTTTTCTTAAGGTTTGGTAGTTCTAAACATTCACTTTTAATATCCTAAAGGCGTTTGGGGTCGAAATATTGTATGGTCGAAATTCTGTTTACAAATAACTGTAATTAAAAATTATTCTGGCAACACAAAATTCTGTATTTTAAAATTCTGTATTTTAAAATTCTGCATATACAAAATTCTGTATTTCAAAATTCTGTATTTAAAAAAAATTTGTTTTGATAATGTACAAAAGTGCGCACCTTTGTACAATTTTGTTTAAATACAGAATTTTGAAAACAGAACATCAAAATGAATTATCTGAAAAAAAAAAATAAAATTATTTTTTGCTTTTCTTCACATACCAAGGTCATTATTAAATGAGCCATTCCATAAGTAATTGCAACAGATGCTGGTTGCACTCGCACATGCTTATCTGTGTAATGTAAATGAATAGTGACCAAGTTAGACCAACATGTGCACAGTGTTTCGAAATATTCCAGCAGTCATTCACATGAACCTACTGCAAGTGAAAAAAAATGTGGTTAAAGCTAACAATTTCGTAAAAAATTAGTTGTTCTCTTCCACTAAGTCAGGTTATTCAGCAATCTGTCGTTGAGACTCCGCTTTGCAGTCGTGACTACCTTTCATCAAAGGCCGCGCAAAAAAACAAAATAAAAAGATCAAGGAAAGCGTTCACCAGTGTTAAATAACCAGAATCTTTAGAAGAAATAGACATTCCTCTAAGCTTGTATGTTCTGGAACGGGAATTGTTCCTTCTGTCGGAGAAGAGTGTAGGTAATGAACAAATCTTAATTTTTGCTACAAAATCGTATTTACAATTGTTGCATAAGAGCGATTGCTGGATCATTGATGGAACTTTTGATGTTGTCCCAACTATCATGAGACAGCTTTTTTCCATTCACGGTAGAATTGAGGGAGAAATTGTACCACTCGTTTTTTGACTGATGAGGAAAAAAAAGACTCTATGAAGAGTTCTATGAAGCACTTGATTTTATTTTAAACAATTCATAAACAGCGGACCTGATTTTTGTTAGTTTAATTTTTATGTCATTGACTTGTTTCACAATTCCCTCGAGATATATGTTGAGTTTGATGTTAATTATTCAGTATTATTCTTCTCTTTTTTTCTTTAATATAATTTATAAATGGATTTATGTTTTGCGAATTCTTTTTCAAAATACAGAATTTGGGTATGAGCAGATTTTGAAAAACAGAATTTTATACTAACAGCATTTTGGATAAACAGATATTTGACATACAGAATTTTGTAAAACAGAATTCTGAAATACAGAATTCTGAAATACAGAATTTTAGTCATACAGTATTTAAAAAAAAAAAAGATTTTTGGTCATACAGAATTTTGACAACCGGTATTATTACACGCTCCCCGCTATGACAAATTGGGCCCATCAGTAAATAAAACAACCCTCCAAGGTCGAGAACAACCCAGCCGTAGATCTGCTATAAACAATGTTACACGTCTTCATAGTTCCTGTTGCAAGGACCCCTCCCCACCCGGCGAGCGTAAGCGATGGCACCCCACAGCAGATTGACGCGACGGTAGAACGAAGACAACAAGGCTCAAGTGGGCATGGACGCGCCTATGGAGGATTATACCATAGGTGCCATATTAGACCAAGAGCTAGCGACCGATTTACTCACTTCATTTTGGCAAGGCTAAAACTTTGGGAATAGAAAGATTGAGGCCCGACAGTTATAAAAATGCCCGTCTTACATTCCGGTACCCTCCATGAGGCCTTAAGTTCAAGGCTTGAAGGCGAAAAAAAAGTGCCCATTCACCTCATTTCAGCAAGGCTCATCTTTTAATATATCGTTCATTGATTCAATATAAACACGAAAATAACAATGTAAGACGTTTTAGCCCTCAATGACATGCTGTAAGACGCTCGTGTATATGTAAAAAAAAACTACCCCATTCACCTCATTTCAGCAAGGCTGGTATTCACACATAATTAAGATGACATAAAAACAAACACACATTTCAAGTGTAAGACGTTTATTCAGTCAATAACCCTCAGTAAGACGCTGAAAACTAAATTTCGTTTAAGTCAAGATAGAATAAAATGCACGACTGGGTCGCACGTACTTGCTCTGTGGGTGCAATAGTACGACGAAATTTCCATGAGATAATTATCACCTAAAATCTCAAACCACTGTACCACCTTTCTTTCCTATCTTTCTATTCCTTCTCTTTCCTCGCTCGCACATGTTAATTCATTATAAAGGTATTCATATCCCTTTGAGTGCGAGTGCATTATAAAAAAAAAAAAAAAAAAAAAAAAACTTTCCGATCAATAAGAACAACTCATTTTTGAAAAATTTGGTAAAAACTAAAAAAAAATTTGGCTAAAACTGGAAGACTCAATATACGGGAGCTAACGTTAAGTAACCTTTAGTATATCAAATTTAGATGTCGTCTTTTGGGTGATATAAATGATATAAATTCCCGCTTATGGCCAAATTAATAAAACTGATATTACATATTTCCGCTATTGTCATGTGTAGCAAAAAACTAAAAATGCAGTTTTCTTTGAAGTATTCTATATATGTAACATACAAAGTTTCATAAAAATCGGGGGAGCCTTTTTTGAGTAAATTAAAAAAAAACGAAAAAATGGCCAAAATCTAATGGCTCTTTGTATAGGAGCCACCATTAAAAAAAAAAAAGAAAATGAAAAAAAAATCAATGCCATCTGAAAGGAAGCTGAAAGAAACTATACCAAACAAATTTTGAGTGAATTCGATGCAACCGTTGACAACTCATGGACAATTGAAAAAAGCCGTTAAGAGCAGATCTCCGTTATTTGCATTTTTAGCCAAAAACTGAAAACGCAGTTCTCTTAAAAACACTAAAAGAATATAATACACAAAGTTTAATCAAAATCTTTAGAGCCGTTTTCGAGCAAATTAGAAAAAACCAAAAAATGTTGGCTAAAACATATCGGCTCGTTGTATGGAAGCCACCGTTTAGAAAGGCTTCAGTGAAAAATTTACAAAGCCATCCTATAGAAAACTATAAAAAACTATGCCAAACGAAATTTGAGTCGATTCAATCAAGCCGTTGTGAACTTATGGCTATTTGAAAAAAAGCCGTTAAAACCTGATTTTCGTTAGGACTATTTGAGCCAAAAACGAAAAACGCAGTTTTATTAGAAATGCTAAAGGTAAGCTAAATTTTGAGCTAAAAACGGGCTAAAACGAAATAAAAAAAACCTCGACAACCGTTTTTCTTCAAACTACTATATATCAAGTTTGAAGAAAATCCGTCAAGCGGTTTAGGCTGTAGCATGATGTGAAAAAGCGCAAATCCGCACAGACGCACAGACAGATCGACGGACGGTATGGCGAAAACCACCTTTTTGGGCTTCTCTATCATCGTAATGTCATGTTTGATTAAAACCTCGATTTTTTTTTCTGCACGAAACCAAGTAAAAAATTACATCCCTTTTAATAGGAAACAATTTTGCTACCCGCTGTGTAGAGCTTGGCGATAGAATTCCTAAAGATCGGTAGTTGCATAAACTCATGTTAACAAAAAAAATAAAGTGCATGACTGGGTCGTATGAACTTGCTCTAATATGTTAAAATGGTCTTGGGGCATGAGATTTTGGAAAAAAAGCGTTGAAAAAATCATAAGAAATTTTATAAATCACTTAAAAATCAATACCTAAAACGTGTTTTGGAGAAAATGAAGTAAGCCATCAGGTTTCTTTTATTTTTTTGAATTTTTACGAATTTTTATTTTTCAAAATCGTTTGACCAGTTTTTTCAAAAAAAAACTTCTAGCACTTTGTAGTTTTTATCAGAAATGTCGATTCGGCGCCGTTCCCAGCAGTTAGGCCTTTGTTACAGCACTACGTGGAAAATTTTGCGGAAGGATTTGGGCGTAAAGCCTTTTAAGATACAGCTGGTGCAAGAACTAAAGCCAGCCGACCTACCACAACGCCGAATTTTTGGTGAATGGGCTCTTGGAAAGCTGGCCGAGGATCCGCTTTTTTATCGAAAAATTGTGTTCAGCGATGAGGCTCATTTTTGATTGAATGGGTACGTAAATAAGCAAAATTGCCGCATTTGGAGTGAAGATCAGCCAGAAGCATTGCAACAGCTACCAATGCATCCCGGAAAGCCACTGTTTGGTGCGGTTTATAGGCCGGCGGCATTATTGGGCCATATTTCTTCAAAGATGATGCGAATCGCAGCGTTACTGTCAATGGTGAACGCTACCGAGCGATGATAACAAACTTTTTTTTGCCCGAAATGGAAGTTCTTGACTTGCATGATATGTGGTTTCAACAAGACGGTGCCACATGCCACACAGCACGCGAAACAATGGCGCAATTGCGAGGCGAGTTTGGTGAACAGTTAATTTCACGTTTCGAGCCGGTCAATTGGCCGCCTAGATCGTGCGATTTGACACCATTAGACTATTTTTTGTGGGGGTATGTCAAGGTTAATGTCTATAGGGACAAGCCCGCTTCGATTGACGCACTGGAAGCCAACATCCATGCATTCATTCGTGAGATACCGGCCGATATGTGTGAAAGAGTATGCCAAAATTGGACTCAGCGGATGGGCTACCTGAGACGCAGCCGTGGTCAACATTTGCATGAAATTTTCTTTAAACATTAAATTGCAAGGTTCAAACTATCGATTCAAATAAATATTTCATTCATTTTTTCGAATTTTTTGTGTTTTTTTTTTTTTTAAAAGTTCTAAGCCTCTTAAAAAATCAGCCGTTAGTACCTATAATCGCAAGTTAAAATGCACGACTGGGTCGCACGAATTTGTTCTTATGCTGGCTTATCGCCTTTGTATTAAAAAAAAAAGGTTTTTTTTGGAAAACCTTTAATTTTTATTTAAGAAATTACGACTGTTCTTGGAAAAACTAAATTTTGGAAAAAAAATATAGAAAATCTTTCGACCAGTTTTTTTTAAGGTTAATTTTGAAAAAGTTTTTGAAAAAATATTTTGAAATTTGTTCGAGTATGTAAATTTATGGCAACTTTCATCTGAAAAAATAATGTTTACAAAACTCAACATACACATACGTACAAAATGTATTTTGAAAACAATTTTTTTTTCTTAAAAATAAAAAAAAAAATTAATTCAGAATTTCAAAATTCCATTTCAATAGGGTTATTAATGACATCCCGTGTTCAAAATTTGATTGAAATCGGATTTATAGTATACGAGAAAACTTGATTTGAAAATTCCGGTTCTATGAGAGGTACCGTTATAAGACAAATTCTGAAAAATATTTTTCAACTAAAAGACAGATTATTATATAAAAGTAGCATGTTGAAAGTTTAATCAAAATCGTTGTAGTGGTTTTTTGAGAAAATCAAACTTTGATTGTATGGTATCGTTATTTTTGAACCCAGAGCAAAAATGCAAAAAGACCCCCCTAAAAAATTAATTAAAATTTAATCTATATTTTTTTAAATTTATTTTTCTGATAAAAACTACAAAGTGCTAGAAGTTTTTTTTTGAAAAAACTGGTCAAACGATTTTGAAAAATAAAAATTCGTAAAAATTCAAAAAAGTAAAAGAAACCTGATGGCTTACTTCATTTTCTCCAAAAAACGTTTTAGGTATTGATTTTTAAGTGATTTATAAAATTTCTTATGATTTTTTCAACGCTTTCTTCCCAAAATCTCATGCCCCAAGACCATTTTAACATATTAGAGCAAGTTCATACGACCCAGTCGTGCACTTTATTTTTTTTTTGTTAACATGAGTTAATGCAACTACCGATCTTTAGGAATTCTATCGCCAAGCTCTACACAGCGGGTAGCAAAATTGTTTCCTATTAAAAGATATGTAATATTTTACTTGCTCAATAGGGCAAGTATTGGTTTCGTGCAGAAAAAAAAATCGAGGTTTTAATCAAACATGACATTACGATGATAGAGAAGCCCAAAAAGGTGGTTTTCGCCATACCGTCCGTCGATCTGTCTGTGCGTCTGTGCGGATGTACGCTTTTTCACGTCATGCTACAGCCTAAACCGCTTGACGGATTTTCTTCAAACTTGATAAATAGTAGTTTGAAGAAAAACGGTTGTCGAGGTTTTTTTATTTCGTTTTAGCCCGTTTTTAGCTCAAAATTTAGATTACCTTAAGTATTTCTAACAAAACTGCGTTTTTCGTTTTTGGCTCAAATGGTCCTAACGAAAATCAGGTTTTAACGGCTTTTTTCAAATAGCCATAAGTTCACAACGGCTTGATTGAATCGACTCAAATTTCGTTTGACATAGTTTTTTATAGTTTTCTATAGGATGGCTTTGTAAATTTTTCACTGAAGCCTTTCTAAACGGTGGCTTGCATACAACGAGCCGATAAGTTTTAGCCAACATTTTTTGGTTTTTTCTAATTTGCTCGAAAACGGCTCTAACGATTTTGATTAAACTTTGTGTATTATATTCTTTTAGTGTTTTTAAGAGAACTGCGTTTTCAGTTTTTGGCTAAAAATGCAAATAACGGAGATCTGCTCTTAACGGCTTTTTTTCAAATGGCCATGAGTTGTCAACGGTTGCATCGAATTCACTCAAACTTTGTTTGGTATAGTTTCTTTCAGCTTCCTTTCAGATGGCATTGATTTTTTTTCATTTTCTTTTTTTTTTAATGGTGGCTCCTATACAAAGAGCCATTAGATTTTGGCCATTTTTTCGTTTTTTTAAATTTACTCAAAAAAGGCTCCCCCGATTTTTATGAAACTTTGTATGTTACATATATAGAATACTTCAAAGAAAACTGCATTTTTAGTTTTTTGCTACACATGACAATAGCGGAAATATGTAATATCAGTTTTATTAATTTGGCCATAAGCGGAAATTTATATCATTTATATCACCCAAAAGACGACATCTAAATTTGATATACTAAAGGTTAATTAACGTTAGCTCCCGTATATCGAGTCTTCCAGTTTTAGCCAAATTTTTCAAAAATGAGTTGTTCTTATTTATTTTTATTTATTTATTTATTTATTTCTTGAAAACCTATACACATTAAGACATGTTGTCTTATAACTTAGGTATAAGCTACAATTAAACATTTAATGAAAGCTAGGATTAGACAATTTTGTTACTAAAATACATTCGACAATTTTAGAAAAAAGAAAAAGAAGGAAGAGAGGAAAAAAAAAACTATAAATTTGGTATCAAATTGTAAACAAATTATTATTGCTGCGAATAGTGAAGCTTTATTCTAGTTTGAAGTTTCGAAACATCGTCAATTTCTCTTATATTTCGTGGGAGAGAATTCCATAATCTAACCGAATATACGAAGAACTGGCGCTCGGATGTGAGGGAGGCATAGCGCGGATGAGTAAGCATACGAGTCCTTTGTGAAGATGGCATAGTTATCATATCACTGAGATATTGAGGTTCACGGTTGAGGAGTATCTTTGAAAGTAAACTTAATGCTCGGTACTTAAGGTAATTTTCAAAAGTCATGTCTAAAAGTTTTTTGGAAAAATTGGTTACACTGTCATATCTGCGCAAACCGTAGATATAGCGTATCAGACTGTTAAAAGCAACGTTTAGCTTTCTTTTGCTGACGGAATCGCAATGGGAATATATTTCGCAGCCATATATGAGAGTTGGTAAGACCAACGTTTTTGCTAATAGCATCCGCACTTTTATGGGCGTAAAAGATTGTGTTGCCCACATGGTACGTAGAATCCCATATGTTTTACCCACAGCTATGTTAATGTGATTATTCCATGTTAAAGTTCGATTGAATACCATACCTAGATTTTTAGCAGTTTCAACATATTTAATTGGTGAGCTATGTAGGAGCAGAGGAGGGAAGTAAGAAAGGTCAACAACTTTCTTAGATATCACAAGACCAACAGATTTCTTAGGGTTCAATAAAAGACCATTTTTCTGCGACTAACATGCTATTTGATCAAGATCTTCATTTAGGCAACTTACACCGTGTTCAATAAGCCCTAACTGACAACTTAAATGTATTCATCAGCATACATATGAATTGAACCATTTTTTATCACTGATGGTAATTCATTAACATAAAGTGAGAACAAAAATGGACCCAAGATCGAACCTTGTGGAACACCGCGAAAGGTTGGTAAGAGGTCGGACAAACTGTTGTTCAAATGAACTGCCTGCATTCGACCTGTTAAGTAGGAATTCAACAGCTTTACAGCACAGGGCGAGAAATTAAACTGTCGAAGAAGTTTGTCGCATAATACTGAGTGGTCGACCATATCGAATGCCTTAGAAAAATCCAAAAGTACTAAGAAGTTTATCCTATCCTTATCAAGATCTTGTCGCACATCTTCCGTAACTTTAAGTAATGCTGTGATGCAACTGTGACCTTTCCTAAAACCAGATTGCTTAGGTGTCAGTAAGTTTGTAGAACCGAAATATGTTAACATTTGATTTTGTAAAATTCTTTCGAAAACTTTGGACAAAAAAGGTAAAATTGCAATTGGCCTGAATTCCTCATTTTGAGAGTTTTTAGGAATTGGTAAAATCTTAGCTTTTTTCCATTGATTCGGATATTTACCTGTTGTTAAAATGGTATTGATAATGTATGTAACGAAAGGTAAGACGAAAGGCAATATCAACTTGAGAAACTTTGGATGCATCTCATCAAGCCCAATAGCATTAGATTTTATTGACAAAATACTAGCGACTACTTCAGTGCTATCGACAGATCTAAAAGTAAAGTTGGAACTATTAAATTCATTATTTACAGGGGGCTCTGTAATACAAGTCGTGGATAAAGGAGGTGCTGGAAGCGATACAAATTTTCTGTTGAGTTCATTGCAGTCTTTATCATCGACAGAAGATGTTTTAGTTTTGGCAACACCTATTTGTCGAAGATTTTTCCATAATTGTCGTCCGGTCAGCGATGGATTTAAACGAGAGGAGTATATTTGACGCTTTTTGAGTCGTATTGCTTTTGTGACTTGGTTACGAAGTGAACGGTAGATGCAGAGATGCTCATTTAAATGGAAACGTTTCCAGCGTCTGTACGCATTGTCGCGGTCTAGTATCAGAGCCCGAATCTGATATGAGAACCATGGTTTTATGACAGGTGAACAATTTTTTGTTACTAGTGGAACATGCCTATTGAAAAGAGTTAGAGTGGACTCATTGAAAAACTGAATTTGTTCATCCGATGATGGTAAATAGAAAATTGTGTCCCAGTTAACACTTCTGACTTGTTCTTCCAAAACAGAGCTATCAATCCTGTTAAAAGCCCTATATTGGATGCTCTGAACTCCCAATGTTACATTATAATTGAATGTCATATATATTAAATCGTGCCTTGAGAAGGCAGGGGCTGAAAGCTGATCATAAAGTTTCACCTTTTCCAAACTGCTCACCCAAAATATGTCCAGTAACGTTGGATGATAGTTAGAGAAGTGTGTTGGATTGATGGTATTAACAGCACTTAAATTTAAAGCACTCATTGCATTTAAAAGTGATCGATCTACTAATATATTAGAGTTAAAATCTCCACATACAATTATGTTGGGGCAGTATAAGGAAACTTCTTCCATTAATGTAATGAAAGGGAATATATCTGTACTTCTATTTGGCCTGTACACATTACCCAATAGTAGATTTTCTCCCTCACCTAAAATTTCAACGAATAGATATTCGATCGCACTATCTGCTTTTGAAGTGCACTTCAGCTTGCACTTTATCTCATTCCTAACGTAAACTGAAACACCACCACCAACACGACCTTTCCTATTTAAGCGAAAGATTTTATATCCCCTTACACAACACAATGTATCACTTAATTCCTCAGCCAGCCAAGTTTCCGTAACGCAGATGACGTCGAGACTAGAACCCTCAAACAGATCACGAAATTCGTCTATTTTAGGCATTAAGCTTTGAGCGTTTATGTGGCAAACCTTAAGACCATCACTTTGAGAACTCAACACCCTTACCATCGCGCGCAAAACCCCACTCCCACCCATGTTTACGAATACAATAAATGCAAAAACAATTAAAAAGAAAATAAATGAGAGAAAGAAACGATGCAAGAGACAAAACCAATAATTAAAATTATTCACGTAAGTAGAACGATAGAGAATTCAAGAGATTTTTCCTGTTCTTCCCTATCCTTATTTATTCCTTTTAATAAATTATATAAAAAAGAAAAAAGTATTTAAAACAAAAGAAAAAAAAAAAAATTTATAATTTAATAATAAAAAAGAGAAATACAATGAATTTAAAATAAATAATTAAAAAGAAAAAGAAAATTAATTTATGGTTTATAGATGTATTAAATAAATTATGTATTTTCATTATCTAATCTGGCAACTCTTTCTAAGTTTTTAATGCAATCAATAAGAACAGCTGAATCATTTTGGTGACGTTTAACATAGATACATCCTCTTGCAGTATGAACTGATGAAAGTTGTTTACGTTTCTTCATTTCTAAAGCGCATTGTAACAGGTGTTTGTTTTGTGAAGATAAGCTTTCCCGTATATAGATCATGACATCAGAAGAAAACCCAGCGTCGCGCAGGCAAAGTTGTCGGTTGTGTGTTTTACGAAAAGCCGCTATTCTAGTAAGAATATAATTCCGATCGTAGGCTGAGAAAAACTTTAACATGATTGCAGTGTCGTTTGATGAAGTTTTGGCCCGAGTGCGAAAAATACTCTGTAGATTTGGTGGTTTAATGTTGATGGCAGTACATAATGTGTTAAAAATCAGGTTCAAATTTTCTTCGGGCGTATGCGGTATACCGAATAAAAATGCATCACAAGCTACCTGTCGATTTTCTTGTGAATGAAGTGAGCTTTTTACCATCTGTAGATAATGCAAAGTTGTGTCGAGGTCGGTTTGTAATTGTAAGAGTTCAGTGGTTTTAGAAGTAAGCTCTTGTTTGACGCCGGATAATTCGTTTTTTACAAGTGCAAGTGAATTATGTACAGTGGAGAGTTCGGTTTTCATGGCTTTCATATCAGAATTCGTGTTTGAGAGAGAGATTTCCATCGTATTAACTTTTTTATTTATATCACAAATGTTTTGATTTATTACACTTATCTCAAGATCAATTTTTTGTTTAATTTCGCTTCACTCTGAGACATTTTTTCGGCAAGCAAAGAGATAATGAACTCACTTTGTTTTTTTAGTTTTTCGTCCATTTTTTCTTCCCATGTTTTGTTACTTTGTTCCATTGGCTTTGATGCAATTTTACGGGTCGGTGAGAAGGAGTTTTTTTGTGGAGAGTCTGTAATAGTATGAGTTACTGATCCACAAACGGTACGTTTAGATGGAGGGGATTTAGACATAATGATCTTGGAGAGCACAAAAAAGAGCACAAGTAATACAATTTGGAATTGGCACGGTATGTTTTTTAATGATTTAATTTTTATTTATTTTTTTGGTTAGGTACCAAAGTAATTTTTTTTTTTGCCTTTTTATACTTATAAAACAACTTGCACTTTATGTTTTTATAATAATAATATGTAGAGTTTTTAATAATTCAGGTCCAAATAGTAAACACAGTCTTAAACAATGATTATACGATCGTTAACAAGATTCACAAATTGCCAGATAAAAACAGACGTCTACTCGCTAGCTCTCATTGTTTAAACGGAAAGTTTGTTTTCGTCGTACTATTGCACCCACAGAGCAAGTACGTGCGACCCAGTCGTGCATTTTATTCTATCTTGACTTAAGCGAAATTTAGTTTTCAGCGTCTTACGGAGGGTTATTGACTGAATAAACGTCTTACACTTGAAATGTGTGTTTGTTTTTATGTCATCTTAATTATGTGTGAATACCAGCCTTGCTGAAATGAGGTGAATGGGGTCATTTTTTTTACATATACACTTTTTTTTTACACCTTCAAGCCTTGAACTTAAGGCCTCATGGAGGGTACCGGAGTGTAAGACGGGCATTTTTATAACTGTCGGGCCTCAATCTTTCTATGACCAAAGTTTAAGCCTTGCCAAAATGTGGTGAGAAAATCGGTCGCTAGCTCTCCGTCTATATGTGCATGAGAGTCAAAGCTTGAGATAATTATCTTCCCCTCCAAATGAGACCTTGACGGCGTAGCGTTTACGATTCCTTTGAAGGTAGAAAGGGATTAGGTGAGTAAAATCGGCGGAATTTGAAACACCTGTATTTGCTACATAATCAATTTCAGAAAACAAAGAGGTTGATAAGAGTTTATGTCCTAGTATAGTAAGGTTTTGAAAGATGAACATTTCTTGTATTTTTCATAGATTCAGGTTTTGGTTCGACGAGCTCCCTCATTCTGCATGAGGCCGGATATCGCCGCGCCGTGCAGGATCGATGTGGATGCTGCATTATTCGTATCTCGGGATTTATTACTTTTCGTATTGATTCCTGCTCTTGTTGTTAAAGTGTTAGTAGGTTGGTATATATAGGACATCAACATATACCTCTAAATTTAAACAATCATCTCTATTACATTGGTTCAAGCACGAGGCTTTTAATCTTCTTTGCGATTAAGTGTTTCAAAGGAATTTCAGAGAGATTAGGAATGGAGCTAAGAGTTATAGCTGCTGTAGTATAGGTGAGCTGTGGCTGAGAATATGATAGGTAATTAAAGATCAGGTGATTTATCTTATTTTTCGTTACAGGTGGCGCACAACGTGAGGCATAAATGTTGTATGTCTCAGGGCCCCATATGTGCTGTTGAAGATGGATATCTGATCCTCAAATTCTTTCCTTACATATGGCGCCCAAACGTGGGGCGAGATTATATCCTTGTCTCTTCGGGCCTTGTCCGTATACGTTGAGAATATAGGGAAATCATTCTTATAGATCTCATCAAATATTTTCGTTACAGATGGCGCCCAACGTGGGGCCCGAAATCATGAAGCCTGTAGAATTGTTAAAATTTACAGCTTTTATTAGCTGAATAGAATTTACAAGTACATACGTTGTTTTTTTTTTTTTTTTGCAGAAACTAAGTTTTTTTTTAACATTTTCTGGAGGTATTTCGCAGAGTATTTGTTAGTATTTCATTTTCCGGAGGTTTATGTTGTACAGGATCCTCGTCTATTGCTATGAGCTAACATACTCTCAGAAACCCATTTTTTTTTTTTTTTTTTTTTTTGAGAAAAGTTTCTGTCCGGACTGAATTCGATGTAGTTCATTCAGTTGACTGTTGCAGAAACACACACTGAGAGAATCAGGAACGGAATATATGATTGAGCTAGTAAACCTTTTGACCGGCGGATGATGATTTATTCTCAGCGCGCGTCTGCTGCAGAAACTGCTGCACAACCCAATGACTGTACTTCAAAATCAAATCATATTAACTTTCATCTTTTCAACATAATATAATAATTTTTTATAATAATTTTAACTATATAATAATAATTATGTTTTGCTTTAACAGAATTTCTCGTTTGTTTTGTCGAAGTCAAGAGACGTTCTTTCCATTGACCGGTGGCTGATGATTTTGTCTCGGCGCACGTCTGCTGCAATGGAATAACTCTCTTGATCAAACCTTACATTGAGCGGTTAGTTAATGTCGAAGAAGAATGATAGACCGCATCCACTAAAAGTTTTTTTTTGTAATTTTGTTTGATAGTTGAACTACGTCGCTAGAGGCGAGTTGTTTGAAGACTATCAGTTGTTGTTGTTGGGGACGGATGTCAGCTCCCCTAACCGTTTATATGAATATAGTTCATTTAATTTAATTGGGGCACATTCATAGATGATGTTTAAGTTGTTGCTAAGCTAAACTGGAGTTTAGCTTATGGAAACTTAATCAGGTAAACTCCAGTTTTTCTTAGCAACAGCTTAAACATCATGTATGAATATGCCCCATTGAGTTTAAGTATTGCCTATTGGCACAAATTTAATTTTTTTTTTTGAGATTTTGGCCTGGTGGCGTTTTTGATAATTTTTTTTTTGAAGACGTTGAAATTAAAGTATTTCTGATTTTGCTTGGTGGCGTATTTTTTTGTCTTTTGAAGGCGTGGGTGTTTAAGTATTTCCGTATTTCGATTTTTGCCTGGTGGTACTGTAAGTTAAAGAGTAGGAACTTAAGTGTATTCTGGAGATTTTCCTGCTGGTGTTATAGTTTACTTTCTTTTTTGAGCTATATTTTGTGTATATTCGAAATTAAATATATGAAGTTTTGCCTGGTGGCACCATTACAATTAAGTTTTCTGATTTTTTAGTAAATAAACCTATAGCTAGTAAGATTCTTTTTGAACTATTCAGAACTCCGAATGACCGTACTGAAGTAAGGAGAATATTAGTAAATTCCCCGTTGTCTGGAAAAGAAAAACCAAATATTTTTCTTTGTTGTAAGTTAAAATAATCTTATCTATATAAGATAAACCCCAAAAGAGTAATATTCTCTATCTTATATTACCTCCTTTAAACGATATCCCCAAAAGAGAACTACCCTTTTTCTCTTTCCTTTATATTTTTTATTAATTGTATTAATAGTCAGTCGTAAAGTTTCGGTTTCATTGAATTATGTCTGAAAACGGAGATACTATGATAATCAACGTAGAAAACAACTAAGATATGGAGTATGCACAAATGGAGCAAGCGGCTCTGGATATTCTTTTAGAAAAAGATGATTCTTCACCAAGGAACAGACCAATTTCAGTTCCTGCTCGCCCACAAGATTTTTTGGTAGCAGATAAAGATCTATGGTCCAATTATGTGCACAATGTAGTAGTTTCTTCAATAAACACCCAACTGGAAGAGGAGCGTAGATTATTTCAACAAGAATTGGCAAAGGGCAAGAATGAATTGCTAACCAAAATCGCAGCTTAGTAGGAATAGGTGCACTTCAGACTGGGAATTTTTCAGTGGTGCGTGAAATGAGTGTGATTGTTTATGTTGAGTCCGCAGTCATGAATTTTTTTTTTTTTTTTTTTTTTTTATCTCAAATTCTTAAGAGAAAAGAAATATGATGGGTGTGATGCAATTGTTTACACTTCTTGTGTAATTGAATTGAGAGATTAAGCTGACATAGCATAACTGTGGTGCAGAGCGATCGATTGGATTCAATCGTTTTTTTTTTTTTCATTTAAGTCGAGAACTCCAGAAAAAATTATGATAATTGATTCTTATATTGATTTTTCGATATGAAGTTAAGTTAGTATGGAATTGGTTTGAATATGGGAATTATTAAGAAAAGTAGGTATGAAAAGTATGTCTTGGAATTTTTCAAATGGTTCGTGAAATGAGTGTGATTGTTTATGTTGAATCCGCAGTCATGCATTTTTTTTCTGTGTCTCAAATTCTTAAGACAACAGAACGATTGATTGGATTCGAGTGCTTGAAGTGTGTCTTGTCGGCGAAAGTCTTTGAGATATGGTTAGGCATGGAGTACCTACTGACACACTTTTAACGACCATCACTATCGCTGTATATATTTAGAGTACATTTTGAGTGGACGATGCAAAGAGTCTGTTAAATAATTTTTATTTTTGAAATTGTGAAGCAAAGAGATATTTTATAGGCTTTCAAACTGGAGTAAATGTTAAATCAAATATTTTTTTTTTTTTTATTTTCTTATTTTTTTAATAGGTCCAGGAGCTATGATCAGAAGAAAATCCCAACCATTTTACAAACATTTTATTTTTTTTCTTATGAAGTATTTTTTCAATCAGATTTGTATCGGGGAATTTGGTTTTTTGTAGTTCTAATTCATAGAACCCACCTCTGATAGGGTTGCCTTGATAGTCTTCTAACAAGTATGTAATTGGATTAGTTCGCTGAATCTTTGTTATTTTAAATATTTCTGTTGTCCAATTTGGTGTGTATCCTTTTTCAAATACATGTTTGTATTAACTTATTCTAACTGAGTCTCCTACCTTGAATCTAGGAGTAATATGAATTTTCACGTAACTATAAATTGTAGAGAGCAAATGCTTTTCGTTTGCAGCATTGACTTCAGATGGTTTGATTTTGATAGTACGATGTTTTGAATTATTATAAGTTTCAGTTAGTGTTGGTAATATATCAATCCATTTGTACGAACCATTAGTACTGAATTCTTTCCACATAAGGTTTTTTAATGTTCGATTAAATCGTTCCACAATGGAAGCTTTGAGTTGAGTAAACGTCGAATAATGATTAATTTGATACTTTTGCATTAAGTTTTGAAAAAATTTATTGAAAAATTCTTTTCCATCATCTGTGTGTAGATTTTTTGGCCTGCGACCTTTATTGAATATGTTCTCCATAGCTGTTGTGACATCTATAGCGGTTTTGTTTTTTATAGGAACAGTCCATGTAAATTTTGAAAATGTATCAATCACAGTGAGTAAATATCGATAGTTTTTGTTCTCGTCTGAATACGGAAGCATTTCTACAAAGTCAGCTTGCCATAAATCATCAAGACCCTTGATAACTACTCTCCTTTTAGGATAATTCCTACGTGAGGGCTTATGTAGATCTTCCACTACTTCTCTTTTACTCAATTTTTAAATTAAATAATAGAAACAACAGAGTGTTATGAGTTTTTATACAAATAAAGTATGTTTTTATTGTTTAATTAAATGATAATAAATATATATATACATATATATATATATTCGTAAATTATTTAAGTCTTTCATATAATAACATTAATTTCTTTATTCTCATTATTCTATTATCAAGCATGTAACATGCACAGGTATCAGGTCCAATTCGGCATTCATTTGACGACCAGCAACAGTTTGTAAAATGACAACCATTCTTAGAGTTCTCCCAGTTGACATTTTCAAAAATTTTGAGAAAACTTATAAGATTTAAAAACTCCTCATAGTGTTCATCAAGGATAATTTCTTTATTTTCTTTAAGAAGTTTTGAGATATCTTGCACAATTAATTTATAATTTACGTTAGACATATTGAACACTGTCACGTGTAAGGTACACATTTGACTGAATCGAATTTAAAACTTGACATGAAGATATATAAATATTATGTAAATATTTAAGTTTTTTCTTAAACATTTTTTTCTTTAGTTAACAATTTAATTTTATCGATTTCATCTTTCAAATATTCTTTTATTTGCTTAATTTTTTCATCGACATAATTTTTGGTAGTGGCATCGTTTAGGTCCTGAGGTTCCTTAATGTTTTTTAATTGTTTCCAATTAATATTGTAGTCACTGTTTTCAGTTTTAAGAAAACCCTCACCAGGTGGTCCAGATACCCCACGCTCTCCACGGGGTCCCCTGGGTGGGGCTCTATGTGAAAAACGACCGAATTTATCAACTGGCATTTCTAATTTTTGTTTAATTGATAATATTAGCCTCTTTAAGTTCTTCAATAATAGAAATAATTTCATTTGAGTGATTGTTATGTCCAGCTTGATGTGAACCAACTAGAAGTCTCAATCGCTCTACAAGCTCATTCGGGTCATCCCAAAATATATATTCTTTTTTATTTTTTTGAAAATTGCATTAATCTTCTACCTGTTGGTGTTGTAGTTGAAATAGGTGATTGTAATGAATCATCAAAACTTGATGAAGTCTTTCCTAAAAATGAGCGTATGTTGCGAGACAGGGTTCCACGGAGGACTTACTTTGGGAAAGTAGAAGGGCGGCGGCACGCTTGTCGTTGCACGGCTATGCTCGACGGAAATGGGGGTGGTTCTTTGCCGCTTCCACTTATCCCTCCTGCTCGACAATCAAAAATTATCGTGCCAGAAAAGAAGAAAGTTAAAGGAAAGGAAGAGGAGTTTGGAAAAGGAATGACTCTACTCTAAAAGGTTTGAAACGTTACCACAAATCGAAGGACTTTGACGCTACCTGAAGGAACATGTAAGTATAGTGCTTTTCAAAATCAAACTAACCTAACTAAACCTACCTAAAATTCAAAATAATAAAAAAAAATGAAATTTCCCATCACCAAAAATCATAATAAAATGAAACCCATCACCAAAGATAATAAAAATGAAATAAAATCACCTCCACCAAAGTTAAATTCGTTGGTACGAATTTAAACTTATATACATCTTAAATTTACCTTAATCTAAACCCTAAAACTAAAGCACTTTACTTTTCTATTTCCCTCAGATACCGTACTACCGAATTCCAAGCGCTCGCCAGATGTTATTGACGAAGGCCTGGCCAACCCACCCAAGTATCTGAAAGATACTTCCTGATGTTATTTCCATGGCCGATGTTCGGAAATAACCCCTAAAATGACCAACCAGTCGCAAACTGTAGCGTACAGTCAGTTGGTCATGTCATACTACCGGAAATCTTGCATCAGGACGGCTTTGTCCGCCTCCACACACCCTTAGCTGTTAAAAATTTACCAATTCATAATACCGATTTTTCAATATACTTTATAAATTTTATTTAAAAATTTCATTAAAATTGAGCTCTCCTGCTCTTAAAGAAAAAAAAACTATTAACTAAATAAAAATGTAAATTCAAAATTCTTAAAAACTAATAAAATGTAATAAAAAAATAACAAGCCTACGGTGAAAAGTTAAAATGGTATTGTCTTAACTGAATTTAACAATTTTTTTTTTTTAAAAGGACCTTCTGGTCTTAAAATTTAGGACTTACTACTTTTTTCCTGGTCCCTCGGTGTCCTGCCGGCAGCACTACGAAGAACTGGAGTCGAAGTCGTTGGAGCTTTGTTTTTATGTAAAAAAAAATTATTAAAAGTCAGCCACCGAAACCACTTTTCACTTATCCAATCAAAAAAAAAAAATTACTAAATAAAAAAAAATGTGCTTACAAAAACAATGGAGAACTGAATTCTTTACAACACTAAACAGAAATTATATTGAGGAGCTCTTTAAGTTTTTCAATTCACTTTTTCTTTACAGTCTTCTTTTTCTTTAATGTTGTGCTCAGCGAAGCAACTCCTTTGCACAAAAACACAAATAAATCTGGGTATCTCCCTTTGGTTTATATATATATATATATATACTTCTGTATATGTATATATAAAAAAAAAATCCGTGGAGATTCTCGGTCTTCGTGCCGATGAAGACTTTTCTTTTGGTCTTATCCAAAAGAAAGCTTCCCGTAAGGATGTCTTCGATGATTAAAAAAACTGGCAGAGGCTCAGGTCCCACTGGTGCAGTGCTTGACAATCCCGGTAGGTAGAACCCAAACCTAAGGTATTGAGGAAAATCTTCTTTTAGTGAAACTAGTGATATTTCACAAAAAAAACTACATACCTCTGCAAAAGAACGTATAGTTTTGTATAATTGCAGCTACTCTACTTTTATCAGTGTTGAGGATTCGCCTCCTCGGAGTTTATAATTTTATGTTCTGTAGGTAAGTATTTCAATATATATGTATCAATACAAATGTACAATTTTCACTTAGTGCTTTTTCTTTACCAATTATTTTCCTTTCTCTACAATTTGAACTTTTTATTGGATGTGGTTCCAAAATTTATTGTTAAAATCCTTCGATTTGCACCAAAAAGAAGAATTTACTTTGTAATAATTTTGAATCTATGATTCAAATAAACGAATGGCGGTTTACGTTATAGGTATTTTGCACTCCGATATACTTTTGCTATGACCATCAAATCCTACAAAGGTCAACCCCAGTCTTCATTTTCATGTAAGTAAATAGTTACCTCTACATCTGAGTGAGATAACTATTTCAATCCATATCTATAAAAAAAAATAATAGGTCGCATCTCCTATCCTTATCAATAAATTGCATTTACCCCTGACCCACATACTTAAAATCTAACTTACATACCTACATATTGCACTAATTATGATGTTTTCCATCATACATTAAATAAACATAAACTTAATACATATTACAAACAAAACTACCTAACTTCCTCACATTTAAAAAGTCTACACAAAAATAATAACATTTCATTTAAATTCACCACATCTGGCAATGCTACAATTCATTTTGATTTGATTTCTCAAACTGAACGAAATTCTTTTAGCTTACCCGACCCCCTTTCCTTCAGGTGCGAGCAAGAAAGATATCGACTTTCGCATGCGCACCTGAAGAGGCAGACAATAAAGTCAAACAAATAAAATCAGAACTGTCAAACAGAAAAACAAAACGTAAACAAGAAGATGCAACAAATTGAAAAAGGTGAGTATAAATAGTTAAAATTTAGTGCTTTTAATTATCTATGCTTCCAATATTATTACTAAAATTTGTTCTTTAAAGTATTGAGAACATTTTCAGCAATAATACTGGAAACATATCTCAAATGCAGATTAGACGGTGTCTCGGAAAAATTTCTGTGCTTGCACATGGAAATTTCCAAAACACCGAGATCTGTTCTTTTTGCAAATTTACCTTATAGGAATTTAATTAAAACTAATTTAAACTAATACTTTTTCTTTTCTTTTATTTCATAGAAATCATTAAGAACGTTTGCAGGAAGGCAAAGAAGCTACCACAAAAAAAAAGGAGGAAGGAGGACCTGGGTTGGAAAAATCTTGCCCACCGCAGCGCGTCTACCGCTGCGGCAAGCGCCTTGGATTTTTTTTTTTTTTTTTATTCTTCGAAATTTGCTGCAATCAACCTAAGGGGTTGATTGTATTCAGAAAAGTAAGGAAGGTAAGCTCTATCTTGTCTTGCTCCGTAACAGGCTCGGTGGAAGTGGCTGAGTGGCCGTGAGGTCACTTACACCGTAAAAAAAAGGACCAGCAAGATTGTTACTTTGTCTCGGTAATGTGTGGCCGAGCCCACTACCTGAGATAGTCTCATGTATTTGTCGGGCTTTGTTATTATTTTATTAAGATGCGAGGAATATTCCGAATAAAAAAAATTGTACTTACATAATTATACATAAATAAACAAGTACACTGAAAACAATTAATAGTGATAAATAAATAGTATAACACCACAAAATAATATATATTAATAAATTAATCAGCTATACTTAAACTAAATAAAAATATCACAGATAAAAGAAGATAAATTATACTTAAACTAATCAGGTACTATAAACTAAAAGTAAATATCACAGATAGTTGAATGTAAATAACTAACTCTACTTAAACTAAATCAGGTACTTTTGACTTCTCAAAATATCACAGTTAAAGATAAATAAATAAATATACTATATGCTTAAACTAAAAGTAAAAATATCACAGATAAATAAATGTAACTAATTAAACTATACTTAAACTAAAGATGAAAATATCACAGATAAAAATAAGATAAATAAATATAAATATAATATTATATAACTATAATATAAATACACAAACTGTGATTACAAATACCTAGTATACACTATACTATACTAACATTTAATACACTAACCTAATATCACAGTTTGTCGAAAGCAACATCATCTGAGTGCGTCACATTTCAACACAAAAATTAGACATGTAGGTCTTTTGCGTGAAAGGTTCCTACTTTTTCACCATTGAGGTTACCTACCACGTAGAGGGAATTCCCAACCGGTTTTAAAATGATTGATTTAAGGAACTTTTTCCCTAGTTTTGCGTTATAGTTTTCCGCTTTGCTACTTTGTTTAAAGTTTCTGCGGAAAACTACCTGTCCAGTTTTATATTGCACATCCCTACTTCTGGTATTATATACCTTTTTACTTTTTTCATGTGCAATTTTTAAGTTTTCGAATATTTTTGCTCGAATGAGTTCTAGTCGATCCTCTTTATTAAGAATCTCGACTCTTGAATCTTTGACTAGATTTAATTTTCGCAAGAGGTCATACGTCTTTGCGTGTTGGATCATGGGATTTCCAAAGACAGCGTAGAATGGCTCAACACTTATTGCATCGTGCACGACACTTCGCAGTGAAAATGCAACGTTGCTTACGTGTTGATCCCAATGTTTTTGATCACTACCAAGGTAGGATCGAATTTTCGATAGAACGGATTGGTTCACCCTTTCGGAAGCGTTTGCTTGAGGTGAATAGAAAGCAGTACGAACATGGTTAACACCATATCGCTTCAAGAAGCTAGTAAACAATTCTGATACAAATTGTTTACCATTGTCAGAGTGCACATACTCTGGTACACCAAAAACATGAAACACATTTTCTTCGAGGAATTTTACTACCTCAGATGACGTTGCTTTTCGTATTGCTTTTAAAAATACATACTTAGTGAAATGATCTAATACAATAAAGATATGCGTGTTGCCCTGTTTTGTTCTTGGATATGGTCCAAGGAAATCAATATATAGGCGTTGGAATGGTCGTTCTGTAATTGTCTGTTGTCCCATCGGCGGCCGAGTCGTAATGTTGACAGACTTACTTGTTTTGCATGTGTCACACGATCGTACCCACTTCTGAACATCGGTGGCCATCCCCGGCCAAAAATATTTTTGCCGTAATTTTGACAGGGTTTTCGATATACCACCATGTCCTGACGAAGGTGAATCGTGTGCTGCTATCAACAACCCTTCACGCAACTCTTTAGGAACCCATAGCTTCCATGCTCGGTCGTCTTGTATTGCGTCGCCTGTTCTTATGTCTGTTCGTTTATAAACAAATCCGTCTGATATACAAATATCAGGAAGTCTGTCTTGGTCGCGTTCTATTATTTTCTTTAGCTCAACATATTCCTCAGAAGAGAAATATGGTGAGTTAAAGTCAACTTCTGGTGCTAAATCTTCGGTCGTGATCTCTTCCATATGTATTCTTGAGAGAGTATCAGGGACTACATTTTGGACACCCTTTCTATGCTCGATTACGAAGTCAAAACCTTGGAGCTTAAAACTCCAACGGGCTAAACGTCCTCCAAGGTCCTTTTGAGTCATAAGCCACTTTAGACTTGCGTGATCGGTAATGATAGTAAAGGGTAAACCCTCCACATAAGCCCTGAACTTCTTTACCGATAAAACGGCTGCATAGCACTCAAGTTCAGTCACTGTGTAATTCCGCTGAGCGGAATTCAGCTTCTGAGACATGAATGCTATGGGTCGTTCATTTTTCTCTTCGTCCATCTGAAAGATCACACTCCCTACACCTGAAGTTGAAGCGTCACATTGTATGTAGAAATGTTTTGAAAAGTCTGGATTTGTCAGTATGGGAGCTGTAACTAAACTCTTTTTGAGTAGTTGAAATGCAGTCAGTGCTTCGTCAGTCATTTCAAAAGTCTGTCCTTTCTTCAAGCAATCGGTCATAGGGGCGGCAATAGTGGCATAGTTTGGCATAAATCGCCTATACCACCCCGTCATGCCAAGGAACCTTCGGAGTTGTTTCGGTGTCTTGGGCACTGGAAACTCTTCGACCGCCGATACTTTGTCCTTGTCAGTCCGTATACAGCCGTCTCCAACAACGTAACCTAAATATTTGATTTCCTTGAAACAGAACTTACTTTTTTCGACGTTTATCGTCAAGCCAGCTTGACGCAAGCATACGGCAACTTCCTCCAGTACTTGAATATGTGTTTGGAAGTCTGGAGAACAAATCAAGAGGTCATCGAGATAGACAAAGACATTCTGCCGAAGACGACCAGGAATGACTTTGTCCATAAGCTTAGACATTCTCTGGGCAGCGTTACACAATCCGAACGGCATTACCGTGAATTGGTATAACGGTCGACCAGGGACTGTAAAAGCCGTCTTCTCTCTTGATTTCTCCTCCAGAGGGATCTGCCAAAACGCATCCTTCAAGTCGATACTGGAGATAAATTTAGTATCCTGAAGTCGGCTTATTATCCCCTCAATATGAGGAAGAGGATAAGCAAACTTCTTCGTCCTAGCATTAACCTTCCGTGAATCTAGGCACAGTCTGCTTTTGCCACCTTTTCTCACTAAAACTACTGGAGAACTCCAAGCACTGTTACTCTCCTCTATTACACCCAGTGCCAACATTCTGTCGAGTTCTTCGTACAAGAGCTTCTGTACGACTGGCGAAACTGGGTAGTGCCTTTGCTTAATGGGAATTTGTTCGTCATCCACTTCAATTATATGCTCTTCTAGGCTTGTCTTACCCAGCCCAAGTGTAGCAAAGGAGGGAAACAGTAACTTGATTCTCTCCAGCTGTTGTGCTTCCGCTAGAGAAAGGTCGCGAAAAGCAGGCTGTTCTTTTGATGACGGAGGTACGGCAATCTCGCTGACGATATTGGGAGCTATCTTAAACCTGCTCCAAAAATCTACACCCAGATATAGAGGTTGTTGAAGACTAGGAACGACATAGATTTCTAATTCATGGGATTTGCCACCCCACGAGACAATCGATTTAAAACTACCCTCTATCTTCTGATGGTTTCCATCTGCAGTTCTGATCTGGTTGTTCATTTTTGAAAGCTTAATATTATTCTTGTTTATAAAATCTATTGCCCCATTCCCTAAACATGTAACGGACGCTCCACTATCTAATAAACCTAAGAATTCTAAACCCCCCAATTGCACTTTAACATATGGCCTATTATCATCCGAAATCGTCAGAATTGAAGATTCAATCTGATTCTTTCTTCGTCTAAATATTGCACTTTTTTCCCTTAGCCTAGATATTTTTAAATAATTCCTACTTTTTACTATTCCAGAAACTATTTCTTCCCCAAAAATCCTTCTACGGGCTTCATCATACTCTAGTTGTCTCTGGTGGAGACTCTTTATTGGACTAGGATTCTGGTAAGTTGTCACATCAGTCTTTTTATCTCTTTCTAAAATTTTTATTTTTCTAGGTTCTGATGCGGTACATGGTTCTCCGGGACGGTCTTCTTCGTCGGCGGATGAGTCCCGAGTGCACTGCCGACATTTTGGTTTTCCTGACAAGCAGCACACTTGAAGGAAATATTACCTTGTCCGCAACAGAAACACGTCAAGGTATGAAACGAGGATGGGCATGCGCCCGAACTCGTTAACTTCTCGGTCATATAACCCCTTTTGTCTTGCTCCGGATGTCTGTGCTGATTGTTAGCAAAGGGGTTAGTCTTTAATTTCTCAATTCTATTGTGTTGTATTACATCTATCCCTAAATCACACTCAAACTCACTAGTTCCCTGATTTCTAATTCGAGAGACCCTTTCACCATCTAAATCTACTTCGTGAACAAAACGTTTCATTTTGGCGTCTCTCGCAGTTAAATAATCTTCTGCTCTCCTACATTGGTCTCGCAGATCTTTAATGTCTTGTATTGTGCAACCGAAAATCAAAGTCGCTACCCTATCTTTTATGTTTGATCTAACCATAGAAACTAAATCACTCTCGCTAGGTCTGGCTTGCATTTGCAGAGTTAAACCCCTGATATCTGCATAAAAGTCGTCGAATGTCTCGTGGGGCAACTGTTTCCGATCCATGATAGCCCGCAGGATTTCATGGTCACGCTTGCCGTTTTTAAATTGACGAATAAGTTCAGCTTTTAAATCAAAATAATTAAGCATATAATCGCCCTGGTTCTCCTCCAAAAACTGCCAAAACCACAATTCAGCGGAACCCGAGACAAGGTGATGGAAATCCGCGAACAGCTGCTCATCACTCAGTCCGCTCTTCTTTTGTAGGGTTTCCACTCGAAAGAGGAAACTCTCAACCGACAAACCCTTCGACGATCCATCGAATTTGATCCCCCATTTATGAACATCAACCCTACGATTGATGTTCACAAAAGAGGACTGATTCGACGGATGTGACAAAGGCTGAGTCGGCTGAACCACCTCCGAGTGGAAAGTTCGTCTGGTCGATTGGTTGTGGTTGTGTAAGTCGTGTGTCGGATCTTGTCCGTAAGTTGGTTCGTACATATTGTCTTGTCTGTATGTAGTGTTTGGTTTTATTGTATTGTTAAAGTTTTGTTGGTACGAACCGGCCGTAGCGTCTCGTGTAAAAGTTGTACTTTGTCTTGGTTGTGGTTTGAATGTAGTGTTTCGTTCAAATGTTAAGTCTTGTCGTGGGTCGTGTTTGACTTTAATGTTTTGTCTTGTTGTATTGTTAATGTCTTGTTGAGAGTATGGATTGTAACAGTTGTCTTGTTGAAAAGTTGTGTCTTGTCCGATGTCTCGTTTAAATGTATTGTCCCCGTGACTTGCCATAGAGAGTTCCAAAGTATTTAGCTTGGAATGTACTGCTTGCATATTCTTGTCGACAAGCTTCATGACATCGGTCAAACCCTCTGCCAGAATTCCAAGCGTCTTGGTTTGACTCTCTCTGACAGTCACAGAGGCAATTTGTTGCATCCTGTCGTAAAAATCTTCTGTAGCTAGAGAGAAGGATGTGGAAGGTCCTTGAGACATTCCACCTCTATCGTCTCCAGCTACAGAATGATGCATGTCTCTGTCTTGTTGTTGTCTTAGTAGTCGGCCTCGTTCTCGTTGAAGTTCTTGTGTTTCTTGTAGTAATTTGTCGCGTTCGTTGGTAAACGTTTGTGTAGGGTATGTTCTGTTTTCGTTGTTATAGTTTTGTAGGTGTGACTCATCAAATGTCTCGTTAGTTTCCGTATAAGTTTGTTGTAGTATGTTGGGGTTAGTGTTGTTCGTAACGCTCAGGTTTCGTATTATGTTTGTAATGTCTTCGTAAGTCTTGTCCATGTCGTTCGTTTGAGCGTTTTGTGTTGAGCAGAGGCCCGCAGATCTCGGTATGGTACCAGAATTTTTGCTACCCTCTGCCATTTCTTCTTCGTATGAGAAAATTGTTTTAAAAAAAAAAACAAAACAAAAATAAGGAAAAATTTTGATTGAGCCACAAAAAAAAACTTCGCTTGAGCCAAACAAAAATTTCAAAAAAAAAAATCTAATTTCAAAAAAAAATTATGTTTTTAAGTAAATGTTCAAAAACAAAAAAGAAATGTTTAAGTGAATTTCAAAAATAGATTCAATCAAACAGTATGTAAAAAAAAGAAATATGTATTTATAAAAAAAAATAAATAATACTAAAAAAGTAACGAAAAATTTAAAAATTGAATAAAAAAAAAATATAAAAAAATTAATAAATAAAGAAAAAAAACAAAAATGTTTTCAAAGAAAATTCTTTTAAAACCAAAATTTTCAAAAGATTAAAAAAAAATGAATATAAAAAAAAAGTATGTATGTATGAATACGCTTAGGTGTGTGAAGTTGGCAAAGTTTTCCTTTCCCTCAGCAACTCCGGTAGTTGTTCTAGTAAATCGTTCGTTGTGTCTGTCTGAATTGCGACTGGTGCGCCTGAAATTCAGTGTGTGCTTTGGTTTATCCCTCTCTCATACCCACATCTTACTACCTAGCGTATAGCCTGATAGAAGGATGGCTATGAGTTCAGAAAAAAACTCCACACGAACAAAGTTTTCAGATCCAGAACTTTTACCTCACAAAGAGTCTGGTTTAACCTGACTCTATGGGCAGCAAAAGCCTGAAATCCTACGACTTTGTTCCACTTCTGGCGTTATCACAAACCTTGGACTACCTCACAAGATCTCCTGGCTAAGGCCTGAAGATTGGACAGCCGTTCAAGATCTGTGACACTACCAAAAGTGCGTCCTTGATTTGTGAAAAAAGATAGGAAAGTAAAAAAAATAAAAATAAAAAAAAATAAAAAACGCGGGAGGCCAAAACAAGTCCAAGGCGACGACCTTCAAAAAGAAAATCGTCTCCTTGAAGTTATTTTGGGCCTCGAATCCGTAAGGTCTCGTTGGGCGCCATTGTTGCGAGACAGGGTTCCACGGAGGACTTACTTTGGGAAAGTAGAAGGGCGGCGGCACGCTTGTCGTTGCACGGCTATGCTCGACGGAAATGGGGGTGGTTCTTTGCCGCTTCCACTTATCCCTCCTGCTCGACAATCAAAAATTATCGTGCCAGAAAAGAAGAAAGTTAAAGGAAAGGAAGAGGAGTTTGGAAAAGGAATGACTCTACTCTAAAAGGTTTGAAACGTTACCACAAATCGAAGGACTTTGACGCTACCTGAAGGAACATGTAAGTATAGTGCTTTTCAAAATCAAACTAACCTAACTAAACCTACCTAAAATTCAAAATAATAAAAAAAAATGAAATTTCCCATCACCAAAAATCATAATAAAATGAAACCCATCACCAAAGATAATAAAAATGAAATAAAATCACCTCCACCAAAGTTAAATTCGTTGGTACGAATTTAAACTTATATACATCTTAAATTTACCTTAATCTAAACCCTAAAACTAAAGCACTTTACTTTTCTATTTCCCTCAGATACCGTACTACCGAATTCCAAGCGCTCGCCAGATGTTATTGACGAAGGCCTGGCCAACCCACCCAAGTATCTGAAAGATACTTCCTGATGTTATTTCCATGGCCGATGTTCGGAAATAACCCCTAAAATGACCAACCAGTCGCAAACTGTAGCGTACAGTCAGTTGGTCATGTCATACTACCGGAAATCTTGCATCAGGACGGCTTTGTCCGCCTCCACACACCCTTAGCTGTTAAAAATTTACCAATTCATAATACCGATTTTTCAATATACTTTATAAATTTTATTTAAAAATTTCATTAAAATTGAGCTCTCCTGCTCTTAAAGAAAAAAAAACTATTAACTAAATAAAAATGTAAATTCAAAATTCTTAAAAACTAATAAAATGTAATAAAAAAATAACAAGCCTACGGTGAAAAGTTAAAATGGTATTGTCTTAACTGAATTTAACAATTTTTTTTTTTTTAAAAGGACCTTCTGGTCTTAAAATTTAGGACTTACTACTTTTTTCCTGGTCCCTCGGTGTCCTGCCGGCAGCACTACGAAGAACTGGAGTCGAAGTCGTTGGAGCTTTGTTTTTATGTAAAAAAAAATTATTAAAAGTCAGCCACCGAAACCACTTTTCACTTATCCAATCAAAAAAAAAAATTACTAAATAAAAAAAAATGAGCTTACAAAAACAATGGAGAACTGAATTCTTTACAACACTAAACAGAAATTATATTGAGGAGCTCTTTAAGTTTTTCAATTCACTTTTTCTTTACAGTCTTCTTTTTCTTTAATGTTGTGCTCAGCGAAGCAACTCCTTTGCACAAAAACACAAATAAATCTGGGTATCTCCCTTTGGTTTATATATATATATATATATACTTCTGTATATGTATATATAAAAAAAAATCCGTGGAGATTCTCGGTCTTCGTGCCGATGAAGACTTTTCTTTTGGTCTTATCCAAAAGAAAGCTTCCCGTAAGGATGTCTTCGATGATTAAAAAAACTGGCAGAGGCTCAGGTCCCACTGGTGCAGTGCTTGACAATCCCGGTAGGTAGAACCCAAACCTAAGGTATTGAGGAAAATCTTCTTTTAGTGAAACTAGTGATATTTCACAAAAAAAACTACATACCTCTGCAAAAGAACGTATAGTTTTGTATAATTGCAGCTACTCTACTTTTATCAGTGTTGAGGATTCGCCTCCTCGGAGTTTATAATTTTATGTTCTGTAGGTAAGTATTTCAATATATATGTATCAATACAAATGTACAATTTTCACTTAGTGCTTTTTCTTTACCAATTATTTTCCTTTCTCTACAATTTGAACTTTTTATTGGATGTGGTTCCAAAATTTATTGTTAAAATCCTTCGATTTGCACCAAAAAGAAGAATTTACTTTGTAATAATTTTGAATCTATGACTCAAATAAACGAATGGCGGTTTACGTTATAGGTATTTTGCACTCCGATATACTTTTGCTATGACCATCAAATCCTACAAAGGTCAACCCCAGTCTTCATTTTCATGTAAGTAAATAGTTACCTCTACATCTGAGTGAGATAACTATTTCAATCCATATCTATAAAAAAAAATAATAGGTCGCATCTCCTATCCTTATCATTAAATTGCATTTACCCCTGACCCACATACTTAAAATCTAACTTACATACCTACATATTGCACTAATTATGATGTTTTCCATCATACATTAAATAAACATAAACTTAATACATATTACAAACAAAACTACCTAACTTCCTCACATTTAAAAAGTCTACACAAAAATAATAACATTTCATTTAAATTCACCACATCTGGCAATGCTACAATTCATTTTGATTTGATTTCTCAAACTGAACGAAATTCTTTTAGCTTACCCGACCCCCTTTCCTTCAGGTGCGAGCAAGAAAGATATCGACTTTCGCATGCGCACCTGAAGAGGCAGACAATAAAGTCAAACAAATAAAATCAGAACTGTCAAACAGAAAAACAAAACGTAAACAAGAAGATGCAACAAATTGAAAAAGGTGAGTATAAATAGTTAAAATTTAGTGCTTTTAATTATCTATGCTTCCAATATTATTACTAAAATTTGTTCTTTAAAGTATTGAGAACATTTTTCAGCAATAATACTGGAAACATATCTCAAATGCAGATTAGACGGTGTCTCGGAAAAATTTCTGTGCTTGCACATGGAAATTTCCAAAACACCGAGATCTGTTCTTTTTGCAAATTTACCTTATAGGAATTTAATTAAAACTAATTTAAACTAATACTTTTTCTTTTCTTTTATTTCATAGAAATCATTAAGAACGTTTGCAGGAAGGCAAAGAAGCTACCACAAAAAAAAAGGAGGAAGGAGGACCTGGGTTGGAAAAATCTTGCCCACCGCAGCGCGTCTACCGCTGCGGCAAGCGCCTTGGATTTTTTTTTTTTTTTTTATTCTTCGAAATTTGCTGCAATCAACCTAAGGGGTTGATTGTATTCAGAAAAGTAAGGAAGGTAAGCTCTATCTTGTCTTGCTCCGTAACACGTATATTTTTTTTATATTTATAACCCCCATTGCCTTTTACTTGTTTCTGTGAATCAAATGGTTTCCTATACGCATTTGTATCGTTTACTACTCTAGTTGCTGGTGAAAAAAGACGTGTCGTTTCCTGAAGCTGACAAAAACACCGAATAGGCATTGACTAAGTGAAGGAACCAAGCTGATTTCACTCTTAGAACATAAACCATAGAAAAGAGTTTGGAAAATAAAGAAATAAAGTTCGTTTTATAAAAGAAATTACACGAAAAGTTAAAAACTAAATTTTACAAAAGAAACAAAGAAATTTTATTAAATAAATCGGAAGTGAAATACGAACGGAATCACGGATCTCTCTCAAAAGTCAAGGAGTAGTGTCTCTTCGCCGTAAAAATTCCCTCCCGTCTCAAGTAGCACTGTTGAGGTGAGTTCAATTTCAATCTCTCATAGATCACAACATCCATTAATATAAAAACGAAAACACAAAACCGAAATAATAATAAACACGAAACAACAAAAATTGATGCTAAACATATTATTTTATAAATAATATTTGTTCAACGCAATATAAATATAATATTAATAAACACGCGCTCTTGACTTTTGTTTTGTTTTGTTTTGCTCTGTTGACAGTTTGTTGACATTTAATATAACATTTATGTTGACAGATCAATTCTTGACAACCAAGTAAAAATTTAAGCCTTAAACAAAATGACCGATTCCCAGAACTGCACTACCGACACAAAGTTAGACATAATTATGTCTGCCATTACTAATCTATCCAAAGAGATAAGACATGAAATGAAACAACAAACGGATAACATCGAACAAAAACTAAACTGCATTATAAATAAAAATAAAATAATAGAAGAAAAGCAAGAACATTTAGAAAACAAAATTAAATATTTGGAAAAATCACTGAAAAGAAAAAATATAGTCATTTATAACATAAAAGAAACAGAGAAAAATAACGAAGAACTTCAAAACCTGGTTTTAAATCTTCTTAACAACATTTTGAACATACAAACCTCGATTTTTGAAATTGATTTTATACGACGAATAGGAAAATATAAAGAAAACAAAAGTAGACCTTTATTACTTGGATTGACAACTCAGATTAAAAAAGACACAATAATGAAAAATAAATCGAAACTCAAATTTTATAAAGATGATATTATTTACATAAGAGATGACTATACTAAAGAAGACCTGAATAAAACCGTTCAAGAAAGAACAATACTAACGAGAGAAATCGAACCTGAAGAACCAAATTTTACTGTGAGTAAAACTTCGTATGCAAGAAATCCACAACAAAAAATGAAACGAGGTAGACAAAATGAAAAAGAATTAAATATAAATGACGGTCCAGGTTGTACAACTACACTAAAAAAGCCTAAAAACAATACAGAAGCAGAAAGAAACGACAAAAGAAGCAGGGACAACACTATACATAATTTTTTTCAAAATATACAAAGAGATGTAACCGTATCGACAAAGGATGATAACAAACAATAGCAACAAGAAAAACAAAACCTGCACAAAACAAACAAATTTAAAGACAATACCTCAAGACGATTAGCCATCGTGAGGAATAACGGCCAAAACCCCCCAAACTGTCAAACAAAAACAAATAATACCAACAATAACAAAAACACCCTGAACTTATGCACATTTAATGTAAGAACCTTATCTACAGAAGCGAGACAAAACGAACTAAGATTGGCGATATCAAATATAAATTGGGACATATTAGGACTTTCTGAACTAAGAATAATGGGAAAAAATATAACAGAAAACAAAGACGACATATTCTGTTATATTGGCGAAACTAAAGGATTATATGGCGTTGGATTTCTTATTAAAAAATGGTTAAAGGAGAAACTTATAGACATACGATTTTTCAGTGAAAGAATTTGTAGTTTAACTCTAAAGCTAAAAAATACAAAAACAACAATAATACAAGTTTATGCACCGACAGAGCGAGCCAACGACGACGAAATTTCGGAATTTTATAATCTTCTGGATAGAGCATACAACGAAACAAAGACAGAATTAATGTTCATTATTGGAGACTTCAATGCCAAATTGGGAAAACAACTTGATCCAGATGAGGAAGTCATCGGCTCCTTTGGATTTGGAGAAAGAAACAAAAGAGGCGAAGGTGTCATAAAATGGCTTGAAGAAACAAACCTAAGATTCGGAAATTCATTCTTTAAGAAAAAAGACAGCCGTAAATGGACATGGAAATCACCCGATGGAAAAACAAAAAACGAAATTGACCTTATTTTGACGAATAAATTAAAAACTTTAACGGATGTATCAGTTTTAAATAATATTAAATTTGATTCCGACCATAGACTTGTAAGAGCAAAAATATCCATCAATCATAAGACGTTAAAGAGAAATGAGCAAAACTTGTACATCCCTAGATCAGTGACTCAGAACAATATTGATACTTTTAACGAAATCTTGAGAAATGAAATAAATTTAAATATTAACGAAGATGAAATTGATCATGACTTGCAAACAATATATGACAAAATTGAATTGATAATAAAGAACGCAGCTAAGATCTCGATTATGACCGCAAAAACTGAGCAAACTGACAAAATTTCAGATGATACAAAAAGACTCATCTTACGTAGAGAACAATTAAGAAACAAGGAAATAACCACATCTCAGGAAAAAATCGAACTAAAACATATCAGAAAAGAAATAAAAGAAAAAACGAAAATGGATATTCAAATATTCAACGACAAAGCGATAAAAGAAATATTAACTTCCACAAAATCAATTAAAAAGACAAAACAATTTTTAAACAAAGGGAAAGACTGGATTATAACGATGAAAAACAACAAAAAAGATATATCAAACCGAAAAAATATCAATGAAACTGCTACACAATTTTTTGAACAACTATTTAAATCCAGCATAGATAGCTCAGACACAGATATTAATATACTACCAATTATAAACAACAACTTGAATAATAACCCACTTTTGATCAAAAGGGATATAGAGGAAGCAATTGACGATCTAAAGAAGGACAAATGTATTGGAAACGATGGTATAGCGGCTGAGATGCTTATATACGGAAAACAATCATTATCACCTATTTTGACATTGCTATTCAATAATATATTGATAAGACAAAATATACCGAAACAGTGGACTCAAACTACCATAATCCTGATTCATAAAAAAGGACAAAAAGATGACATAAATAACTACAGGCCCATTAGCAATATATCGACCATCTACAAACTTTTTTCAAAAATAATATACCGAACCATCAAGGAGAAGCTTAACAGGAATCAACCAATAGAACAAGCAGGATTCCGCGAAGGATACTCAACAACAGACCACCTACATACGATGAACCAATTAATAGAAAAATTCAATGAATTCAAGAAACCACTATACTTTTTATTCATAGACTTCAGTAAAGCGTTTGACTCCATTGAACATGGTACTATTTGGGAAGCCTTTATGAATCAAGGCATAAACCCTATCATAATCCAGACATACAAAAACATTTATGACAACAGTTGGGCGAAAATAAAAACCGAAATAACAGGACGAGAATTTAAAATAAATAGAGGAGTAAGACAAGGAGATCCGATGTCCCCACCAATGTTTAGTGCTGTTCTGGAGGAAATATTTAAGAACTTAAACTGGAAAACTCGTTATGGAATCAACATATGGGGAAAATATTTAAACAACTTAAGATTCGCTGATGATATCGTACTAATTTCAATGAGCGCCAGACAAATCGAATCGATGCTTATTGAATTAACTACTGCCTGTAAATCATATGGACTCAACATAAACCGAACAAAAACGAAAGCTATGACTAACCACACAAAAATAGACATCACATTAGATGGCGAAAGGATTGAATATGTAGAGGATTACATCTATCTCGGACAATTGAAATCATTCAAGGACCAAGAAAATAAGGAAATAAACAGACGAATCACGAACAGTTGGAAACAATTCTGGAACGTGCATCAAATAATGGAATCAAATTTAAGTAGCAACACAAGAAAATATATAATGGATTCTGGAATACTACCTGTAATGACTTATGGACTACAAGCACTCGGTTTGACCTCGATTCTAACGGAAAAACTTAGGATATGCCAGACCAAAATGGAGAGAAAAATTCTTAAAATAAGACAAGTTCAAAGAATAAGAAACCAGGACATAAGACAACAGACAAAAATCATTGACGTATTAGAGAGAACAAGAGGACTTAAATGGAGCTGGGCAGGACACATCTCAAGACTTCAAGAGCAAAGATGGACAAAAATACTTACAAAGTGGACCCCACCGGACAAAAGACCACCCGGTAGACCTAAGAAGAGATGGGCTGATGATTTGTTGGACTACAGACAAAATTGGTACAACGAAGCGAAAGACAGAGAATTATGGACAATATTGGGGGAGGCTTATGCCAGAAATATGTCTTAATAAAAGAATTATAAGATATATCAACTTTTATTTTTATGCAATTTTCAATATTATTTAAGTAACTCTAACTAGACTTTATTTTTAATAAATTTTTGTAGTTTTCTTGTAAAAAAAAAAATTGTATTATGTAATTTAAAAAAAAAAAACTTTAAATGGCAAATAAAAGCTTCAAATAATAATAATAATAATAATAATAATAATAATAATAATAATAATAATAATAATAATAATAATAATAATAATTTGTATCGTTTAATATGGTATCGTAATTTTTCAAGTCTTCCTTAGTGTAAATAGTTTTATCTGGAATTTTCTTAAATATTAACTCATAAAGACCTTTTGTCCCTGGAAAGGTTTTATTTTGTATTCTTATATTTTCTCCAATAATACTGAACTCCCCATTGCCAATAAACAATTTCCCATCTTTGGAATGTATACCGTATGTCTTATCAATACTTTTCGAATTATTTATGAACAAATCAAAATATTTTCTTGGGATTTCATCGAATTGTTCATTTGGTAATTGTTCTGCAAAAAGACGTCGTTTAATTCTATCGGTTTCTCTTCCACCTATTGGTCTTTCTTGGGTAATATACAATACATTAGTGTCGTTAAAAGTTTTGGGAGTGGTGAATTCATCTTTAGAATCGTTTTGTATTTTTGTTTTCTTTATAGGCGTTTGGTAATAGTTACTTTCTTCTTCTTTGTCTTGATTGGTATTGATTGTTGATTTTTTGATCAATGCATTTAGAGGCTTAGGTTTGAAAGTTTCCTTGAATTGAGATTCGTAAAATGTCTTATTGTTCTTTAGAGCTTTGAATTTTCTTCGAAGGTCATCGGTCGTTTTAATAAGCTCTTTTGTTAATTTAACATCTACATTCGTCATATTGTTAGAATATTAGTTTCTTTTACATAGACAAATGGAGAAAAAGTTATGAATCAGCTCGAATATTTGTTCAATAAGGTTCAATCTAATTTTAATGTTAAGGTTACTGGTCTTAACCGTTGAAAAGTGGGAGTCTAGCTGGACTGAACTGCTTTTTACTGGTAAAACCTCTTCACTGAACTGCAGGTAACTGGTCTTGACCTTTGAAAACTGGGACTCCAACCGGATTGAACTGCTATTTACTGATAGGGATTTTTCACTAAACTGCTCTGTACTGTTTTCATCAATCATTACAATGTTAATGGTAGTGTTGGCTAAACATCGATAGTCTATCGATACTATCGATAGTCTTAAACTATCGGCGATAGTATCGATAGTAAAAAACTATCGATACTATCGAAGAGGACAAATATTTTAACAAATATTTTAATATCAAAATTTAATATAACTTTTTTGAAAATTTGTCTCCGCTCTTCGACATCCCTGTACACTTGCAAATTCAAATTCCAGTTCTTTGATACACAAACTGTCCCTGCAAACCAAACCGCAGTAGTTTTCTAGAAAACACTACTACAACTCAAAATATATCCTTCAAATGTGTGGGTTTTTTTATTTACTACTTCCCCTGCGCCGTAGAGTATACCCCTGCAAGCAAGAAAGTACGGTAACAATCGATGAAATATGTACATCAAAGGAAGTAGTTTGGTTTCTCCTGAAAAAAACAATAAACGATTCCCTTTTGAACTGTGCGAAGGAGAAATCCAGGATGTAATGCAAAATGTTGTCTCTTTTTTTTCTTGTTGTCGTTTGTCTTTTTGTCAGAGCGATCTTCGATTCAAAACATAATCATCAACAGTTTTTAAGTTGAGTTGAGTTTGTTGTGTATAATTTGAGAATATGGCGAAGCCTTTTTTTATGTAAGTTATTTTATTTTTTTGTGATATTTTTGTTTGTTTTTAATAATAAATATATTTTTAATAATACAAATGTAAATAATAATATAATATATTTAATAATAAAATTATTATCATAAAAATGCATTTTTCCTAATTTTTTTTTTTTGACTTCATGTCTATTTCGGTTCGTAGTTCTACATTCACTGCGCGTGCATCTTTGGAAGTACAAATATAACAGGTGGAATATGCGCTTCAAAAAAGTACTTCAGATGTACATCCATTGAAGTAGGTGCACCCCCCAGAAGTACTTTGGATGTGCTTTGGAAGTACTTTTATTGGCGGGGAAGTGCAGTACTTTTTTGATATTTTGCTTTTTACTTGCGATTATAAGTACTATAAGGCAAGTTATGCATTCGTAAAAAAAAAAAAAAAATTCTAACAATCAAACATGACATTACGATGATAGAGAAGTCGAAAAAAGTGGGTCCGACAATTCTGTCTGTCTGTCTGTCTGTCTGTCTGTCTGTCCGTATGTCTGTCTGTATAGTTACCTACAGCCTAAACGGCTGGACCGATTTGCTTCAAACTTGGTACATAGTATTATTATGATGTCCTACAGAGGGGTTTTTGGAATTAGCATCCTAGCTCCAAAACTAACGGTACCTGCCATACGATTTTTTGTGAAAAATTAAATTTTCTCAAAAACGGCTCCTACGATTTTGATAAAACTTTCTGAATGATGTTTTCTGTGCAAACTTTATGTTCTGCTTGGAATAGATTTTTCAGGAAAAGTCTTATAACGGTACCTCCCATAGGACCGGTTTTTTGAAATCCGATTTTCTCGTAAGCCACTTGACGGATTTCGATGAAATTTTTAATGTAGAAGCCCTTTTATAAACGAAATAATATGAATTCTTAATTTTTCCAAAAAAATATTTTTTGAGTTTTTAAAAAAAGTTTCAAAATTTTTTTTTAACTTTTGTTTTTTCCAAAAACTTTTTAATCTATATTTTTTTAATTTTATTTTTCTGATAAAAACTACAAAGTGGTAGAAGTTGGCATACTCAAAAAAAATTTGGAATATATTTTCGAAAAGTTTTTCAAAAACAACTGTTTTTTGAAAAAACTGGTCCAACGATTTTGAAAAAAAATTTCGTCAAAATTTAAAAACGTAAAAGAAACCTGATGGCTTACTTCATTTTCTCCAAAAAACGTTTTAGGTATTGATTTTAAAGTGATTTATAAAATTTCATATGATTTTATCAACGCTTTTTTCCCAAAATCTCAAGCACCCAAAACTATTTTAACACATTAGAGCAAGTTCGTACGACCCAGTCGTGCACTTTATTTAGAAAGAGATAGTACCTTTATATATTCTTCATATATTTTTATATACAGTAGGTATATAACTGAATTTTTTCCCGATCGCCTATCCTTTTTCAGTGGAAAGGAAGTACTTCTTTTACGTACATATTCCACTGGTTATTTCTGTACTTTAACGTTTGCAGGGCTAGTAATGAGTGAGTTTCTTTATTCATTCCGTATATTCGGAATATTTTTTTATTTATTTTTTTATTTTTTTATTTTTGCGTTTCTTTACTCAATGGAATATTCCGGATAAACTATTTCCTTGTTTCTTTATTTAATCTGGAATATTTGGAACGCATTCTTTCCATTCCAAGTGGGGAGGTTGTTTAAATGGAATATAACACTGTACGTGACCAGATCTTTGTATATAGACACTATAGTACTGTCGTAAACGAGTATAAATTTACGCAAAAGGCCGTCGTGGGATGTCGCTGTCAATGCGCTGGCAGCAAAAAAAGCGAAGAATAGAATGTAGCAAGAATAATATAAAATATTGCTAAGAGGGTCATATCATAAGTAATGAAATAAATGTTGAGTTAAGGTGTTGCTTGGAAACTGAGTGGAACTGGTTGTATTTTACACCTATACATACAAGGAAAATCGTTTGTATGTAAATGCATAGACAAGAAGTAGAAAAGCAGTATTTTTGTTAAAAATGCTAATAATGTAAAATGTTATATTTCAAATAAAAGCTAAATACCGAAGGAGTTTGAAAAATATAAATATGTATGTTAGTTAGATATTTTTCAATTTAATAAATATGTAGTCATTGTATACCTAGTCATTTTTAATAGGTAATTAAAAAATTTAAAAAAATTAAATATATTTGATTTTCGAATATTTTGATATTATATAGGTATTTCTGGCAATTTTCAATATTTTTACTTGCGATTATAGGTATTATAAGGCAAGTTATGCATTCGTGGAAAAAAAAGTTTTTTTTATATCGTAGAGCTTTTTTAAGATATTGTAGGTACCTACAGAGGGGAAATTAATTTTTTTTTGTAAGACAAAAAAATATCGGTACCTGTCATATAACCGTTAGGTTTAAAAGTCTAAAAAAAGTTCCTTCCATAGGAACGTTTTTTTTACTTTCGACTATCTCAATACAAAGACCAGATGCATTCCATTTATAAACTATAGTATTCCCACTTGAGGTGCGCCATCTATCGACGAAAAACTGAGCTCTAGAATACCATGGAAAGCAAAAACAACAATTTCCACCATTTTAATTGTTGTTGTTGCTTCCCATGTTATTCTAGAGCTTAGTTTTTCGTCGATAGATGGCGCACCTCAAGTGGTAGTACTATAGTTTATATATACAATGCCAGATGTCAAGTTCATCTCGCTTGACAGAAGCAGAAGCCATAATTGACACACGTCACTACTTGGAAAAATCTTTAATGGATAGAAGTTTTGTTCACTTACGTATTGGAATCATTCAACAAGTAAACTACGAGAAATCGCGATTAAGTATATCTCTGTATTCCAGCTCCTTCGGTTCCTTCTGAACGAATTTTTTCCAAAGCAGGAGAGATAATGACCAAAAAAAGAAATCGCCCCAAAGATAACAACTTAAACCATTTGCTTTTTATCAAACATAATTCAAAAATTGTTTAAGACCTACTTCATATTTCTTTTCGCTTTTCCTTCTACCTATGCTTTGCACATTTCTCTTAAACTTATATTAAACTAACATGGCATTGTTTTATTTTGTTTAAAGCTGGTTTTTTTTTGTTTTATTTTTTATTTAAACAGAATTATTTCATTTTCACTTCGATTGATTAATGGTTCTAAAAAACTATCGATAGTATCGATAGTATCGATAGTTTTTCCGAAAAACATCGATACTATCGATACTAAAATATTTCGATGTTTAGCCAACACTAGTTAATGGTCTAAATACTGAAATGTTGGCGGTTTTTATAATTTGAGAAAACAGTCAAACCCCTTTCTATATCGACCGTCATTCAAAGGGCTCTCTTTGTCAACTACCAAAAAACCGTACTTTGTGTTCCATTATTGTGCACATGCATTTTGGAATGTAATACATTTCATATCCGAATTAACGTGTTCATTGTAAATGTGTCTTAAATTCATATCGTCTTGTTTGAAGATGATTAGAAAATTTGCATTGTCTCGAATTAAATGTTTTGGTATTCGGGTATAGGTTTGACACAAGTAAACTATCTAATTGATGATGTCGTCCCATACTAAAGTAGATTCGTATTGTGTCCCATCGCAGTTGTTTGAAAATGTAAAAAAACCCAATTTCTTTATAGGTTTTATTCCTTGTCTTAGGAACTCATATTTTGGTTGATGTAGAGATTTTGAGTATATATAATATATTTTTAAATCTTAATCCGTTTGGATGTAATAGCAAACTCAACATAGTATTTGTTTTTCCACAGTTCGATGGACCAGTAATTAGACATCTTATACTATTGGGGAAAAGCTTTCCATGTTTTTTATTTATTTTAAGATTTGATGTAACTTCTAAGTTTCGCACAGGTAATTTATATTGTTGTGTAATGAAACGCATAGTGTCAATTACCAAAATAGAATCCTATATATGTAGAGTATTTATTTAAAAAAATACCATTTAGTTTCTAATCTTTCTATAGCAAGGATGATCAAATAAAAATGATGGACTATTCGAAAAATTTCATCAGTAAACAAAAGTTAGCGAAAGGTGAAGGTTTATTGAACACAGTTATAAACAAACTACCCTTTGAATTACATTTGCCTGGTTATCAGTTTTGTGGACCTGGAAAGAAACTCCAAGAACGGTTAGCTCGAGGAGATTCAGGAATAAGTATATTAGATCAAGCGTGCAAAGAGCATGATATATCATATTCCAAAAACAAAAATACACCTGATCGTCACAAAGCCGATAGAATTTTAACTGAAAAAGCTTGGCAACGTGTAAAATCTAAAGACGCTAGCTTATCTGAACGAACAAATGCACTTCTGGTAACTAATCTTATGAAAACAAAAGTAAAACTTGGAATGGGTTGTTCTAACTTAACCATACAAAAGCGGAAGGGGAAAACTGACGCTGGCACTGGTACAACTAAAAAAAAACAAAATTAAACAGTTTACCTTCAATAACTTGAGACAACTTATTGGAACACAACTCAAACGAAAGAAACCTTTCAATTTAGAAAATGCTAGCAAAATAGCCTTATCTTCTGCAATGAAAACCGTAGAAAAGAAAAGAGGGAAGATTAAAACCCCTAGAGTTATTTCAGTACCAAAAATTGGAGAGGCAATTCCATTCCTTGTACCTCTATTTGCTGGCCTTTCGGCTCTTGGAGCTCTGACGGGAGGTGCTGCCGGTGTAATCAAAGCTGTCAACGATGTAAACAATGCTAAAAAGGATCTTTTAGAGAAAAAACGGCATAATTTAAAAATGGAATCTATTGCAGTTGGTCATAGTTTACACTTTAAACCTTACAGAAAAGGATTTGGCTTATATTTAAATCCTCAGCCAAAAAACTTATAAAGTCGCTACCCAATCGTGCATTAAATGAAATAGATATACAAAATTTTGCAAGCAAATGCATCCCTCATTTTCGAGGAGTCTTTATGCGAGATAGTGTACCGAAGACTAAGCCTTTTAAAAATGAGTGTGGAATTGTTAATCTAGATTCATCAATTGGCCTCGGAACACATTGGGTAGCGTATTATAAAAAAGACAAACATATTGAATATTTTGATAGTTTTGGTAATTTGCAACCTCCTATCGAAATAATTAATTATTTGGGGGACAAAATTGGCTATAATTATACCAAACATCAAAATTATGATTCGTTTAACTGTGGTCATTTATGTTTAATATTCCTATACGATTGTTATTTTCAAAATAAACAAATAAATAAATAAGTTAATCATTTAGTCTATTTCTTATCGTCATGGCAATGACACTTACTTTAAGCGGGAGAACTTCCCAACTATCAGCAGAATATTTTCCACCTTTGGACCTTGCCAAGGTCTATGTTTGTGGATTGATTGATTTTCAAACTTATAACTCCATACCAAATGTTGACGAACGTAACAATGTATTCCATATAGGGGAGCATGCAATTGAAATTCTTGAAGGATCGTACGAAATTGAAAATATTGCTGACTATATCACCGACAAATTATTATCATTAAACTCAACTATTAGTTGTACTATAGAAGCAAATTTCAATACAATGCTGACTACAATCAAATCTTCAGAACAAATATTTTTCAATAAAGAGAGAACCATTGGAAAACTACTCGGGTTCAGCAACACTGTTCTTTCTGCCAGTGAATTGCACACGTCGGATTTACCTGTAGACATAAATAAGGTAAATGTCATCAGGATTGAGTGTAATATAATAACTGGGTCTTATTTGAATAATACTCCTGTACATACTATACATGAATTTTCACCGGAGACAGGATCAGGGTATAAGATAATAGAAGTTCCAAAAAATGTTATCTTTTTACCTGTGAATGTCAAACCAATCAGTTCTCTGACGCTCAAACTCGTAGACCAAGACGGAGACTTAATAAATTTTAGAGGAGAACGTATAACAGTGCGCTTGCATTTAATTCCAAAATCTGAATAATATTAATCTATAATAATAATAATTATAAAACAAATACCAGAAGCTTTCACTTGATTAGTTCTCCTCCGACAGTAAAACCCTTAAGACCAACATTAACAACTGAAAATAAATCTTTTCTTCAAAGCTTAGGCTTTGAGTTAAGATAGTACAATAATAAAAACAATATGAACGATATATTAAATATGTCTGATGGACCTGTCCATGATAATAGTATAACAAAGTTCGAGTATCACAGTTATTCACCCTTTGTTCAGTCATTTAATACAAGCGATGAAATACGTATTGCAATACAGAATCAAGACTTGTGTATTTTACCTAGTGAAAGCTATATCTATATTGAAGGAAGTCTTACAAAACCTGATAACACATTTTCCACTACAACAGGATTAACAAATAATGCCATGGCATATTTATTTGAAGAAATACATTATGAGCTCAATGGAATAGAAATTGAACTCAATAAAAACGTTGGCGTTACAACGTCATTGAACAATTATATATCTTCGACTAGTATTGAAAGTAAGCGGTTAGAAAATGGATCATGGACTGGAAATGCTACAATTCCAGCAAAAGATGTTTTCAATTTTTGTATGCCTCTAAAATCTCTGACGGGGTTTGCAGAAGACTATAAAAAAATTATAACAAACGCAAATCATCAATTAATTCTAGTTCGATCTCGAACCAATGAGAATATTTATCTATCTAATTCAGATGAAAATGAAAATTTAAAGTTATCGATTTCTAAAGTACACTGGAGAGTTCCACACATAACATTGTCCGATTCAAATAAAGTTACCCTATTGAAACAAATTCAATCAAAACCAATTCAAATACACTTTCGAAATTGGGAGCTCTATGAATACCCGACACTGCCAGCCACAACTGATCTTGTATGGACAGTTAAAACTTCAACTCAACTTGAAAAACCAAGATATGTAATTCTCGCTCTACAAACTAATAGAAAAAATCAACGTTCTAAAGATGCAAGTAAATTTGATCATTGTGACGTATCCAATGTAAAGGTGCATTTAAACTCCGAATCGTATCCTCGTGAAGATTTAAATCTTAAATATACAGAAGATCGGTATGCTGTTCTCTATGAAATGTATTGTAAATTTCAAGAATCATACTATAATAAACAATCACAACCGCTCTTATCACGAAAAGATTTTAAAGATATTGCTCCTATTATAGTTATTGATTGCTCACGTCAAAATGAAGTTATTAAAACAGGCCCTATAGATGTAAAAATTGAACTAAAAACATCGGTTACAATTCCAGCTTTCACATCTCTATTTTGTCTGATACTTCATGATCGTTTAATATATAACCCTATTACTGGAGAAGTTCACAAACTGACTTAAATTGAATGTCATAATTTAAAACTTTGTCAGAACGTAGTGTGAATTTATCGCGAACACACACATTATCTTAATTATGAATACCTATACTGTAGATTTCCAAGGTATTGGAGGATTGAATAAAGAGTTCATTTTGAAAGAACTTGCTATACTGTATGAAGGACATCATCATCATCATCATTTTATTGTTACACCCCCGTGCAATTTGAGTCTATTATCTACATCACTCAGAAGACAAGCCCACTGGTTATATAATAATTATCATGGATTATGTTGGAATGGAGGGTATATCAGTTTTGCAAAAGTAAAAATATTCCTACGAAGAAAAATTCAAAATGGTACTGTCTACGTTAAAGGCATCGACAAAGCAAAATGGCTAAGAAACTTACTTGCTAATGAAAATGTAGAAGTCAAAAACGTAGAAGATTTTTTTAGCTGTCCAAATTTAAAAAAACTCCGAAGTATTTATCCTAATCAAATAAAATGTGAAAGCCATGTAAAATGTTGTGCACTTCAAAATGTTTTTCTTTTAAGTATGTTGTTGAATGAGTGTAATGCGAAGTAAATAAAATTAATTTTTTATTTTTGTAAACTTAAATTTTCTTTTATTTCACAAGTTTTTAGAAACATTATTTTCATATAAGGATTGCCTTTTATAACCGTAAGGTAAGGAACTGTGGTCTTCCATAAAACGACGTTTTTCTGCTTTTGCCCTATACGTTTTTATTTCTGGTATGGTGATAACTTCATGCTCTTGAGTTCTCCGAATATTATTTGATGTTATTATTATACTGTTTTCATTATCTGATGAAGAAGAATTCAGTACAGCATTCTTAATTGAATCAAAGTTAATTTTTTGTGATGATTCATAATTCAGGAAAATGCCTTTTACCTTGCAGACAACGTGTTCAGTATTATCTCTTGTACTAAATACTTTAAAAGAATAATTTTTAGGGCCTCCACTTACAAACTCCGTTATATAACTTCCAACGCCGTAACTTTCTAGTTCATCTGTCATATCACCGATAAATTTCCCAGTAGGTGGAAGGAAATCCCCTGGTCGACTAACATATATAACTGAATCTGTGTCATAGTAGAGAACTCTTTCCTCTAAACTCTCTAGATAGCTGTAGAGTTTAAGACGAGCTAAGGTAGTTGTATAAGCAGCAATACAAACATTAACTGTCGATAGGGAGTCTTTCATTTCAAAGTTAACAACAATGTTTTCTTCATTTACGGGGAGAATATGCGACACCTCCACTGATGGATGTGTAAGTAGATGAAATAATGTTGAAGGGGTGTTCAAAACAATTGTTTGAATTTGATTTTCATGCTGTACAAATTTTCCCCAAAATGAATTCAATATAAGCTTAGCCAGCGATCTCTTGCCCGAATTTTTGCAAATTTCTGAATATTCCAGCTTAATATTTTCCTTTGCAAGAAAATCATCTATGTATTTAACCTTTTCTTCGTGAGATGAACATTCACTTGGCCATCCTGATGCTTCTTGTTTAATCTTTAGAAATTTGTTCATCATGGAAGTAAAAAGACCGACAGAATTCGTTTCTAAGTTATATTCCGCAACATCATATTCCCATATTTCGAAAATAGTAATTATAATATATCCTTTTTGAACTGCTTTCAAGACTTCGTCAATTACCCAGGTTCCAATTAATGCTCTTTGCTCGTTGGAATGAGTACACATCTGGTCTTGATTTTTTTCATCACTACAGCTTTTGCACAATGAAAACATGAGTTTTTTATTTTGCTTAATTGGTAATACCGGGTGAAGTAGGTGTTCTGGGGGTAGAATTTTGCATTTGACAATACCATTTACGTGTTCTAGTTTTGTTGGTGAACAATAATTAGCACTTCCGTATACATGGATTTTAGGATGACCAATAGGAAATTTTCCGGTTTTACAGACCCATGGGTAAAGAGAACAAATATCTATATAATGAATCTTTTCACCTGACTTACATTTAAAATAATTAAATGAATTCCCAGTTCGTCCACCATAAAAAGCATCACGAGGATTCAGCGGAGAATTTTGAATTAATTCATGGCTTTCAATGAAATTTAAATCTTCTTTATTAAACTTCTTAATAAGATGGTGAAACTCACAAGACCACATTTCAATGACTTCGTAATTAAACTTTCTTAATCGCTCAGTTTTAGCTATTGTTCTTTCATACCGTTGATTTAGTGTATCTGTTTCATTTTCATGCAAAGGTTCATCGCGTTTATGTTTCAAACATAGAGGATGACCATGAATGTAGCAGCCGTGGAATTCAAAAATTTGCTTTGTTTCTTTACAAAAACCATAAACCTTTACCCCGTTTATAAGTTCTTCTCTCTCAATATATGCGTGTTTTATGTTAATGTTTCTTTTTTTTTTTTCCCAAATCATCCACTGTATTGCTTGAACAGATTGGTTATCAATACATCTGTATCCATTCTTAGATATTAATCCTATAGTGTCAGGTTTCAGAAAGTTTCGTCTGAAAAGAAGATTACACGCTGATGCAATAGTTATCGCTTCCAAAAATGGTTCAACATTGCTTTGTTTAAGAAATAATTTTCTAAATTTTAAACAAGCTCCTGTTACTATTTTGACGTCACTCTTGCTGTATTCTACAATTTCATGATGCATGTCAAAACTATCATTTCTATGCTCCGAATACCATTTTAAAAAGTTATCACGATTTTCAGTTTTCATCGCATCAGGATTATAAAACTCTACTGCTGGTAGTTTACCATTGTAGTGTTCATTTTCCTTTGTATTAAATAAATACGGAAAGTAACCTTGAGAACCGGAGCCAAATCAAAGGCTTTCGGGAGTTTTGATAAAGCCATAGGAAAGTAATTTATTGAGTCGATGAATTTGACGTTTCCAAGCTGCATGTTTAATATTTTTGTACCTCGCATAATTAGTTCAGCGCTTAATTGTGTTTTTTTTTAAAACGTAATTTAGGATAAACTGATGGTCATACGCCTGACCATTATGAGCTATCACAATTACTTTTTTAAATTGTTTTCTCATTTCAAGCACATGCTGAAGAAAAGTTGATGTGACCATGTCTCCTTTTAAAACATTGATTGATAACTTACAACGTTGACAAAAATATAAATCTTCATGATCTATGCAATGATCACACTTGTGTTGAAATACACACAAATTTGGTTCATGTTGTTTTGTAACAATGTTTGTTTCCTCTTCATCTTTTTTTCCAATAATATTTTCTTGCCGACACTCAAGATCATAAAATATATATAATAAATCTTTAAGATTAGGTGTCTTCGTGTCAGGGCGAATGTAACAAAAATGGTCTTTTGGCACATGTACTTTGCAATATTTGCAAAAGAATTCTCCACAAATGCGATCTCGTCCTCCTCCATAGGATTTCAGGCAAAGAAGACATCTTTTTATTTGATCACAAAATTACAGTTTTCCTGATGAACTAGACATTTTGTGGTTGTCATAGCAGTTAGTCCTCTTAAAACTACGATTACAATCTGAACATACAATTTGCAGTTTTGTTTTTGAACATATTGGTGACCGCTGACATTGAGAACACTGTTTGATGCATCCATGATGATTATTTTTTGTGTTGTATGGTAAATGGCAAATTTCACAATAGAATGAGCAGCAAAATGCGGCGGTTAGGGAAGTAATCACATTAAAATGGTTGTTGAAGTATAGTAAATTTATTTGGTTCTCATTGGAATTAGAAAACCCTTCATACATTATTTTCCTACCTTTGGTTCCGTATTCATACACAGTTATTTTGTAATCTTTTAAATGATTTTGAAAAGCTTTCAATTCTTCTATTCCAGAACCATGTGCTGGTACATTTATTTCGGAATCATTTAAAAGTTTTATTGTTCTCTTTGTTTGAACTTTTAAAATATCTCTTCTTATTTTATCAGTATCTACTTCCTTATCTGCATATGCCTTTGCTACAACCAAAGCACGTGGAAGGCATAAATTATCTGTATTTTTTATGTACACAATTCCTTTTCGTTTGATGCATTCTTCCTCAAAAGTGTTGTGCATCTTTGATGGATTTCTTCCCTCCTCAACTGGCATCTGCACCAAAGTAACCGATAAGCAAAAGTTATCTGTGCTTATTCCTTCGGAGTTGCTCTGGAAAATTTTCGATATCATGTCCCATATATCAGAAAAACTCAATTCTGAGCAATTCTTATAATTAATCCACCCACTACCGCGGTTGCTTTCGAAGCTTTTACCAGTAAAAGTCACACCCACCTTATCGTTGGGACTAAGATCTTTGATGGCTAAACATAAAATATCTTCAACTGCGTTCTTAATCCATGAAGTAGGTTCTTCTTGGTCTGGAACAGGATTTAATGCGAATTCTATTTTGCGCCCTTTCATATTAAATCTTTTGATATTGGTTACAATATCGCTCATAATTTCAAAACGCTGAAAGTCCAAGAAAAAAAAAGAGACGTTAAATTTTTTTCAATGCCATTTATTTATTTAAAAGCATGTTTTTGGCAATTGAGCAAATTATGCTCGTCATCAAAATACAGTGTTGGTAATATGTTTACCTCATGATGCTTTTGTCTCCTATTTTTTTGTGGTTGTTGAGGTTGTTGTTTCTGCTGCTTCTGCTGTTGTTGCTGCCGTTGTTGTTGCTGCAGTTGCTGCTGCTGTTGTTGCTGCAGTTCCTGCTGTTGTTGCTGCAGTTCCTGCTGTTGCTGCTGCAGTTGCTGCTGTTGTTGCTGTTGTTGTTGTTGTTGCTGTTGTTGCTGTAGTTGCTTTTGTTCCTCCTGTTGCTGCTCTTGTTGCTGCAGTTCCTGCTGTTTCTTATGTGACTGCTGTTCCTGATGTGGCTGCTGCAGTTGCTGATTGTTTTCATCCTTTAGATGAAAATCAACATGGAATGATAAGTCTCCATAAGGCTCTACTACTTCGAAGGAACATTGCCTCATATTAGCAATGTCCTCGTTGTCCAACTGAGAGTTGCACCGTTTCGGTAAGAAAACAGAACAACTCTCCAGTTATAGCATGACTTGCTCGCCATATTTTCCGTTTACCCTCTTGCATTCGATTATAGGGTAGCGTTTTTTCTGAATGAGTTTTGCCAAACTCAATATTGGTTTGTGCAGTTTGTGCATACACGGAGAGAATTGAAAAATCACCAATTGCGAAATATTCAGTTGCAATTTACAAAACATGTTTTTTTTGTTAATCACGGCGCTTTGATTCGAAACTGATAGAAAAGTATGGCAATGTAAACTTTCAGTTCATCTCAAATTACAACAATTCCTAAGTTGAGATTTACAATTAAAAGTTATAATTCAAGCTTGTGCCCTTCAAAGTAAATTACAACCTTTTTGTCGCAATTTACTACTTCAAGGGAGTAATTCCATTTATACTTTTTACCAATCTGGATTTGCTAAAATTTTTTCGTGATTTACAATCACTGAGTATTAAAATCAACTCAAGTGTGTCTGACGGCTACGTCGAAGGTCCGGAGTTCAATCCCTGCCTCCAACTAATAATTATCTATTTTTTTTTTGGTACTGTCTCTTTTGAGGAAATGTAAAATCCTCGAAAAATAAATCTGGTTAATATTAAAAGTGGATCTTTGTAAGCCATTCGGATTCAGCGGGAAATGATATTCCACCAGAATATCAACGCACATACAGGAATCGTTCAGAATATAAGTCATTAGGCCCTGGCATCGCTTGTGTCTCCAATAAATGCCTTTTTGTAGTTCTATTATGTACATAGGGAGTACAAGGTTGAATTTCAACTACACATTATATACATTTTCTTACCTATACTCAAATGATCATCACACAAAATTGTACATTAGACGTCCAAAATAAGACGACTAGGTATATTTTTCTCGCCAATAAAACATAATCTTAATTCAAAACACCCCTAAAATGTAACTCATATTCAGGTTGCTTCTTATTATTAATTTTGATATCCGACTTGGATGCATCACCATGGCCTAGTAGATGTGTGCTTGGTTGGTATGCAGAGGGTCTCGAGTTCGATTCCTAGAATCAGCCAAGTAAGTAAAAGTTACATCTTTCAATAAATAATAATAAATGCTTTCCAATAAATAGAAAACATTGCTTCTCTCTCAAAGCGATATAATTTGTTACAAATTGAGTAAAATGGGGTTGCAATTTACGACTTTACCATTCATTTTTTCAAAAACATATTTTTGATTCAAAACAAAAAGATGGAAATCTACGACTCGCTTTTTGCAATTTACAATCGAGTAAATATAAAATTGATACAAATTTGGATCAATTTTCGAATCGCGATGGCAATGTTTTATTTCTCAGGATCGAATTATTGACCCAAAAAAGTGAAAATTTGCTATTTTTGAGTATCAATATCTTCATTTCGTTCCATTTTGAAAATTGCGAACAAGGAGTCGTAATTTACAAAACCCCGAGCTAGGGTGAGAAACTGCATAAGATTTTCGTGATTTGCAGCTCATTTTTCTTGATCTGATCTAAAAATTCTTTCCGTGTATTAACTCTGGCCTTAAGTTTATTAATGAACGACATTTTTTTTTACTTTAAAGAGAAGTGTTCCTATCGGATGCTCTTCTTGCATTGTCCAGATCTTGTCCTTGCATCGTACTCATCAACTCGGTTTTCGAGATTCACTTGTGCACAATTCTTACTTTTTTTTTTTTTTTTTTTTTTTAGTAAGTACTTTATCATACTCGTACCTACTTTTCATAATGATTGCCATATTCATCACAATTCCATACTTACTTCATATCAACTCCTTAATTCACCCCTTTGTCCCCATATCTTAAATATTGAGATTGTGTCATCAAAATCATCCGTTGTAGCATGAAAGAACAATTATCGTTGACCATCACTTTTTACTTGCGATTATAGGTACTATAAGGCAAGTTATGCATTCGTAAAAAAAAAAAAATTCTGACAACCAAACATAACATTACGATGATAGAGAAGTCGAAAAAAATTGGTCCGACAATTCTGTCTGTCTGTCTGTCCGTGTGTCTGTCTGTCTGTATAGTTACCTACAGCCTAAACGGCTGGACCGATTTGCTTCAAACTTGGTACATAGTACTATTATGACGTCCTACAGAGGGATTTTTGGAATTAGCATCATAGCTCCAAAACTAACGGTACCTGCCATACGATTTTTTGTGAAAAATTAAATTTTCTCAAAAACGGCTCCTACGATTTTGATAAAACTTTCTGAATGATGTTTTCTGTGCAAACTTTATGTTTTGGTTGGAATCGATTTTTCAAGAAAAGTCTTATAACGGTACCTCCCATAGGACCGGTTTTTTTGAAATCCGATTTTCTCGTAAGCCACTTGACGGATTTCGATGAAATTTTCAATGTAGAAGCCCTTTTATAAAGGAAATAATATAAATTCTTAATTTTTCCAAAAAAAAATTTTTTGAGTTTTTAAAAAAAGTTTCAAAATTTTTTTTTAACTTTTGTTTTCTCCAAAAACGGTTTAATCTATATTTTTTTAATTTTATTTTTCTGATAAAAACTACAAGGTGCTAGAAGTTGGCATACTCAAAAAAAATTTGGAATATATTTTCGAAAAGTTTTTCAAAAAAAACTGTTCTTTGAAAAAACTGGTCCAACGATTTTGAAAAAAAATTTTGTCAAAATTCAAAAACGTAAAAGAAACCTGATGGCTTACTTCATTTTCTCCAAAAAACGTTTTAAGTATTGATTTTAAAGTGATTTATAAAATTTCATATGATTTTTTCAACGCTTTTTTCCCAAAATCTCAAGCAACCAAAACCATTTTAACACATTAGAGTAAGTTCGTACGACCCAGTCGTGCACTTTATTTCTTACGCATATTACTTTTCTTAATGAAGAACAAAGTTATGCTATTTCAAAGAAAGGAAAACTCACAAGTGTTCCCGACTTCAATGAAAAAAAAACAAAGATCGAATCCAATCAATCCTTCTGCACAGCTATGCTGTGTCAGCTTAATCTTTTTAATTCAATTACACAAGAAGTGTAAACATCCTCATCACACCCATCATCTTTCTTTTGTCTTAAGAACTTGAGATACAAAAAAAAAAAATGCATGACTGCGGATTCAACATAAACAATCACACTCATTTCTCGAACCATTGAAAAATTCCAAGACATACTTTTCATACCTACTTTTCATAATAATTCCCATATTCATCCATATTCCATACTCAATTAACTTCATATCAATTTCCTTTATTCACTCTTTGCCTCCCCCATATCTTAAATACTGAGATTGTTTCATCTTAATCAAAATCCAACATCCGTTGTAGCGTTTGAAAAATCAATATAAGAATCAATTATCATCATTTTTTTTCTGGAGTTCTCGACTTAAATGAAAAAAAAAAACAACGATCGAATCCAATCGATCGCTCTGCACCACAATTATGCTGTGTCAGCTTAATCTCTCAATTCAGTGTAAACAATCGCATCACACCGATCATATTTCTTTTCTCTTAAGAATTTGAGATACAAAAAAAAAAAAAAAAATTCATGACTGCGGACTCAACATAAACAATCACACTCATTTCACGCACCACTGAAAAATGAAGTGCACCTATTCCTACTCAGCTTTAATGCAAGGCCCTAATTCTACTACTACTTTTCAAGGTCAACCTGAAGCTTGTACTTCACGTACAACTATACTATATAGAGACCGAAGCCCATGGTACACTCTGTTGAAATGACTCAAGCTGCCGACCTGGACGCGTTAATTGATAAAGTAAACGGCATGCACTACGGCAATGCTTCTGTAGCTAATTCGCCTCCACGGCCACCGACCGCGTCGAACTCCCATCTTCCAGGAAGGAACCCACAAATGGGGAATGAATTTCGATGGTCGCAATATTCCGGTAGATGACTTCTTTTTTCGACTCAAAATAATTAGAAGCAGCTACAATGTACCTTGGGATGACAAAGTGCTGAATTTTCACCATTTCGTCTCAGGACCAGCTGAAACTTCGTACTAGACGTACCTCAAGAATGATCATAATGTTCCAAGGATGACTTTATAGTCGGCCTTATTGGAACATTAGCAGCCTGCCTTAGTTGGCATATGTTTGTCGAACTATTCAAAAGTTCATGGACAAAAGAGAGCCTGTATTGGTACTTGGAACACACATCCGAAACGCCAAGTGAACGAAGAAGAATTCGGGATAGATACATAGACAATAGCTACACCAGTGCAGATCAAAGCATTGAGACGAGAGTCAGCTTATATCAAGTGCTGGAACTGCAAGGGCGTATGTCATAGTTATTGGGAATGTGTCAAACCGCTAAGAAGCTTGTTCTGTTACAAGTGTGTTTTACCGAAGCACGTCACTCCAAATTGCCCTAGGTGTACGGAAAACCGCAAACTGGACAATCCTTTTTCCGGGGGTATTCGTCCGGAGACTCAAAACCCGGAACAGTAAGCCAAAAACCTCGTAAAGAAGAAAACCCAAACCCAAATTTGAAAAAACAAAACCCCATCCTTAAAACTACTTTGATTGAAAAACCCATTAAGATTTTAAAAAGAAATAAATCCACTATTATATTAGAATCCAATAAGAATAAGCTAATCGAAGATAATGATAACGAATTAAATGTCAATACCGCAAGCAATTTACCACGCAAGTCGTACCATGAAAGATTGAAAAATTATTACGAGACGAGAAGACGCATCTTCAACCTTCCAACCATAGCTTAAGATTTTGCTGTTGCGTTCCTAAAAATGTTAAATCTAGTGCGATGACTTTCTGATGCCGTGAAATTTGGCCATGCTGACATATGTACATACATTTTAAACCATTTATTTTTAATTGTTCTGTTTTTTTCGCGCGAATTTTTGTTTTTTCACACCTCAAACTGCTTCTATGTTGGGCAAAATTTTTTGCGCTCGCTACGCATGCTAAAAAGCATGCTGCATTTTCTTTTTTGTGCAAGCTCATCATACTTAATCATATACAATTATTTGATTTGAAATATTTTGGTTTGATAAATAAAAAAATGTATAGCTTAAGATTTTGTTGTTGCGTTCCTAAAAATGTATATGTAGTAAAAATTTCTTGTAGGTACTTACATAAATAAAAACAAATAGATTTATTATGTTGTCAAAGAACTTAATTTACAATATGGTTTCATTCAGGACTTTTGTCCCATTAGAAACGAAATAAAAACGGGACTTGTGACCCAGCTCAGTGAGTTATAACTCCCGAATTCATATTCGGGGATTTGGACCTACCTAAGTGGGTTATAAGTCCCGAAAGTCAAATTCGGGACTTTTGACTTCGGGACCAGTTTCCCTGCGCCATGATCAACATTTTGGATTTCTATATAGTCCCAACTCTTTCTCAACGTCTTTACCTCGGAGTGGATTTTTGGAGCGAATTTGAAGTTGCACCACACTTAATTCCTGGGATGAGCATAAGCCCATCTCCACACGAAAATGAAGAATACAAAGAAAAATGCAAGCTTTCACCAGCCGAAGATAGGAGCCTGAAGGAAGTCGTAGATGGATTTGCGTCATTCACGCTCAAATGAGAAGGACGAGCTTGCTTGAAAACAAAATAGATACAGGAGACGCGATGCCGATCAAACAGCGGCATTATCCCGTCTTCCCAGCCATTCAAGCCCTCATGCATGCGGAATTGAACCGCAAAAAAGTAAAAGTAAATTCTGTAACGAAAAAGAATGCGGGCCCAATTGCACATATTGAGGGCCTATTGTCGCGTCTGTCAGATACTCACTACAATTCCAGCGTAGATCTGAAAGACGCATTTTGGCAGATTCCGTTGGAGGCGGGATCCAGGGAAAGACAGTGTTCACCGTCCCAGGGCGTTCCCTCTATCAGTTCACAGCTATGCCATTCGGCTTATGTAACGCAGCGCAGTCACTTTCCTACATTATGAGCAACGTAATTCCTTCAGTCCTCAGAGACTGAGTGTTCGTCTACTTAGAGGACTTACTAGTAATCTCTAAAACTTTTGAGGAACATACAGATATATTAAAAATAGTCAGTGAACGTTTGAATGAAGCAAGTCTTACTATTAATGTAGCGAAGTCGAAATTTTGCTTTAACGAACACCATTACTTAGGATATAAAATTGGCCAAGGATGTTTAAAAGCCGACCCGGCAGAAATAGCAGCGATATCAGACTTCCCGGTACCGATTACCCAACGCAAAGTAAGAAAAATTTATGGTATGGTGGGATGGTACCGGAGGTTCGTTAAGTACTTTTTAACACTAGCATCTCCCTTGACTGATACCCTGAAGAAAGGTAAAACCTTTGAATTCAATCAAGAAGCCCTTAAGGCATTTGCAGACATTAAGTCAGCCCTGACTTCTGCGCCAATTCTGGTAAGCCCAGACTTTACAAAAGAATTTATTATATTGTGCGATGCATCCGCGTCCGGTATCGGATGTGTTCTCTGCCAGCGTGATGAGAACGGAGCTGAATGTCCCATCTACTACTATTCTCAAAAACTTAAAGCCGCGCAGAGGAACTTTTCCGTTACCGAACGCGAATGCCTCGCCTTCCAGGGAATACAGAAATTCCGTGCTTATGTGGAAGGTTATCAATTGAGAGTCATCACTGACCACTCCAGTTTGAAGTGGTTGATGAGTTTGAAAGATCCCAATGGTAGACTGGCCAGGTAGAGCATGAGGCTCCAAGGCTTCGACTTCGTGGTTGAACATCGAAAAGGTACACTAAACGTGGTTCCAGATGCTCTTTCCACAGTTTTCGAAAACAAATCCTTGAGTTTTCAATCCACAATGTCAAGTTCAACTCAAGTCGAACCCACTGAAGTCCTCCATATTGACCTTGACAGCCCCCATTTCAATTCTACCAAACAGAAACAGCTCATCGACCACATCAATTCAAACCAAGAGCGACTACCAGAGCTAAAGATTTCAGATGGTTACATCTACAGGCAGACAAAACACACTGTAGGAGATCCTTTACAGGATGATCTAGTCTGGAAGCTCTGGGTGCCGTCAGCGATGACAGACGAATTGATAACCCTCGCCCAGAATCCTCCACGATCAGCACATGGCGGAATAAGAAAGACTCTGTATCGTTTGAAACACAATATTATTGGCCAAATATGTACTCTCAAGTTAAAGGTTATATAAACCGGTGTGAAGCTTGCAAAATGAGCAAAGTTTCCAATGTCATTTTCGGCGCGGATATGGGACAGGCATTCAACGTAAAGAGGCCTTTTCAGCAACTCTACATAGACTTCCTGTGGGACCTTACCCCCAGGGCCCGATCTAGGGGGGGGGGGTGCGCCGGGCATTTGCCCGGGGCGGCAAATTTTAAGTGCGGCAAAATTAGAAAATAGAGGATTACTAAAGCGTGTTTCCGAAAAATGTTTACTTGTTTCCTTCTAATTAAGATCATCATGGCAGAAAATATATAAATCAGAAAGAATTTTGATTTTTCTCACAAAAGTGTGATGAATGTGTGGAGCTGAAGTAAATGTATTCTCTGAACTCTCAATTAACCGAAGAAAAACACAAAACATTTTATCCGTCATCAGAAATATATTCATGTTTCCCTACTGGGAAAGTACATAAATATGTAGGTACAGTAAAACTACTTTATAACGTACTCTCCTTTCTATAGCAAATTTCATTTTGTTCCCCTTCTTCTTAAAAAAATATCCCATATTAGTTAGGTTCCATCGAATGTATAGATGTATTAAAAAAATGTACAGTTATTTAGTTAAAGTTTGCAAAGTAGCGTTTCGAAGGTAAAACAAGTTCAATCCTCAGTAGTTGTTTTAACAAAGCTGTCATTGGTACTTTTGACAATTGGTCCGATGAAGACTAAGGTCAGCGATATAATTAATAATAATCGAGAACAAGCAATTTGAAAAGAGTTTACTTCAGACGAGACGAAAAAGCACTAGGTACTATAGTGATAAGAGAACTGCATTAAGAATTTTTGAAGTTTTATTGAAACAAGTGATAAAACTAAAGATGCTGCAAATTTTTTGTTTTCTAACTTGGAAGATTTGTATAAAATAAAAAACAAAATTTTAAATGCGCAATCAAAAATTGAAGTTTTTAACAAAAGATATGAATTTTTTTCATTAATTTCCTTTGTATACCAATTTTCTTTGAAAATAAAAAGAAACAAGAGGTTTCAAAACACATTTCACATTTCTTTATAACGCATTTTATAATTTTTTTTCCCCTCGAAGGTTCGTTATAAAGAATTTTGACTGTGTATGTCCGTCAAAAATATAAAGTCGAAGTATTTTATTAATCACTTAAAAACCGCTAATTAAAACGTTTTTTGGGAAAAAAATTAAGTCATCTGATTTCTTTAACAGTTTTGATTTTTTTAGAAAAAAAAAATTTCTCGAAAACATTTTTTTTTTTTTCTTGAGAATGCACTTTCCAGCACTTTAGGCATTTTTCTGTTTGCATTCAGTAAAGAGCTCTGAACAAAGTTCGAGTTTATTGAGCTCGCTCTGAACGTACTGAAAAAACTTATTTTTGTTTGACAACTCAGGCTCTGCTGTGAACTAAAAAAACGCCTTTTATTGCTTTTTATCAGGAAGACAAAATTACAAAAATTATTAAATTGGTTTTGAAATAATCAAACAAAAAACTTTAATTTTTTATAAAATTTTAAGTAAAAAAGTTATTTCGTTTATAAAAGACATTTCACTTAAAAAATGTCATCGAAATCCCTTAAATGACTTAGGAGAGAATCTGATATTCGAAATTCGGCCCTATTGGAGTTACCGTTATAAAGAATTTTATAGACAAATTTATTCCAACCAAAGCATACATTTTACTCAAATTTTTTTAACAAGATCGTATAAGCCGTTTTTGAGATACCTTAATAAGTTTGTCAATAAAAATCACATGGCAGGTACCGTTAATCTCGGAGCTAGAATCTAGGTCAAAAAAGCAATCTATCAGATGTTATAATAATACTGTGTTCTGTGTACCAGGATTGAAGCAAATCGGTCCAGCCGTTAAGGGTGTAGGGTCCGATACAAACAGACGGACAGACAGACAGAATTGTCCGATCAATTTTTTCAGCTTCTCTATGATCGTAATGTCATGTTTGATTGTCCAAAAGAAAATTTCCAACAATATTACATTCTTACGGGTCGGAATGAATACCTCCATTTTTAAAAAGTCGGTCAAAAAATGCACGAACGATTTTATAACTTATGTGTTCTCATTGCAAAAGGGCGGCAAATTAACTTTTTGCCCAGGGCGGCGAAAAAGCTGGATCGGGCCCTGCTTACCCCCGCTCTGTTGCAATTCTTATATTATCATTGTTGTCGATCAGTTAACAAAATTTGTCATCATTAAACCATTGCGGAAGGCTAATGCCTTAAATAAAGTAGGATTCCTTCAAGAGGAATTCTTTTTAATGTTCGGCGTTCCGGAAAATATCCTTTCCGATAACGGAACACAATTTCTAGGACATGAGTTTACAAAGCTATTAGAAACATATGGTGTTAGGCATTATAAAACAGCAGTTTACTCTCCCCAGCCAAACGCAAGCGAACGAGTCAATCGCTCAATTCTTGCAGCGATCAGATCATATGTCAACCCAAAACAGACAAATACGGATAAGGATTACGATTTAATTGAGCTTCTTAATTGAGTAAGATTCTTGTCGCGGCTTCATAAGAAGATACTATTCGATTTGGTGAGTACTTGAAAGAAAGTTTTGCTGCATATTTCCCCGATGTCAAGCGGGTGTATGTTTGTTAAAAGTGATTTTCACAATCCATTTATTCTGGAGTCTTAGTTTGACTAGGAAGTTCGTGTGATTCCATTTCTTAGAAACGGGTTGGGTTCGATATCCCGCTTTTTATAATCCCGTTTCTTAAAATCCCGATCTTGAAATCCCGCTTTTTATAATCCCGCTTTTTATTATCCCGCTTTTTTAAAATCCCGCTTTTTAAAATCCCGTCTCTTATAATCCCGTTTTTTACTATCCCGTTTCTTACTATCCCGCTTTGCAATCAAAAGTAGTTGTTTTATTTTAAAAAATCGCGCGATTTTTTAAAATAAAACAACTACTTTTGATTGCAAAAGCGGGATAATAAGAAAATTAAAATAAATTAAGCAATGAGTGATTTTTTTAAATGCATTTTATTTTAACAATGAATATGACAATCTTCAATAAATTACAAGAAAAAAGTATAAAGTAATGCTATACGATATTATTCAAAAGCGAACAAAAAAAAAACATTAAACCATCAACAAATTTTTTATTTTATTAGTTTTGTATATTATAAGCAATGCGACGCAAAAAACCTGTTTTACTCATATTTTTTTCTATTTCCCATTATTTTTTTTTACTGCACGTGACTTTATAACATTAGCATATTTTATAAAAAAAAGCGGGATTAGCGGGATTTTAAAAAGCGGGATTATAATAGATCGGGATTTTGAACAAGCGGGATTTTAGAAGACGGGATTATAAAAAAGCAGTATTTTAGCAGACGGGATTTTAATACTTTTTTTTCGGGATTTTTGAAAAGCGGGATTTTAAAAAGCGGGATTCCGATACGCTCCCCTTAGAAACCTTTGACTAATTGATTGACCAAAAAATCATGAACGTTATTTTCGCAATCATTCTTACCGACTTTAAGGCAAATGCTGTGTGAAAAATAATTACTTAGATTTCCGGAGACAATCCAACCCAGCAAAATCGCATCGTCACCTCCCCGCGGTGCCCGCTGGACAGCCGAAAAGTGAACTAACGACGAGCGTTGGATCCATCAGATCCATAGGTTGTGCATCCCTGAGTTCTCTTCTCAGGAACTAGGAGCAGGAGGAAAGATACGCTCTGAAAATCCAACCACCAACACGATCTACACGTCATGCACAGGCCTCACAAGCCGGTCATGAGAGGGTAACGAAGTTGTGATCAAAAATGCTAATTATGCCTCGGATGACCAAACCAAAAATGTTGACGACCCCCCGCAAACGAAAAACCGACAACGATTTACGTATATGCACGTGCAATGTGCGTACACTAAACAGGCCGCGTAAGGCCGAGCAACTAGCCGAGACCCTCGACAGTCTACACGCAGATATAATTGTTCTTCAGGAGAAGCGATGGGATAAACCGGGCCTGAGAAAGACAGAAAGCTGTAATTTTTACTATGGAAAATGCCACCTTGGCGGGAGATCGCGCTTGTTTGGGTGCGGATTCGCTGTCAGAGGAAGACTTAGGCAAAAGGTCTTGAGTTTCCGTGAAGTCAGTGAGAGAGTGACAACGATCCGCATTAAGGCCAAATCCCACAACATTAGGCTAATAAGCGCCCATGCCCCTACAAAAGAGAGAGACGACGCTACCAAAGAATGTTTCTACGAGCTCCTCGCCAAAATATATGAGCAATGCCCAAAGCATGACATTAAAATCCTCTTGGGAGACTTTAATCCCAAAATTGGGAGGAAGGAAATATTTGGTATGACAGGCTCATCGATTTTGCAGCGGGAAAAAACATGTTGCTGAGCAGCACATGATTCCCACATCCCGACATCCACAAGGGCACATGGCGATCCCCAGATGGTCGAACCTGCAACCAAATCGACCATGTTGTGATTGATGGAAGACACTTCTCGAGCATATTAAATGTCCGTACATTCCAAGGAGCAAACATCGACTCGGACCACTACCTAGTCGGTGCAAAACTTAAGGTACGGATCTCCTTGGAAGTTCTTAGGCGAACACAGACTACACCGAGGGAAGTCAATGTTGAACGTCTTCAATCGGAAGAGACCGCCGCTGCCTATGCCGACTTCGTATCCCTTGAGCTGGCGAGAAATCCTTCGACTGATGACATGAATCCGGAAGACCAATGGCAGCTATGTCAACAAGCCATAAGAAGTGCTGCGTCAGAGGTATTGGGCTTCTCACATCCTCCCTCCAGAAACCCCTGGTTCGAATCTGAATATGCTCAGGCAAACAAAGCTAAGACGGAGGCACACAAGTCGTGGCTCCAGAGAGATACTAGAGCATCTAGAAATCTCTACGTTGAGCGAAGAAAAGATGAGAAACGCCTACTCGGGAGGAAGAAAAAAGAACACCAGCAACGCGAAGTCAAGGAGATGCAGAGATGTTTTTGTAGAAAAGAGGTACGAAAGTTCTACAAAAGGGTGAAACAGTCTATATCTGGTTTCACAAGCCGCCCTGGGCCCTGCAAAGATCAGGATGGAAACACCATAGCGGAAACGCGGCTGTGTTAGCCTTAGCCATCTGGAGAGACTACTTTAACTAGTTGCTAAATGGCGATGACAGCCAAGATCCCGCCCAAGATCAACTTTTTCCAGTTAATCTAGATGACGAACACGAATTACACCCGCCTGACCAAAATGAAATCAAAGTAGCCATCACCAGACTAAAGATGAATAAGGCAGCTGGATGTGGTGGTCTACAAGCGGAGCTTTTTAAACACGCTGGAGATGACCTGGTCAAGAGCATACACCAACTCATCTGCAAAATATGGTCGGAGGAAAGTATGCCCGATGAGTGGAATCTCAGTACCATCTGCCCGATTCACAAAAAAGGAGACCGCCTAGTCTGCGCCAACTATAGAGGAATAAGTCTTAAACATCGCCTATAAGATATTGTCTAGCGTTTTATGTGAACGTCTCAAGCTGTTTGCTGATGATCTGATAGGTACCACCGACCAAATATTCACATTACGCCAGATCCTGGAGAAAACCCAAGAATATAACATCGACATCCACCATCTATTCGTCGATTTTAAGGCCGCCTACGACAGTGTTAATAGAGTTGAACTGTATCGTGCTATGTCTAATTTTAGAATTCCTGCTAAACTGATACGCTTTATCAGGATGACGTTAGAGAATGCTCGCTGTTCCGTCAAAGTTGTTAGAGATTCTACTGAAACCTTCGAAACCACCAGAGGGCTAAGACAAGGCGACGCACTGTCGTGTAGCGGTTTTAATATTGTACTTGAAAATGTAATACGGAGCACCCATGCCAGCACATCGGTCACCATTTTCAACAAATCGACACAATTACTTGGGTTTGCTGACGATGACGACATTGACGTGATAGGAAGAATTCGAGCAGTAACCGGTGCACTTAATACTATGAAGTCAGCAGCAAGCAGAATGGGCCTGCAAATAAACGAGGACAAGACGAAGTATATGCTTTTATCAACAAAAGTCCAATCCCACCACCGACTTGGTCAGAACGTAACCATTGATAGGTATAACTTCGAGGTAGTCAGTGAATTTGTCTACCTGTAAACACAGGCAACAACATCAGCAGTGAAATCAAACGCAGACTAACTCTTGCTAATCGCTTCGATGAGAATGTCGATTTTTTTAGCTTTGTAAAAGCATGGGCCTGCAAGCTCTAATTATTAGGTATGGTGAAAGTATTTAAATTAAAGTTTTGAAAAGGTTGATTTTCAGTTATAGATGGAAGTATGAAACAGTCAATGGATTTCGAATACTCATTTACACGTGATTTTAAGGTGATGTTAATTTTGCGATTAATGGCAAATTGAGACGAAATGATTACATTTATGGATATGTCAATTGAGCTCTTTTCTAAAGCTAACATATGGGCAAAGCGCGAAGTTACGAAATGCAACTGCCATGCCGAATCCAGCAAAGCTCTGGCTGGAACAAATGTTTTGTATTTATCTCGAGCTAACACGACTGCAGTAGCAAGGAAAACAAAATGATTTGCATTTGCATTGGAAAATTGATTCGAATTAGAAGAAGAAGCAAGGGCTGATTCCAACTCCTTACTTTCTTATTAAATGAAAAGACGAGTTTTTCCAAAATTGTAGAATGCCTTTGAGCAATTTTTTAATTTTCCTATTAAATTTTACATATTCAGTATTTCCGTTTTTCTTTTAATTATATATGATTACGTTTAGTTTTTTATATGTATGTACATAGATATAGATTACACTTCAATTTCTTTCCTTTGTTTTTATAATTTCTTTCTTTTTTCTTTAATTTGTAATTAAACTTTTCTCTCATTAATAATACCTTTTTTTGTTCAAACACTTATTACTGAGATAACCTCCTTTTCTCGTCCAATTACAAATGAAAAAATGTGGAAAGTCCTCGAATAATCAGAAAAGGCGCGTCAAAAATCGAAGACAAAGACAGGTATAAGCCTTTTCATCAATGTCACACTCATTTTGTTCTTGACAGACTTTTATCGTTTTCAGTGGTTCCAAGTTCACTCAACACTCCCCCCTGGTAACTGGGTGAGAGACCCAGCTTACCACCTTCTTCGAACTTCTGAACATTTAACACTGCCAGCTTGACAGCTGGTCGCGTATAAATGCCTCCAGAAGTTTGTACCACTGCGCTGCGTACAGTATTATCTTTTCCCGCTATCACCTTAAGAACTTTACCTTTTGGCCATGTTTTTCTTGGACTGTTGTAGTCTACTATCACGACGATGTCTCCCTCTTGTATCTGCTTCTGTAGCTTAAACCATTTGGTACGACGAGTCAAATCGGGTAAGTATTCGCGAAGCCATCTTTGCCAAAATGCCTGAGCGTACTTTTCAGCGGCTATCCAGTTTCTTCTTAGAGCTACTTCGTCATCTATTGGTTCTGCGTGGAGACGTTCTGCATTAAAACCGCCAATCAGTAGATGATTGGGGGTAAGCGCTTCACTACTCTCAAAATCAATTGGCACATAGGTAAGGGGTCACGAATTCACAATGCTCTCTACCTCTGTCATCATACTTACGAATAGCTCGTCGTTAGGTTTGCGTGTTGGCGATATTTCAGCAAGGGTTTGTTAAACAGATCTAACCATGCGTTCCCAACAGCCGCCCATGTGGGGTGCTGCTGGTGGAATGAAGTTACACTTCAGCTTCAACTCGAATTCCTTGGCTATTGCACGTTTGTTCAATTCTCTTATGGCCTGCTGCAACTCTATATTTGCACCTCGAAAATTTTTTCCATTGTCGGAATATACTTTTTTTGGCATTCCCCTTCTTGAGACAAACCGTTTAAAACCCAATATGCAGGAATCACTGGAGAGGCTGTGAACGATCTTGATGTGAATTGCACGTAAGGTAAGGCAGGTAAGTAACATTCCCCACCTCTTGTCCACACGCCTTCCGAGTTTTACGTAAAGTGGTCCGAAGTAATCTACTCCCGTGTATGAGAATGGTCTTTGAAATGGTTGAAGACGAGCGTATTGTAGTTCTGCCATGCGTGGGGGTTGCGGTTCGGCTCTGTTGTTCATGCAGTGTTGACAATCTCGTCGAACTTTTTTAAGGAAACGTCCCAGACTAGGAACGAAGTAATGTTGTCGAAGTTCATTCACTACGGTTTCGTTGAAAAGGTGGCAGAACTTTATGTTAGACTCATTTACGATGAGATAGGTTATTTGATGATCCGTTGGAATGTTAGAATGATGGGTCTTTTAGTTTCCGTTGGTACATTTGCTATAGCATCGATTCGTCTGGCAATACGAATAATCCCACTTTCATCTAAGTATGATGATAATGATAATAAAAGTGCTGTGTCTGTTGTGGGGTGCACACGCTGTTCTCTCTGAGCAAGGTTAAATTTTGATATTTTTCTTTGTTTTTTTTTTTAATTTTTCTTTAAATCAAATATATTGTTTTACATTATAATGAACTGTCTTGTGTATAATAACATAGTAGAACATACTTGTTCCTCCAAAATATCTTGTGGGGACTGTGCTTCGATTTTTCACTGCGAGTGTGTTAATATTAATTTGATGGACTTGGACTATTTGCTTTCAAACAATTCTAAATATCGATGTGATAGATGTACCTCACTTCGTCGAAAATCACTGCAACAACAACATTCAGCATTTGACTCTGTGCAAAAACAACAAACAGAAGTTCCAGCCAAAAGTGCTTCATCATCTAAGCTTCAACGCCAGCAACCTTTAAGAAGTGCATCTCTGCAACAACAACAAAAATATGGTAAAGAACAATCAAATAGCGCATCGTCGTCTCGGCCACGTAAACCATCTTCGAAAAAGAGTAATTGCACAGCTACTAAGGGGAAATCACAAGTGCTCTCAGAACAGGTTTCTAATTCGCCTTTGAGTTTGTGCGAGCCAGCCAGTGAAAGAGATGAACTACAAGGGGGTTCCGCAGCAGAGACAGATGATAATATTTGTTTAAAACACTACCAAAATGCAATTACTTTGGACCTGCTTTACGGAGAGATCATCAATTTAAAAAAAATCAATACTGATTTCCTAGGCTTAGTTCAAGAACTCAGGGTTGAAAATAATCATTTAAAATCGATGGTATCCTCTCTTGAAAGACGACTTAACTGGAGGGAACAAACTTTTTTGGAGAATTCTGTTGAGATCGTTGGCATACCCGGCCTAAATAAAAATAATGGCAGCGAATGTTTGGAGAAAATCCTAGTCAATGCATTGGGGATCTCAGTTGAACCTACAGACATATCAAAATGCTACGTGAAACGATCGAAGAAAGAGATGAACAGAAACAACTCGTCTAATTCCGATTCCGCCGCCAACATGGGATCCAACAAAATTGCATCAGATGACATCTTATGTGTGAGTTTTTCATCTCAAGCTGCTAAGCAAAAAGTTATGAAGGAGAAGAGGAATGCAAAAAATAAACTGAATGCTGGATTATTTGTAGAGGGAAGGAAGGGTAATATTTACATTAATGATAGCCTAACTAAATTTAACGGTGCTCTATTTATGGAAGCGAAAAATGCTAAAAAAGATAAAAACTTTAAATATTTGTGGTTCCAAAATTCTCGTATTATGTTACGTAAGATTGAGGGTGGTAGAGTTTTTGTAATTAGTTCGTATGACGATTTAGTCAATTTGCAAGCTTGACTTGTTTTCTTTTTGTTTTAAATTTATACTTATAATGTTTAACGTTAATAATAACTTTGAACTAGACATCAATAACTCTACCGCTGTTACAAATAAAAGTTCTGATAAAATTTTCCGCTTTAAATCTGGTGAGAGCAAACCTTTTTTTGTTGTACATCAAAATATCCGTAGCTTAAGGCAGAACTTTGATCTACTAGTTTGTAATTTGGATGCCTTTGAATACCTGCCAGACGTAATATTTGTATCTGAAATATGGATTTTTTCTTGCGAAATAGACGATTATTCTATTCCCGGTTATACATTTTATGCAAATCCAAACGAATTGTATCCAGCAGGTGGTGTAGGAGTCTTTGTCCGAGATTTATACTCAGGTGAGTGTTGTAGGGTGGATCGATACAACATGGCTAGTGCAGATTTGATGGAAATTACCATTAGTATAAACAAAGTTTATTTTGAATTTGTTTGTGTTTATAGATTACACGCATCCTCAGTTCATTCTTTCTTGGATGATTTATCAAATTTGTTTAACCATCAAAGTGGAAGTAATTTTGTTTTATTAGGAGACTTTAACATTGATATCTTGACTTCGAGCACCATATCTGATTGTTATCTTGCTTTAACAGCTGAGCATGGCATTACATCTTTTATCAATGAAGTTACCAGGCCTATTTCAGGGAAGTGTATTGATCATGTTTTTGGTCGTTTTTCGAAAATAAATTTGAGTCAGTGTACTGGTATCAATTTTGATTTGCAAATATCTGACCATTGCATGACAGGTATTGTATTTAAGGACTTTTCTGATAATAAACCTAATAAGAATGTTACTTCTCAGACTTTTACTAACATTAACTATGCTTTTTTAAATTATGAACTGCGTTTGGAAAGTTGGGAGGCTATTCTTAATGAGGCAAATGCTTCAAAAGCTTACGACTTGTTTTTAAAAATTCTTAAAAGCTATATTTGTAGGTCTAAATTCACAACTATAAAAAATAAATCGCAATCACGATTAAAGCCATGGATAAGCGCTTGCATTTTGAAAAAAATTAAAGTCAAGAACAAACTACGCCAATTGTGTTACAAACACCCACTAAACTCTAACTTAAAAATACGATTTAAGAGAATGAGCAAAGAAACAAAGAAATTTCTACTTCGAAGGACAAGTATTTTTTTTTTAAATTCCGTGATGCACAAGGCAACCCCAAAAGGGAGTGGAGTATCATTAATAGTATTAGTAATAGAAATCAACCTCCTCAGTGTAACTCCATAGTGCTGCATGAAGAAGGCACTGAAATCGTAGAACCTGCAGAAGTAGCTAATACGTTTAACCAATTTTTTACCTCTGTGGGAAATTTATCGACTGATCCTAGTTGTGATTCGATTTGTAACCGATGTAGGGTGGTAGAACGAAAGACTTATAGAAATAGCTTCTTTTTCAATGAAATTACTGCGTTTGAAATTTTAACTACCATCTACTCGCTGAACAATTCAAAATCCTGTGGGAACGATGGCATTTCGAATGTTACTCTAAAGAAAATTGCACCCAATTTAGTTGATATTCTAGCATATCTATTCAATTTAAGTATTTATAGCGGAGTTTTCCCTGATGAACTTAAAGGTGCAAATGTACTGCCGTTTTTTAAGAAGGGGAATCGCAAAGAAAACAACAATTACAGGGCAATTTCGTTGCTTTCTTCAATTTCGAAAGTTTTTGAAAAAACTATTAAGAAACGAATGTATGCGCATCTGGATAGAATACATTTTTTTAGTCCAATGCAGTTTGGCTTCAGAAAAGGCTGTTCTTCTGAGGATGCTATTTTAAATTTTTGCTCTTTTATTAACAAAAGCTTAGATGAAAGCAAGTTTTGCGCTGGCCTCTTTGTTGATATTACAAAAGCTTTTGATACCGTCGTTCATGAATGTTTACGCATCTGGATAGAATAAATTTTTTTAGTCCAATGCAGTTTGGCTTCAGAAAAGGCTGTTCTACTGAGGATGCCATTTTATATTTTTGCTCTTTTATTAACAAAAGCTTAGATGAAAGCAAGTTTTGCGCTGGCCTCTTTGTTGATATTACAAAAGCTTTTGATACCGTCGTTCATGACATTCTTTTGGATAAATTATATGATGCAGGATTTCGTGGGTTTATCCACAACTGGTTTGCTTCATATTCAAAGGATCGTGTACAAAGAGTACTAATTGGGGAATTTGTTAGCAACCCTCAGGTACTGAATGTTGGTGTTCCCCAAGGGTCTGTGTTTTGTCCATTACTGTTTTTGATATTTATAAACTCTCTGTTCTCCCTACCTTTTGCAGGAAAAGTCACAGCTTTTGCAGATGACCTTGGTATCGCTTATGATTCAACGAGCCCCCTGAATCTGCTAAGTGAACTCAATCATGACATTCACTTGCTGAGGGTTTGGTTTGCAACTCATAGGTTAATTGTTAGTAGGAAAACCAAACTAATGTTTTTCAGTTTGAGTAGTGGACCTCCCCATGTTGAAATAGATTTTCACTCTTATGATTGCCAGCGTTTTAACATTAACGATTGTGCTTGTTCAGCAGCGTCCGAAGAAGTTTTTAACAAAAATGCCAATTGTAGTTCGAATTGTTTTCAAATTGAAGTAGTTAAGAACTTTAAATACCTCGGTATTACTATCGACGAAAACATGAGTTGGAAAGAACATATATCGGAATTGAAGCAGTGCTTGCGTTCTTCCATTAGGTGTTTCTATCGCCTCAGAAAGTTTTGCTCAAACAAGACACTTAAAACTGTTTACCATGGTATCTTCCATTCAAAATTATAATATGGAATTAGTAGTTGGGGTGGTGCTTATCTGAATAATCTGAAGCCACTTCTCGTTTTACAAAAGTGTGCTAAAAGAAGAATTTGTAATTCACATCGACTCGCGCATTCCATGGATTCGTTTAGGTCTCCGAATATACTTCCAGTAAGACATTTATTCTTTTTTAAAGTCTCTAAGATATTTTTTGTAAGAGCCGGCTATTTGCAAAGTCCAATTTTTTATTCACGTAACTTGCGAAGCATTAATCGCCATGTTGTTGAAATTCCAGCTTTTCGCACCACTCATTACAGAAACTCCTACCCAAATAACATTTTGAATGTTAATATCACTCCGTCGGCCTGATCTGGGTGCAAAAGTCTAAATTGTACTGACTCGAGTGCTTTCCCCGTCAGGCATCGTTGAAGCCGAAGCATGTTCTCGTTGTTGCTAAGCCCGCACACATGTGATGAGTTAGTCCACCAACTAATAAAAAGTGGCCACTCTTCGGGTCGCCCTGAGAACTGAACCTGCTCTTTTGACATTAATTGTCTTGCTGCGATTTGCGATTTGTTTAAAATTGTTGTTGTAATCGCGACCACATCTAAATTTGTATTTTTTTCCTTCCCATCTCGTTTGTCACGCAATTTGGCATCGTGGAAATTCTTTGACCCATTCTGTTCCCTGGCGCACATCCTCTCGTGTAAATTTGTTTCTTCTACCCAATCATGAACGCGATCACTGATGGTATGTGCAGTCACAACTGAATCCTGGTCATCATCCATGGAACATTGTTCAAGAATGGCATATTTTTTGTCGATATATTCTTGATCCCGCTTTGCTTGTAGTTTTCGCTCTTCCTGCAATTATTGAAGTTGTATTCTGACCCTTTTTGCTTTTGACGCCGTGGTTGAAGCGTTGCTCTTTGTTGACTTTTCGTTGCTTTGCAATTTGAATAGGCCTACATTGCCCCGGCGGTGGTGTATGATTGTCTACGAAAGTAGCATCCTTCGAATTTGATCGAACGTATATACCTGAAGCGTCAGTGTTAGTTTGGGAATTCTCCTTTGAGGTTGAATCCTGAATGGCTTGGAGCTTACTTTCACATTCGCTGCAGTGCCAATCTACATTTTCAATTTCTTGGGTAACCCCCACACAAGTAAAATGAAACCAAAATAAACAACTACCACATTCTACCATCGGCCCCTGACTGTCGGGCGCAGTGCATTTTTTGCAATTTTTATTTTCATTTGATGACAAAGATTTACGAGCATTGCGAATATTTGACTTAGGACTATGACCAACGGACTTTTGAGACATAATGACTTACCCTGTACCAATCAATTCCAGCGAGCTACAATGCGTGATGTTTTTTTTTTAATGGCACCGACAACGACGATGACGATCTGAAGCTTAGGATTGTGATGAAAACTATACCCTGATGATGAAGGTGATGATCTGAATCTTAGGATTATGATGAAAGCTATATCCTGATGATGAAGGTGATGCAACGCTATTCCGAGTTGAGCTTTGAGATGTTCACAAGCACGTCATGTTCGATTTATGTCCGTGTTAAACGAAAATTAAAGTAATGTTGAACTAGATTCCAACTCCCTACTTTCTTATTAAATGAAAAGACGAGTTTTTCCAAAATTGTAGAATATATGCTTACGTTTAGCTTTTTATATGTATGTACATAGATATAGATTACACTTCAATTTCTTTTCTCTGTTTTTATAATTTCTTTCTTTTTTTTTAATTTCTAATTAAACTTTTCTTTCATTAATAATACCTTCCCTCCCACGAGGTTCACCTTGACGTGGTATGGGGGCTTACGTTCTGACCCTTCATCAATCCAGATGCAGTGACAGAACAACCAAGCAACCTCAAAAAACAAGACAGAGATGTCGTAAAATAAAAAACTATGGAAAAAGTAAACAGAGAAGAAGAAAATCGAGTAAGGATATACGCTCTAAAGTCGGTAAAAGTCACGGCTGCCGGCGATGGCTTTGCTTCGATAGAAGAGAAGTCGCCAGTGACTCTTTCAAATACAAATATAAAAAACACAACTAAAAACAAAACTAAAAACGAAACAGCAGATGAACTCATTCCTGCTTGTAGCAGTGGTGCCCGTCTGATCGATGATAGCCTCCATCTCGGTGAGGCACTCATAGATCTCACTGACTCTGAGGTCGGGACCGTTTGAGCTGACGAAAGTGAGATGTCGTCCGGTGAGGAAAATCGAATCCTCGCAGAAGACGACTATCAATCTTTTGCCAGCTCCGACGGCTCTGAAGCGGATGTCACAGTGGCCGAAAACCCTGCAGCTGCTAACAAAGGCGACATATTGGCCAAAAACCCGGTGAACCCGGGAGCCAAATTAACCTCAACTCCTTGCAAAGGGTCAAAGTCTAGCAAACCTTCCAAAGTCTGTGTGGATGATGCCAATTCCGGAAACCGATGCTCGCATGGGCCAAAACCGACTACGGGAAAAACGGTGAATCCGAAAGAACAGAATAAGGAAGCGGACCTTAACTTTGACAAGAAGCTGCAAAACGCCCTGAGAACCATCAGAAGATATGGTCAGGGTGACACAAAAAGGCTTAGTCTCCGAGACTGGAAACGCTTGAGCTGGGCTCGCAAACTAGTCGCGAAAATGGAGGCCAACAATAAGCCAGATGCAGAACCAAAGAAAGTCGTAAAAAACCAAGCCACGAAGAATCAAACAGACCTAGGTGCCTCCTCCTCCAAGGCTGCTCAATTCAGTAATCCGAAAGCGAAACCACCGTTGGATGGTCTAAAACACTTAAGGGTCGTACAAAACTGACGACAGCAGTCATAGAAAGAGGACGAGACATAATGATTCGACAACCCCTCCGTTGTCCGCAAACAAAAAGCCGAAGACGACAAACAAAACAGGCACACCGGTGGAATTGATAAAAGAAAGGCTTCAGGTGGCCGTTATCAATGAGGGGAGCTCCGAAAAACTGCTGAGAAACGAAGAGAACTGGGCCAAGATTGAGGAAAAACTACTCGAGTGTGTAAACGACGAGTTGCTTACCTCAACTGGCACTCTGCCGAGATTCGGGTCCTTGTCGACAGTAAAGGGTTTTAAAATTCTCACTTGCCCTGATGAATTTACCCTTAACTGGCTCAAAAGCAAAATAACTGAAATGAGCACATTAATTGAAGGGGCAACACTAAAAGTTGCTTTTAAAAATGACCTCCCTACCAGACCCAAAGTCCGAATAAACATTCCGGGCCCTCGCATGACGAAAGAAAGGCTAGAGGTCTTCCTTAGAAGACTCAACCCCGACTTTCCGAGTTCCGATTGGCAAGTAATATAGATGGAAGAGCCTACGGAAACAGGCCAAGAAGCTATTATCATGCTTAACCATGAAACAATGGCTTTGCTTCCATCGAAAGGGTTCAAACTCTGTATCGGCATATATGAGGTTAAGGTGAGGCCGCTAACGGCTGCCAACTTAAACAAAAATGACAAAACCAAAAATGATGATGAAAGTGCTGCAACTAAATCTGCAGCACAGTAAGTTGGCCTCTGCCACCTTAACCTCTTTTTTGTCAAAGAACAAGACAGATATAGCCCTTATACAAGTGCCATGGATCAACAGCGGCCTCATCTGCGGACTCAAATATAAAGATTATATACTTTATTTTAATAAAGGGCCTACAGAAGATAACTATCGCACATGTATAATGGCGAAAAAGAATATAAATCTATTTCTCCTATCCTCCCATTGTAGCACAGACATGACAGCAGTGAAGTGTGAAAGAGACGAGGCCCCGCCCCTGATCCTAACCTCCATCTATTTGCCAGGCGACGAAACACCCACCCCGCCATCAGCAGCTGTTGAAGAACTTGTCGCGGTAACAGGTAGGAACGGATGGGACCTACTGATAGGTGCTGACGCTAACGCTCACCATCTCCAGTGGGGAAGCACCGACACAAATGCAAGAGGTGAGTCACTTTTTGAATTTATTATTAAGAACAATATATTGATTTTGAATAGAGGGAGTGAACCGACATTCATAACTAGAACTAGGAGGGAAGTGCTTGATGTTACACTTTCGACAAACTCTAATACTCTTATTATCAGTAATTGGAAGGTATCAAGTAACGTAACATTCTCTGACCACAGAATGATTACGTTCCAAATAAAGCACAAATTAGAAGACCCAAAGCCCTATAAAAATCCCAGGAAAACACACTGGGAAGCCTATAACAATAAACTGGCCTTATCTCTGGGCCGCTACAGTAAGCAACCTATACTCAACTGCTCAGACATCGAAACACATGTCAATGAACTAACGCTAGCTATTCGTCTTGCGAAAACTCGTGCCCCATTATCAAAGGAAAAGGCAAGCTCAACCCCGTATGGTGGTCAAAAGAGCTGTCTATCCTTAGAAAGAACTCAAGGAGGCTGTTCAACAGAGCAAAATATAGTAACAACGCTGATGACTGGAATCTTTACAAAATCAGCCAAAATGAGTACAAAAACAGAACCACCTATGCGAAAAGAGCAGCCTGGCGAAAATTTTGTACAGACATCGATTCCACAAATGATGCTGCCAGGCTCAGGAAAGTTATGTCAAAGGTTCACACTCCTCCAGGTTTCTTAAAAAGACCGGTTGATACCTGGACTGACACCTGCTCTGAAACTCTAGAAGCACTTATGAACACTCATTTCCCAGGTTGTGTTAACATAACATCTCCTATGGAAAGAGACCCCACATAAATCCTGCCTACAATATTGGCAATCAAATCGTAGACAGTAGAAAGCTGGCGTGGGCCATCGACTCCTTTTCAGCATACAAGTCTGCAGGGCCTGATGGGATAATTCCAATTATGCTCCAATGCTCAAAAGACATAATCGTTCAGATTCTGGTGGATATATTCAGGGGATGTTTAAACATAACGATTATTCCAACTGGATAGGGAGAAGTCAATGTCATCTTCATTCCGAAAGCTGGCAAGCCCACTCACACTGAGCCAAAAGACTTCAGGCCTATAAGCCTTTCTTCCTTTCTTCTTAAAACCTTAGAAAGACTCATAGAAACGCATATCCGCCTAAGACTAAATGATAATATAATCTCACAGGCCCAACACGCTTATGTTAAGGGCAAATCTGTTGAGACGGCACTTCACGAAGTTATTGGCATGATTGAGAACTCAATCCAATTCAAAGAATTCACCCTTGCAGCATTTCTTGATATAGAAGGGGCCTTCAATAATGTAGATAATCACGCGATACGACAAGCCCTAGACTCTGTCAATGTTGATCCTGAACTATCGAATTGGATTGACTCTATGCTTCAAACAAGACTTGTAAATGCGGAGTTAGGTGCCAGCAAGCTAAAAGTCAAGACCTGTAGAGGTACTCCACAGGGAGGGGTTCTTTCTCCGTTGCTTTGGCTTCTGGTTGTCAACCAGATCTTAGGTAAACTAAGTCTTAGTGGCGTTAAGGTCGTGGCATATGCCGACAACATAGTAATAATGTCCTCAGGAAAATATATTCCCACACTGTGTGATCTCCTTCAAATAGTTCTTAACAAACTCAGCAATTGGGCCAGTAGCTGCGGACCTAACGTCAATCCAACAAAGACAGAACTAGTTTTGTTTACAAGGAAAAACAACATTCCAACGGTAGACCCGATCACTATAAACGGGACACCACTTCAAGTTTCAAATGTGGCAAAATATCTTGGAGTGGTGTTGGACCGTAAACTAAACTGGAATGAAAACATAAAAGAAAGAGGGAAAAAAGCATCAATAGCATTCTACACTTGCAATAGAACCTTTGGCAGGAAATGGGGACCCAGCCCCAAAACTATTCACTGGATGTACACGGCCATAGTGAGGCCTATCCTGACATATGCAATATGTATGTCTGGTCTGGTGGCCCTTGAAAAGGCGACAAATCTCAAAACCATGACAAAAATCCAAGGACTTGCGTGCATTGGCACAACCAGTGCAATGAGAACTACACCAACCGCAGCCCTAGGAACGTTCCTTCTACAAGCCCCACTCGATCTATTTACGAAAGCAATGGCGGCCAAAAGTGCATTGCGTCTCAATCAATGCTCTAGTTGGAAAAGGGGCTATTCAGGTCACAGGATAATAATGAATTTCACAGACATTAACATTCAAACAGACTGTATTACTCCGCACATAGATTTTAACCCAGCAGCCCAAACAGACTTCCCTACAAGAGAATGCTGGATGGAAAACAGGGTCATAAATGATAATCTCGTTTCTGTCTTCACAGACGGTTCCAAAACGGAATATGGGGTAGGGTAAGGCATCTTTTCAGATAACCCATCCATTAACAAGTCACTAAGACTTCCAGACTTCTGCAGTAGCTTCCAAGCGGAAGTGCTTCCAGTCTATGAAGCTGCAAACCACCTTTTATCGTGTGAACTGGAAAATAAGAATATTGATATTTTCATCAACAGCCAGGCGGCTGTATATCCTCTATAGTTACAAAATCCAAACTGGTCGATCGTTGTCGTAATGAGTTGAGACTACTCAACGCAACGAATCCAGTAACCCTTCGGTGGGTCCCGGGACATCGTGATATACACGGAAATGAAATGACTGACCAACTGGCCATAACCGGTTCATCTCTCGAACCAAGCCAAATGGTAACCTCAATAAACATGCCACTCGAAAGGGAAAAAACGAGAATTAGCCATAGTTTCCTTAAAACCGCTAATGACAGATGGTCATCAGTCGACACTTGTCGGGTATCGAGAAATCTATGGCCGGAAATTTCAAAGAAGAAAACTGAATCCCTACTCGTGCTAAGCAGGCCTCAATTATCACTCCTGGTTGGTATCCTGATGGGAACCCACATGAGCAGATTGGGCATCAGCACATCTGACTTATGTAGGGGATGACAGGACGAAGAGGCAGAAGAGGACTCCTTTCACTTCCTCTGTGAATGCCCCAGCTTAGCCGGAACTAGGAAACTTAACCTTGGTGAATACTTTTTCAACGAGTTGATCGATATCTCTAACACGCCACCAAGAAACATCCTGAGATTCATCCAGAACTCAGGTTGGTTCAGGGAGGCCTCCACCACTTAACCCACCCACTGCCTGTCAATCCTGAACCCCTTTTCCTTATCACCACACCCAACCGGGGAGCGCAATGGATCCAATCGAGATCCAAGTGAGAAGGTTCGGCTTGCCGTTCCATCACCCCACTTAACCTAACCTAACCTAATAATACCTTTTTTTTTGTTAAAATACTTATTACTGAGATAACCTCCTTTTCTTGCCCAATTACAAATGAAAAAATGTGGAAAGTCCTCGAATAATGAGAAAAGGCGCGTCAAAAATCGAAGACAAAGACAGGTATATGCCTTTTCATCGATGTCACACTCATTTTGTTCTTGACAGATGATTATCGTTTTCAGTGGTTCCAAGTTCACTCAACAGTTGTCATCTGGCTGAAAACGAGATGGATTACTAAATTGATTGGAAGATGGTGAAGGCAACGATGATCAAGCGCGGATTTAGGCCTAGGCCCGTGAGGCCCAGGCCTAGGGCGCCAAAGTTTAGGGGGCGCCAAAAAATTTTAAGACGACTAAAATTTAAAATCGATTGGGTTTTCTGTGTATGGAAATAATCGCAGTAAAATTATATTTTCTCTTATATTACTAAAAAAACAAACAAAAAATAAATTTATAATATAAAACACAGTCCTTATTTGTGCTTAGTTTAGCATTTTTACTTTTTTTTAAGCAAGATATGCATTGCATTCGTAAAAAAACATAACATTGCGATGATAGAGAAGCCGAAAAAAAGGGTCCGACAATTCTGTCTGTCCGTCTGTCTTTATCGGCACCTACAGCCTAAACGGCTGGATTGATTAGCTTCAGACTTGGTATATAGTATTATTATGACGTCCTACAGGGTTTTTTTTGGGAATTATTAGCTCTAAAACTAAATTTTTTTTAATTTTTGATTATGTCAAAAACGGTTAGATCAATTTTTTTTTAATTTTATTTTTCAGGTAAGAACTATAAATTCCTAGAAATTCACATTCTAAAAAAAAATTTTGAATGTTTTCGAAAAGTTTTTTTAAAAAACCTTTTTTTAAAAAAACTGGTCGAACGATTTTGAAAAACAAATTGCAAAATTCAAAACATTAAAAGGAATCACTTCACTTTTCCCAAAAAAACGTTTAAACTAGTAATTTTTAAGTGATTAATAAAATTTCATATGCCCCAAGCCCCAAGTTCATGCGACCAAGTCGTGCGCTTTATTTTATTAACAAAACAAAAGAATAAATAATATTAAATGAAGTCCACATTCTGTGGTTAGTTTTTAAATAATAAATATAAGGTTAAGGAACACAAATAATTATCACATTAATATGAGCATTAACTCTAGGATGATAATGTTCACTTTAAAAAAAACTTATGAAGAAATAAGAAAAGGAATAATAGAAATGTTTGCAGAGCAGTACAACTGAAAAAGTGAAAACTGCCAACATAAAAAAATGACAAGACTTGCATGAAAGGGACAAATCTTTTTTTTTAATGTTTTCTCAATTATGTTTATTAATTATGTTACAATTTTCCATTGTTTAATTTATTATTGTAGATTGTTATACGCATTTGTATTATGTACTTGTAAGATTAATTAACTATTTTATTATTATCTATTTTATTCAATATTGTAATTAGTCTGTAAGAGTTTATGCTCTGCTTGATAATGTGAATAAATAAATAAGAAAAAAAAAAGATCTGCTTAGTTAATCCCCCCTCGGTTTTCTTGCTTGACTTCGGAACGTCAATTTTTCATAAGCTTCATTCGGTGGAGGAATTCTTTGCCCAGTGAGATAAGATGAATGAATGGTAGAGCATAGGATTTACAAGCACACGAAAAGCACATTTAATTTGTAATTTCTAGGCATCTCATCAACAGTTCATATCTTACGAGTATTATTTAAGAAATAATAAAAGAATGCCTTCTTTGAATGGATTTTAAGAGTATTGAATCAATGTTAAATTGATAGTTATTCCTTATGTTTGATGAAATGTTAAATATAAATAAAATTTGTCTTAATGTTTGCAGAGCAGTACAACTGAAAAAGTGAAAACTGCCAACATAATAAGTTGACAAGACTTGCATGAAAAGGAAAAATCTTTTTTTTTAATGTTTGACATTTTGTTCTACATTAATTTCTATTACAAATACTATCTTTCAAACAAAATCAGCATAATCGCAGTAGATTGTAGGAAAAGCATTGTGCACCACCAATAGATTTGAAAACTAAGAAAAAAGCGCAGTGGATCTACTGCTTTCGCGGTAAAGTCCGAACCATGTGTATGTTAATGCATGAAGCAACAAACACGGCCTACTTTTATTGTTTTAAACGGTTAGAATTTGAAAAAGTAATTTCGTTTTCAAATTCTGTTCTTTATAACCATATGGTGACGCTAGAACTGTTCGGGTTAGAAATACTAAGTTTTTGAGGACTCAAGGATTTGAAAATTACTATGCACATGATACTCGACGTAAAAAAAATTCGAAAGCTCCAATCAGATTAGTCAAGAGTAAATGAAAGGGAACCTTACTCTGGCCATGAAAGTTTTCGTACGAATATTTATTACCGCATTCTCGATATTTTAACTACAGAACTAACTAGACGTAAAGAAGTGTACAAACAGCTTCATGATAAGTTCAGTTTATTCGATAAATTACCTGTCATTAATATAAATGAATTAACGGAGCTAACAGCAAAGACAGTCACAAAATATTCGGACGATTTAGAAGAAGCATTAAGTAATGAGTGCATTCATCTGCAGTGTTACTTAAAACAACTATTAGGCAAGGATGAAGATACACGTTCTGCATCAAGTATAAAAGCATTTTTGCATTCACGTGAACTCTACGATATCTATCCAAATATAGGTATTGCGTTGCGTATTTATCTAAGTATTTCTGCAACTAATTGTTCTAGAAAAAGATCATTTTCCACCCTGAAAAGAGTGAAAAGTTATTTGCGTGCAGGTATGAAGCAAGAGAGACCCAATGCACTTGCATTACTAATCATTGATGCAAAATTGGTTCAAGAAGTTAATTATGAAGAGGTCATTGATATTTTCGCACGGACAAAAGCAAGAAAAAAATTCATAATATGATTTATCAGATACAAATAATTACAAGCAATTTATTATTAATTCTTTACTTAATTGTTATGTTAAGAAAATAAATGTTTAATTGATTCCTGAAGTTCCTAGATTTATTATTGTTATTAATATTTCATTATCTTACGAAAGAAAAAGGGCGCCATATCGTCTTGGGCCTAGGGCGCCGTCAAACCTAAATCCGCTACTGACGATGATTCATCTGTAGAATTTATGACCTTAGAAGTGCTTGTAGTGGACTCTTGCTCCAAATGCAACAAGGAATTATGACGACGATTATATTCCTTACAACATCTTAACCCACAGAACCTAGTAGATAAGATGCCCAGTTCTTAAGCAGCTTAGGCATAAATTCAATTATCTTGCTTCAAGAATACGTTTTTCAACAGGATTCGTTGAGAGTTTTGTACAACCATAAATGTTATGCCCAACCGTTTTGCAACATATACAACCAACATTTGTTGAGGTTGATGAATTTGATACAATAAGTAACCTTGTTTGGTTTTTGGTGCTGTTTTGAATTTTGGCTGTGGTTTACTCTTTTGTTGTTGGAGTTCTGCTGCAATCCATACTCCGTATTTTCTAACGTCTGGCACTTCTTGTTGAGAAAAGTTGACATATCATCCCAGGTTGGAAGAACATCCAGCTTAGCGTCTTCTTACCACTTGCTTGTGTTTGAGTCTCGAGTTTACTTCCGACTAAGAACGTCAAAAGTCCATCGGCGAGTTCTTCCTTCGTACCCAATGATTGTAAGGCACTCCGGTGGGCGTAAACTGAATCACTTACTTCTCTAAGAACGTAGGTGCTGGAACTTTTCAATTCGAGTAACCTCTTCATCTGAATCAACGTCGTGAACATTGAATACAATGAAGGCCATTCAGTATAATTCCCGGAGAACTTTGTAAGTGGTGTTTTTGGCAACTTCGCGGCTTTTCTTTTAACGGCCGACGTATTTAGAGTTTCATTGTGAACACTGGTCATTACACGAGTTGTTTTTGCTTTGATTAACGAAACGAGTTAAGATTTAATGGAACAATAGTTTTCTCCAAAAACCGAACGCTTATCGCTTTCCAATTCGGCAATATCGAGAATTTCTAGCGCGGTTTGATACTCGTCAAATTTTTTTATAATAAACTTTCAACATTCCGACCCTGGCTTCTAACTCTGAGACAGTCATTTCAGCGCTAGAAGTTGAAATTATTGATTGTAATTTTATCACACAACCAAGAACCGAAGTAGTGGTTTTGTGCGTGAGCATGACCTTTTCTTTCTCCGTAGCCATAATCGAGAAATAAGCATAAGCGAGAGCTACAGTACGTTTGCAACGAACTGTTGGATACCCTATTCCCCATATTTTTGTATGTGCATGCGTCTGCCTCCCGCAAACAGCCGATGTTTCAGAAACAAAATTCTTCTTTAGCAGACAGAAAAAAATTCAATAACATTAATTTTATGCGGTGTGATGTTCAATTAGTGCTGGCGCAATAAAAAAAGGAGTGTGCCACGCCCAAAGTTAAAACGTTGTATTGCCAAGGCAATTGTTATGAGCTCAGTGACATTCAATTTTATTCTTGCAGATCGATTTGAACAAAACAAGACAAAACTTAAATTTTAAAAAAATAGATTTGGAATGGAAATAGTGATTATGGGTGTTTTTAACAATTATTGGACCACACTCTGCTACGTAACCAAGGCATATAAATCCAAGTGTTCATCTGTTTACTTCAAAACTGCGACCGATAGTTAAGAAACGTTAAAAAAATTAATGCATTATACGACTTTTGACGGAAACGCCCCTTAAAAGTGGGCGTGTCTTAAAAATTTGAAGCACTAACTGCACTTTTTTCAGTATTTAGGCATATGTGTAATGTGTAAGACTACAGCTGAATCGAGTAGTTTTTAAACAATCTTACCAGAACAAAGGTATTTTACAAAAATCACGCCTTTAAAAGTGGGCGTATTGAAAAAATTTACAAAAGAAAGTGTAGAGATATATTTCTCAAATAACGAACGGAAGGAAAAAGGTTTAAATTAAACATTGGAAATGCCTTAAATTCTAAAGGCTACGTTTTTCGTTCTTTCATTAAAAGTAGGCGTAAGCCACGCCCCAAATTCAAAAATTTCTTTTTATACACAAACCTTTTCGTTTCTATTAAGAGACGCAAAATTTTGGCTTGCGGATTAATTATAAATACCGTTTATTTACAAAAACAATTTTTTTATAGTTTCTAATGAAACCAAAATCAATTTTTTTGATATAATACTCAAGATGTTTATGTGCCAGTAAGACCCACAAAATTTAATGTTTTTCGCTTTAATATAACAGGGTCAGAATATATATACTTTTCTATACCTAACGGTATTATTTCTCTATGTTACAAACTCCACACCAAATACAATATACCCATTCTTTGGAATAGGGTATAAAAACGGAGAAATGTTTTTGTCAGGACTTAAATTAGTGTCCTGTCACGGTCGCCAATGTTTGCCGTTCTAATATTTTTAAGAACGAATATAGAATTCTTATAATTCCTTTAAATAATTTATTAATGCCTTGATTAAACCACGTTTTAAACTTTTATATATTTTTTTATATGAAATTTACAAGGCTAAGCTCTACAATAGAAAATAATTAAACCAAACATAATGAGATGTTGACGATTAATGATAGAAGAAAAAAAAGATCTGCAATGCATACATTTTCCATTATGTAAAAAAGAGATTATCGGCTTAAGATAAGCTTTATCGCCTGATTATGAGGGGAATTTATGTATTCCAGGTACAAACAATTCCTTTTTTAAGTAAGAACAAATTAAGCTAATGATCATTAGCAATTAATATTTCATGTTTTAAATTTATAGGGTGTTCAAGTTAGTTTGCATGATACAATAATAATTATAATACATTAGTTCTTTTATATATTTAACTTTGAATTTAATTTTATTTACTTAGATAAGGTTGATGTTGTATGATGTTAGAAAAGTTAACAGTTGGTATATTCAATGAAATAGTAAAAGTCTTTTCAATTTCTGATAAGTTACAGTTCATGATTGATTTTATTTTATTATTAAGATAATAATATTTTATTTGCTTATTTTATTATTATCTTATTTATATAATAATAATGTGGTAGGTCTCTTAAAATTATAAAATTATATAATAGGCTGTTCAATTTGTCTGAAGTACGCACAAAAGTCCTTGAATTGTAGAAACAGGTATTTATTTACATATCACATTTGTTTCATCAAAATTTTTATAACTAAGAAACTCTATATTGTTTGAAGATAGATATGGTGAAATGAAACAACAACATCATAAAATTTAAAGATTTACAAACTGTTCAAAATATTTATGCCAAAACTTTGCATCTTGGACTTTCAAAGAAGCCTAACTTTCTCTTAAAAAGTTGCTTGTTAAACGAAAGTGCCTGGCTTCCAAATTATCTTGTTCCTGTCAACAGCCTATTTTATTTCATCCTTGTCTTGTGTTTTAAATTAATTTGTGTATAAATTTTAACCGAATAAAAATAAAAATATTTGTTTTTATGTAGTGAGTATTCCAAGAGTAATTGAAGTTGTACTAAGTGTTATTTTCGAAGATTTCCCATTTGATTTGGTCACAATTCACACTTGATTTTCTTAGAAAAACCAATTGAATATAGTATTGCAGACTGTAGCATGTTCCAAACTAGAAAACATAACGAAGTTGGCCTTGGGTATCACAAAACTGCCACAATCCCAGTAAAAAATTAGATGCATGGTTAAAGCTTTCTTCGTTGAGCCCTGAAATCCACTGTAGTAGACACTACAAGAACTTGCAGAGAACAACTAAAAAAAAAACAATAAATACAAAATTGATAATTGAATAACACACACGTTAATCAAGTGAGGACTTCTGGGTTCAACAATTCTCAATCAATCCCCCCTGGCAATTGTGAAGTTAAAAGCCTGCATGGGATTCCATGAGAGTTTATTGCTTTTCATAGTAAGGAATACCTTTCGTATTGGACGGCCTTCACGATTATCGTATAAAATGATGCTTCTATCACTCGCACTTGCCGAAAGCAAAGACGTCTCCACTGGATTGAAAGCTATCATAACAGCTTGTTCCAAGAAATCCTCTTCGTCATCTTAATCGTTGAAGTTTTGGACGTTGCACCTTAAAAAAAGCATTTATACATATAAAATTTTGATCTAAACAAATAAAAATCTCAAACCTTCGAAATATTTCATGATTGATAAAATAAAAATTAACTGAGAGTGACAAAGGCCATATTATGTACTAAAATGTCATATAGGTTACATATTCCACACCTACCAAAATCCCATCCATATTTTCGAACTAATAATATTTCCCATCTTCAACTTTCAAACAGAAATCAAGTTCATTAACATGCCTAAATGCACGCGCATGTTAATGACTTGCATTCCTTTCGTTATTTTTTCCTCCACCTAGTAACACAAAACCTAAAAAAAAAAAATAAAGAATAAAAAATTACTGTAAATCAAATCTGCTGAATTGCAGATTTGATTAGCATTAAGAGAACATTGCATTATTTTTAAATATGAACAAAGGTAGTAAGAAGTTAGCCTCGATAAAATAAAGATGTATTTTTTTTTAAACATTTCTTCGCGATTGCATTTTGTATTTGGCGCAGTCGGTAGGATTCCTATAAACTGTAGGGCGATTCCGCTATAGACGAGTTTTGACATCAATTTCTAAATTACAGTATTTTATACTTTTGTTGATGCCAATGTAAACAAAAAGATCTAAACCGTTCAATAAATTTTTTTTTGTATATAAGTTTATTTGTATATTTTTTATGCGCTTAGAAATATTGGCCTGCGAAGGTTTGATAAAATCTGAAAATCGGTGACTGGCAACACCCGCGCAAAACACTGTTGCAAACAGGTTATTGTGTTACATTTAACCGTTAATCTTACAGTGACAACATTTGTTTACTAGATCGTGCAAACACATGTAAATACTGTTATTATTTTTAAGCATTATCGATTAATAGAAACACATCGTTAGATTGTTGCACCCGCGATATAAAAGGTATGAAAGTTTGGTTTTCTCTTAGAAATAAAATGCTAATGTTTTGAAACTTTGTAAAAGTAAGAACAATTGAAAGGTTAACTTAAATTTGTCGAAATAAGAAGTATAAGGTAAGTTGAATTGAAATAAACATTGAATTAAATTGGTTGCACCCGCGATCGCGATGTTAGATTCGTGGGTGCAACATTTTTCACACTTAATAATATGGTTTCATATATCATATTTTATTGGTTTACTTAACCTAAGATAATGATATATGATATGTTTAATGTGATTAATATTTAAAAGGTGTTCATTTTAATAATTTGCCCTGTCTTGATTTAAAGATCGACCAAAATGATAATAGAACAACAAACGGATACCTTTTCACAAAAATATAGGACAAAACTGAAACAAAATTCTGATGGTAAACGCGTCATTGAAATCATAAACGATATATAGCAGACGTTAAAACTGGAAGCGCCACAAAAAAAAAATTTTTGATGACAAAAGGAAGTGACAAATCCTCCAAGGGTAATTAATGTCATGGAAAGTGCTTCTCTGTAAGCCGTTCGGATTCGGCGGTAAACTGTAGGTCCCATCCATTCCTGCAGAATATCAACGCACACACAGTAATGGTTGAGAGTGTAAGTCACAGGCCCCGGCCCCGCTTGGAGCTGTTGTGCCAACAATTTATTTTTTTATTTAATATATTTATAGAATTTTCTGAAAATATTGACGTATTTAAAAAAAATTAATAACCTAAAATGTCATATAATTGTACTAGTAAGTTTCGTTATCGTTTCATATTTTATTTTTATGATTTGTGTGCGTATAATGACGTTTATGGTTACATATTTCAGACGGGTTGCACCCGCGATAATTTGATGCTGCACCCGCGATCGCTTAAAAAAATCCATAATTTATTTATTATTTGTGTTTTCATTTATTTTTGACTAAATGGTAGTTTGATTTGTAGTCTTTCGAAATTTAAAGGAATTTTTAAATAAATGCTTCATTATTAACAGACTTTTGTGTTTTTGTGTTAGAACCTGGAAAGGTGGGGCCGATTTGGTTGCACCCGCAATAGCACTTTATGTTAAAACTATATTTTGTATTTTTACGTAAATGGCAACACAAACATTTGTTAATATTTCATTTTGTCAGTTCCTTCAGTTGCTACAATCGTGTATTCTTTTTCATTTTGTTCACTTGTTAATAAACCTTCGTCTAGTACAAACGTCTTCGCCTTTTATTTCTTAAGTCTAAAATCTAACAGGTTATGGGCCCAGGTCAAACCATTTGCTTTTTCTTAATTGATTTATTTAACTAGTGCATTATTTGATTAAAGTAAATCTGATATTTTTTTCCTTAAAAGTTATTATAATAAGCTGATTAAAATGAGTATTCCGGGTTTATTTTCCATCGAGAAATTGGATGACTCCAATTACTCCTCGTGGTCTGTCCACATGAAGAGCGTTTTAATTCACTCCGATTATTGGAATATAACTTCTGGAAAAGTTGTAAAACGAGAAGGCATAACTGTAGCCGAGAATGCATTGTTTGATGCAAAAGACGAGAAGGCGCTAGCGAGCATTATACTCTGCATCAAACCTACTCAGCTGAACCACGTGCGGCATTGTCTTAATGCGAAATCAGCGTGGGACACAATTAAGGAAATTTATCAGCCTGCTCGCAAAGTAACCTTATTTAAAAAGCTTATGAATCTAAAATTGTCTGAGGGATCAAGTATGTTGGAGCACGTGAATGAGTTTTGCGAAACTATAGATAAGCTAGCTGAAATAGAGGTGAATGTGGCCGATGAGTTAATGGTTATTATTCTTCTTTCCAGTTTGCCGGAATCTTATGAGAATTTCGTTGTAGCCATTGAAACTCGTGATGCTTTACCAAATTTAAGTAAGCTCAAGGTTAAATTGCTCGAAGAAGGGGCAAGGAGACGAGAGAGAATTGATAAGACGTCAAGTGTTGGCGAGGGTCATCAAGCATATGTTGCTTATTCGAGTGCAAAAAAGAATTTCAGTTCTAAGAATAATTTTGGATCGAACGATCATACTCATATTGGTGGGTCTGGTGGAGCTAAAAGAAAGGAAAAGATCACAGGCAAATGTTATAAATGTGGCCGTCGTGGACATTACGCTTCTAATTGTAAAGACAATAAAAGCGAGACACATATGGAACAATCGTTTTCAATTCTCGCTTCTGCTTCTACGAGTTATGACTTAGACAAAGATTCCTGGTGCGTTGACAGTGGAGCTACGTCGCACTTATGCTGTGATAAAAGTTTGTTTCGTTCATCATATGTTGAGCGAAGAGAAAAAATTGTTCTTGCAGGAGATAACTTTATAGAAGCAGAGGGGCGAGGAGATGTGTGCTTGAATTATAATGGTAGGCAAGTTAGATTGAAAAACGTGCTTTACGTCCCATCAATGAAGGGAAATTTCATTTCTGTGAGCAAGGCTGTAAGCAACGACTTATCTGTTGTTTTTACCCGTGAATGCGCTTATATAAAAGACAAACGAGCTAACGTCATCATTAAAGCTGATTTGTGCGGTGGCTTGTTTATATTTAAAACTAGCGTCAATAAGTGCATGCTAGCAAAAAGTGATATCAATAATGCTTTTGAATGGCACAACCGGTTTGGACATCTCAATTTCAACAGTTTAAGAGAGATGTCAGAGAAGCGATTAGTTCTTGGTTTAAAAATTGATGCTATTCCTCGAGAAAATAGTTGCCTAACCTGTGCAAAGAGCAAAATTTGCGTAAAATCGTTTCCGAGAATGTCCGTGAACCGTGCCGAAGGTCTTTTAGGCATTGTGCACAGTGACGTCTGTGGACCAATGAATACAACATCAATTGGAGGTGCCATTTTGTCTCGATTTATTTTCGTCTATTTTCTTAAGACAAAAGATGAAGTTTTCACCGTATTTAAGTCTTTTAAGGCATTGGTTGAGAAGCAGACGGGTACACAAATAAAGATTCTTCGAAGTGACAACGGGGGCGAATATCTTTCGAGGGAATTTAACGTATTCCTTGAAAAGGAGGGTATACAGCGTCAGTTGACTGTTCCCCACACTCCGCAACAAAACGGCGTAGCCGAACGAGCCAATCGTACGTTGGTTGAGATGGCTCGCAGTATGATGGTGCATAGCGGGGTCGATGCAGCCTTTTCGGCAGAAGCGGTTGCAACTGCAGCATATTTGCGCAACAGAGCTGCAACGAGATCTGTCATTGAAGAAACTCCTTTCGAAGTTTGGACTGGTAAGAAACCAGTTGTATCTCATTTCCAAGTTTTCGGTAGTTTAGCTATAGCCATTGATAAGACACAACGAAAAAAATTTCAGCAAAAGGGTAAGAAAATGATAATGGTTGGCTATTCAGAGGTTTCGAAGGCCTACAGATTATATGACCCAGAATCAAGAAAAATAGTTGTGAGTAGAGATGTAATATTTATGCATAATCCGTATGTCGATAAAAATTTTTATGAACACGGCGCTGGCCGAGCAGTTTTTGCGAACCCTGAAAAGGAAGACGATGTTGTGGGTGTTGATGTCTTTGGAACGGTTGATGACCAGGAAACTGCCGAAGCTGCTGAGATTGTTGACGTTGCTGGTGATGCCAATGCTAGCTCTTATGATGTTGAGGAAGATGTTGCTGTTGATGTTGATGCTCCTGTTGAGGAAGATGTAGCTGCTGATGGTGATGTTCCTATGCCAATGAATTCTGGAATTCGTAGTGGTAAGCGTGAACGTGAGGTCGAAAAAGAAGACGAAACCTTGATTGAAGACTGTCCTGAAAAAATTAGATGTGGCAGAGGTAGACCTAGAATAATTCGCATCGGAAAAAGAGGACGCCCAAAAAAAGAATTTCCACATGCACTTAATAAAATGGAAGAACATAAAATCTCAACTCCGGAGATGATTGAAGAAGCTCTTAGCGGCATACATGGCAAAGAATCATGTGCAGAAAGAGTATGATTGCTTGGTGAAGAATGGAACGTGGTCGTTAGTTGATCTTCCTGTTGGAGAAAAAGTAATAGGAAACAAATGGGTTTTTAATATTAAAAGAAGAGCAGATGGCAGTGTTGAGAAATTTAAATCGCGTTTGGTCGCAAAAGGTTGTAGCCAACAGTTTGGTGTCAATTTTGAAGAAACCTTTTCAACTGTTGTAAGGTACTCAACAATTCGGATGATTCTTGCATTGGCATGTGAGAACGATTTACATCTGCATCAAATGGATGTTTCTTCGGCGTACTTAAATAGTGAACTCCATGACAATGTCTATATGAGACAACTCAAAGCGTTCGTCGATGAAAAATTCCCAAACAAAGTTCTGAAGCTTAATAAGGCGCTTTACGGCTTAAAACAAAGCGGGCGTGAGTGGAATGCAAAATTAGATTCCATCCTTAAGAAAATTGGTTTTATACCGTGTGCTAGTGAGCCGTGTGTGTACACAAAAAATCTAAAAGGTAATCTTAATATAATAGTTGTTTATGTAGACGATCTTATTCTAGGAAGTTCCAATCTAAATGATCTTAAAGAGATCAAAACGCAAATTTCTAATGAGTTTGATGTCGTCGATGGCGGTCAACTTAAGTTTTTCTTGGGAATCGAAATAAATCGTCAAGGTGAAACCGGTTAAATCACAGCCTGCCAACGACAGTATATTTCAAATCTCTTGGACCAATATGGAATGAATAACTGCCGCCCAGTTTCCACACCATTAGATGCAGGATATCAAGTAAGCTGTAATAATGAAAGCTGTGAAAGGATTGACCCAACAAAATACCAGTCTTTGATTGGCGCTCTTATGTACCTCGCTATCTTCACTCGACCAGATATACTACATTCAGTTTGTAAGCTTTCGCAAAGAAATATGGATCCCCATGTCGAGCATAAAGCTGGTGTTTGGCACATCCTCAGGTACCTTAAGAAAACTATTGACTTTAAATTGCATTACTTTAAAACAGGAAAGCCAATTGAGTGTTTTGTTGATGCGGATTGGGGTGGTGATTCAAGTGACCGAAAATCTTTCACTGGAAGGAGTTTCGTTGCAGCAGGAGGCGTATTTTACTGGGAGTCTAAAAAACAAAATTTGGTAGCCTTATCCAGCACAGAGGCAGAGTACGTAGCTCTTTCAACCGCTGCTAAGGAGGCCGTCTTCATCAAAAAACTTCTCAATGAAATGGGCTTCATAGATCGTGATCCTATGGTTCTTAACTGCGATAATCAGAGTGCTCAGCATTTGGTAAAAAACCCTGTTTACCATGCTCGCAGCAAACATATAGATATCAAGTACCACCATATTCGTGAATTGTATAAAAACAATTTAATTAAATTGAATTATGTTAGTACCAATGAAATGATGTCAGATATATTGACTAAAAATTTACCTAAAGTCAAGCATTGTAGATTTACCCAAGCAATGGGATTATATTAATATATTATTATTGTTTATGATTATTTAATATTCCTTTTAATGTATGTAAAATATTTGAGTTGAGAAGGAGTGTTAAAACTATATTTTGTATTTTTACGTAAATGGCAACACAAACATTTGTTAATATTTCATTTTGTCAGTTCCTTCAGTTGCTACAATCGTGTATTTTTTTTCATTTTGTTCACTTGTTAATAAACCTTCGTCTACTACAAACGTCTTCGCCTTTTATTTCTTAAGTCTAAATTCTAACACTTTAAACCTTCCTCACGGCTATGTTTTTATTCCCTTGAATTTCTTAGTAACAAATACAAAAATTACAATTAAAAATGTTGCCCTTTGAAGAATAATTTCATCCAAAATGTTTTTTATATTATTAGTAAAAAGCCTTCAAAGTGTCTAAATGTTGCACCCGCGAAAATGGAATCGCCCTGTAGGAATCCAAATGAGAACGAATATAAAAAAAAAATTAAATCGTGTTAAAGTGTATCAAACAAATTCATATTGTTGAACCCTAACGCGAATAATTTTTAAATCGTCGTCGTTGAAAAAAAAATTTTAATCGCGTTAACGTGTATCAAACAAATTCATATTATTGAACCCTAACGCAAATAATTTTTAAATCGTCGTTGAAAAAAAAAATTAAATCGTGTTAACGTGTATCAAACAAATTAATATTGTTGAACCCTCACGCGAATAATTTAAAATTCATCGTGAAGAAAAAAAAACAAATAATAACAACAATTCGTCGCAACAGAGCACTCGGATTCTGGAGGAGAGGAATTCAAGAAATCATGAATGAAGAGATGATGAATCGTTTAGCGGATGTGTTGGAGGCATTAGCCGCACCACACGCTCAAAGACCAAGTAGAGTAGTCTACCTAACTAAAGAAATCCAACACATACCAAGTTTTGAAGGAAAGAACGAGACTCTCAGCCAATTCTTCGCAAGCGTTGAAACGCACCTCAACTCCGTAGAAGAACCATAAAGAGGAGAAATCTGGCAGACGATTTACAATACAAAAATCATTGGACGAGCAAAGGAGCTACTTCTTAACAACCGACCGGAAGGATGGGATGCAACAAAGGAGCTACTGAAGCAGCACTTCTGGCCAATTTGCAGCTACAAGGACATATCGAGAAAAATTTGTGATATTAAAGTAAGTTCCATACTAGATTTAAATGAAAAAATAGAAACAATAACTCAAGAAATAAATCAATTCTCGATGTATGAATCTGACCCTGCAGAGGCAAAACAAACATTTTATACATTATTAATTAATAGAATCAAACAGTTAGTGTCAGGGAATTTATCAAGAGAAATCAAAGATCTATATAACTTACATTCAATAAAATACATTCTATATTCCTACCTAGGATATGATAATAACAATCAAGAAAGGGAATTTAGTAGTCATGATAGGCGTAGCATACAGAATCCAAGTAATAATCCTTTTAGACAGAACAGTAGGAATTGGAAAGACAATAACTCTAATCCTGTTAGACAAAATAATAACTCAAATTAAAATTACAACAGGCAGAATAATAATTCCTTTAATAATAATTATGACAGGCAGTATAATAATAATTATAGGCAAAATAATAATGATTTCAATTCCAATTATAACAGACAAAATTATAATAATAGACATTTCAATGGACAGGGTACATCAGGTCAAAATTGGCAGAATTTCCAACCCGTTTTTAACCCGTCTGGACAAATACAGAATTCAGTACAAAACCCAGCACCGATGTCGGTAAATTATACTGAAAACCGAGAAGAAGAAATTCAAAACGTAGAGTCAGAGTTTTTTCTCATCTAGGCCTCGGAAATAAAATATTTATAAATTTAACGATTGAAAAAAAATATATAAGGGACTAATAGACACAGGTTCCACAATGAGCATAATAAATTCAAGCTCAGTAGACTGTAGAAATTTTGAGTTGTACGAAACAGTAAATATGAAACTCCAAACTATTAATAATACAACCATGGAATTAGTAGATAGAATTATTATCTGATTGGTATGGATTTGCTTAGCAAAATAGTAGAAACATTGGATTTCGATAGTAAAACGCTTTTGTTAAATAACGGCACAAGAATACCCTTATACTCAGAAAAAGACATTGTAACTTTTGATTGCTTTGAGCTTATCGGAGAAAGGAAAGAACTAGATCTAAATTATTTAAACGAAGAAGAAAGGAAAGAAATAGAAGTATTACTAAGTAAATTCAAGAATTTAGTATATCATGAAGGAGATCATCTGACGAATACAGATACGATCATGCATGAAATTAAAACTACTATAGACCAACCAGTACATGCGAAACTCTATAGGCTACCCCCACAACATGAAGAAGAAGTTCGACGACAGATCGAAGAGACGGAGAACCAGGGTATCATTAGAAAATCTAATAGCCGATACGCATCGCCTATCGTGGTAGTGGCAAAGAAGATAGACAATTCAGGTAAACAAAAATTTCGACTATGTGTCGACTATAGGAAACTTAATGAAATTACTATCGATGATAGATTTCCTCTCCCAAACATTGATAGCATCCTTGATAAATTAGGTAGAGCACAATACTTTTCCTCTATTGACCTGGCAAAAGGTTAATATTTAATCAAAGTCCATCCCGCCGATATACCAAAGACAGCATTTGTGACTCCCAACGGTCTCTATGAGTACATTAGAATGCCATTTGGGTTAAAAAATGCACCGGCGACGTTCCAGAGGTTAATGAATTATATCTTAAGAGACTATATTAACAAAATTTTTGTGGTCTATTTAGACGACATCTTAATTTTCTCTACGAGTCTCAAAGAACACATTCAATCTTTATCTCTTATTTTCAAAAAACTTTCTGAACACAATTTAAAAATTCAATTTGATAAAAAATGTTCATTCATGAAGAGGAATACCGGATTTTTAGGACATATATTAACCGCGGAAGGGATGAAACCGAATCCAAATAAAATTAAATACATTCCAGAATACCAATTACCCGAAACAGAGAAGCAGATTAAATCATTCTTAGGTACCACAGGGTACTATAGAAAGTTCGTTAAGGATTATTCCAAAATTGCTTATCCCATGGTGAAATATCTGAAGAAGGGAACGAAAATAAACCTTAATGATCCGGAGTACATTCAGTCATTCAAAACTCTTAAAGCAAATATTATCAAACATCCCATACTTAGATTTCCCAACTTTGAAAAACCCTTCATATTGTTTACTGACGCAAGTAATTATGCGATAGGAGCAGTACTTATGCAGGAAGGTCAACCTGTGTTTTACGGGTCAAGAACATTAAATGATTATGAAAAAAAATACTCTGCAACTGACAAAGAGTTCCTAGCAATTGTTTGGGCAGTTACTTATTATAGACCATATTTATGGGGTAAACGATTTAAAATCACAGACCACTTACCAATTACATATTTAAACAAAAAATATACAGGAAAAGGGTGTTCAGTTCCACAGAACAATCGTCATAAAGTATAAAATTCATATTCAAATATTTTTTCTTTCTTTACATAATGTAATGATTTTTGCATTTTCATAATATTCAATTGTAGTGCCTTCTGCATTTTCAGCATTAATTTAGGTTTCAACCAATAATGTAACAAAACACCTTGCACACTTTAATTATTTTTAAATTCACTTTTTTGTTAATTCGGCATTATTTGTCACACCAACCAAATTGTAAATAAATATAGACTAAGCATATTTTTAAGTATAAATATCGGTAGGAAATAAAATTGATTTCAGATAGCAACGAAACAGTACCCAAGACTTTTATTTACTTCAAGTGAGTCTGCTTGAAGCTGTTTGTGTCATCTCAAGGAGTTATAGTGCTGCACTATATACTCCACCCCAGTCACAGTACAAGAACTGTGATCTGGACAGCATAAGACGATAGAACAATCGTTTACATTTGGTGACCCCGACGTGATAGTTGCTTCCCCCCACCAGAGGTAAGGGGTAACTATCAAGGTACTTAAGCGTTATCAGGGCTTTAACACTGATAAAAACTCTAAAACAAAGAATTGCTTCCCCCCATCAGAAGTAAGGGGCAATTTTCATCGTAAAGTAAGCGTGACCAGGGCTTAGACACTGGAATACTTTCAAACATACTACAATCAAGGGGATACATCAACAACGTACATCGAAGACGTCAAATATGGATGAGAAAGCTGCAAAACAACAGGAGACTGGAGGCAACATCCAGCGTTTACTATCGAACTATAAGAAGGATGGGCCAGACAGGAAGACACTCCCGTATTTCCAAAAGCTGACAGCCAAACTGGACGAACTATGGGAAAAATTCGAGTCCATGAACACAGCGATTCAAGAAGAGCATCCGACTGAGTTGTTACATGCATACCACGTCAACATGTATTTCGACTCAGTCAAAAGGGTGTATAGCTCATATAGAGAAGAATTCACTGGCAAAATGAAGGAATTAGAAAAACAGAATAAGGTCGACACCGCCAAAATTCCACTACAAGAGGAAGAACTCAATACTGGTGGCGACAGCACCAAATCCGAAGGCCAGGCTATTTTACACTCAAGCCAGAGTGAAGATATGCAAAGGCTTTCTCGCAAACAAGAAACAATAATCTCTTCACTGCGAAGGGCCTTGAACAATGCAAAACACACAGGGAAGTCAAAACAATTTTATGACCTCCAAGAAAAAACGATCCAAAGACATTGGATGCAAATCGAAGAAATTCACAATTCGATTGGAGGATCAACGGAAGCTCCAGAAAAAATTGGATACAACCAAGGCAGATTCATAGAGCTGGAAGAAGAGGTGCATAACGTCCTCATTTCATTAGCACAGCAGCTTGAAACCAGCCTGCTACCCCATCAACCGGGTACTACTACCCCAAAGATGAATCTGCCAAAAATAACGCTACCAAAATTCGACGGGGATTACCTAAAATGGCCTCAATTTCACGATTTGTTTACACAGATGGTAGACAAACAAAAGATGTCAAGCTGCGAAAAAATGTTCTACCTCAAAACTAACCTTACAGGAGAAGCAGAACGGGTCATAAGACATGTGGCTCTATCGGAGGAAAATTACTCAGCAGCTTGGAAGTTGCTCCAAGCAAGATACAGCAATCCCAGACTACAAGTATCCGCACTACTCAACCGACTCTTGGGTCAACCGTCTCGGTCGTCAGACGCAGCATCCGCTGCGGCATTAAAAGACCTTCATGATACAACACAAGAATGTATGCATGGCCTCACCAACCTTGGATTAGATATTGCTGAATGGGATCCAATACTGCTTCACATACTCACAAAGAAGCTAGATAAGTCGACTCATACACTATATGAACAAACCTTGACCAACCCCAAGGAACTGCAGCCGCTAGATGAATTTCTCAAATTTCTAGAAACTCGCTTCCAGTCATTGGAGGCACTTAGTGTAAAGGGCAACAGAAGGGACATCGAAGAAGGAAGGCGAAGGTACCCAAAGGCAACGAGCTCCATTACCATCCAGAATAAAAATTGTACGTTGTGCAAGAGTCAGCATCAATTATACTCTTGCCGTACATTCTTGAACCTAACGCCTTTGGAACGATTAAACCATGTGAGAAAAAATAATTTGTGCGTGAATTGTCTCCAGGATGGACATACCTCCTTCAACTGTCGACTGCGAGGCTGTTTAAAATGTGCTAAAAAACACAATTCCTTAGTGCACTTGCCCAAATTCACCCAACCGAAATCGAGTGCATCAATTTCGAATTCCGGTACTAAAGACGTGGCACCACCAGATCCAGAACCATCCACTACATCCCAAGTTAATAATGCGATACTAGCAGCGTTAAGCACAAACAAGAAAGAGGGTTACGTATTCCTCAGCACCGTTATCATACATTTGATAGATCAAGATGGCTCACCGATCAACTGTCGCGCTATTTTGGATTCCGGCTCACAAATCAACATCGTCACAGAAAGAATGATTCGCAAACTAAACATACCATTATCTTCCCGCCCCATGATCATACAAGGAATAGGAAATTCCAAAAGGGATTCAAATAAAAGAGCCAACATATGTTTAAAATCGACTACTACAAATTTCACCACCAGGCTCGAAGCAATCGTATTGCCTCAGATTGTATCCCCTCAGCCAACACACACAGTTGATATATCTACGTGGAAATTCCCAAGGAATGTCGTACTAGCTGACCCGCAGTTCAACCAAAGAAATAATATTGATCTGCTCATCGGAGCCGAATTTTACCATCAGTTACTCTGCGTTGGTCAGATTAAACTTGGCACCGAATTACCCCTACTCCAAAATACGCTGTTAGGGTGGATAGTCACTGGAAAGATGAACGAAGATTCATCTAGAAATACAGTTTGTGGAATAGCTACCGAGGAATCATCCCTCGAGCAAACAATCAGCAAGTTTTGGCAAACCGAAGAACTTTTGTATCCAACATCAAGTCGCACCATCGCAGAAGAAAAATGTGAAGAACATTTCTATCAATCGACGTCAAGAGACGCAACGGGAAGATACGTTGTCAGTCTACCCTTTGCTGAGGACGCAAATAAACTAGGGTCATCTAGCGACATTGCCCTCAGTCGATTTCATGCGTTGGAACGCAGATTAGACCGAAGGCCAGAATTATATAACCAGTACCGAAAATTCATGGATGAGTACATTCAACTGGGACACATGACAGAGATTGATTTTAAATCAATTCCAACACCACACTACTTTCTGCCTCATCATTGCGTGCTCAAGCCAGAAAGTAGTAGTACAAAGTTACGAGTAGTCTTTGATGCCTCTGCAAAGACGTCAACTAACCTGTCGTTGAACGACTTACTCTATTCTGGACCAACAATTCAAGACGAATTGTTTTCAATATTATTGCGTTTTAGACTGCCAAAATTTGTTATTAAGGCCGACATTCAAAAAATGTATAGGCAAATACTCATAAGAGAAGAAGACCAACAATTTCAGCTGATATGGTGGCGACCCAATCGAACTGAGCCTATAAAATGTTATAAACTTCATACCGTGACTTACGGAACCACTTCAGCTCCATATCTCGCAACAAAATGCCTTCAGGTCTTAGCTACAGAATATTCTGCAAAATATCCATTAGGCTCGCAAGTTTTGCTCAAAGACTTCTACGTTGACGACGTTATGGCAGGTGCAGACAGCATTGTAGCAGCAAAAGACATCCAGTCACAATTGTCATTGTTGCTGCGGGAGGGAGGGCTCCAGTTAAAAAAGTGGTGTTCAAACCACCAACAATTACTTGATAACATTCCATTAGAAGATCAGGAGATACCTCTCACCGACGACAATAACGAAGGCGCTGTCAAGACCCTTGGGCTAATATGGAGACCCAAGTCAGACGTCTTCTGCATAAAAACAAATTATAGAACGTCAAAAAGATTCACAAAGCGATCTGTAGCCTCAGATATAGCACGTCTTTTTGATCCACTCGGAATAGTCGCTCCAGTAGTAATCGTCGCAAAGCTCTTTCTGCAAGAATTGTGGGAACTTAAGTACGACTGGGATGCTTCCCTACCAGAAGAAATGTACACCAGGTGGAACAATTACTACCAAGGCCTCCAAGAATTAGACAAATTCCAAATTCCTAGACACGTTTTTGGTCATTACATCACTTCATCAATGCAAATGCATACCTTTGCAGATGCGTCAGAGAAGGCCTACGGGGCTGCTGTATATATTAGATCAGTTAACAAGGATAGTACAATCGTAGTACGACTGCTGTGCTCCAAATCTCGAGTTGCACCAACTACTAAAACGGCATCAGGAATGAGATCGATGACAATTCCACGTCTAGAACTATGTGCAGCATTACTAGCTGCCGAACTCTCAAAACGAGTCAAAAGTGACCTTAAATTGGACAACACCAATAGTTTTCTGTGGTCTGACTCCCAAATTGTATTGAGTTGGATTAATTCAAATTCAGAATCCTTCCAGACATTTGTTGGACGTCGAATTGCCAACATCCAATCTCTAACCAGCACTAATCAATGGCGATATGTGAAATCAGCTGAAAATCCAGCTGATGTTTTATCCAGAGGCATATCCCCAGAGAAACTGCAGGATCATACACTATGGAAGTATGGTCCGAGATTTTTGCATGGATCGGAATCAATTTGGCCACCCCCTTACAAACTCAGCAGAATTTGGACAGATGAAAGGAAGGAAGTTGCGTTATTGACCACTAATGACGACGATCATGTACAAAGTATGTTGGAAGGAATAAAGCATTCCAACTCATTCAACAAACTTAATGTAATCCTAGCCTACTGTTTTCGATTTGTCCATTTATGCAAGTCAGGTAAACTCAAGGATGCACTTAAATCCGTCAGACAACCCCCAAAAAAAGGCGACAAAACGGCATGGTCATTATCAACCTCGGAACTAGAAATATCCATGCAGTTTATTATCAAGGAAGTCCAAAATCACGGTTTCCATAAAGACATACGCTTCCTGAAGGCACACAAAGAACTAGATAAGGAAAGTCCATTGAAGGGACTCGCTGTATTTTTAGACCAAGATGATCTTCTGCGTGTCGGAGGCAGACTTCAAGCATCAAATTTACCATACGACAGCAAGCATCCAATGCTGTTGCCATATTCTCACCCACTCGTAAAAATGCTCATGACGGATCTTCACTTCAATAATAATCATATTGGACCCCAAGGCCTATTGGCAATCACGAGGCAGCGATTTTGGCCAATCAAGGGCAAGAACATTGCCCGCTCTATTGTCCAGCACTGCATATTTTGCGTCAAAGCGAAACCGAAAATGTACTCGCAAATAATGGGAAATTTGCCAGCGCCAAGAGTGCAACCATCACGTCCATTCATCAACACAGGAGTGGACTTATCCGAACGGAAGCGAAGAAATGATAAGTCTGATCCTAGTGAATTATCGTCATCCAAGGCAGCAAGAAAAACAACAACTCAAACTAGGGCAGACTCAACAAACCCAAACTTCTTCACTACACTATTGTTAATTGGTCTAATTCTTCCAATTGTAATTGCAAGTGACATAGAGGTTATAAAATTCAACAATGCTTCCCCTGGAATTCATTTTCAACGACATGGAACAATAAGTCTGATTCATCACAGATGGAACCTTGTAGTGTACTATAATCTCGAGCCATACATGAAGGAATTCCAAGCATTAGACAACAGTACTACAATATTGGATCATATTTGCAATAAACTTTCCTCCAAAGAACTCTGCTCCCAAGTTATACAACAGCTGCGGCTTATAACACACGAATTAGATGAAGATAATATTATTCCATCAAACAAGTCCTCTGTAAGAATTAAACGAGGTGCCATCGACGTTGTCGGAAACATAGCTAATTCACTCTTCGGAGTGCTTGACTCCAAATACGCTAATGAAATGTCGCAACGTTTAGAAAGCATCCAATCAAACGAGGATCAACTTATGAACCTGTTAAAAAATCACACTTCCATTCTAGACTCGACAGTCAACATCATGAAATTAAGCCAAGACGATATGTCAAAAAGACAACATGCGCTTGATAATCAACTGAGTCAATTGTTCAATCGTGTAAACAATGTCACTGAAGAACTATACCAATCCAAACTGAAAGAATTATTTCTGTCTTGGTGCACCCACGCTACCCTTATAATCATTAACATTCAAAGAATGCAGACATCCATAACAGATGTTTTGGCAGATACTCACCAAGGACGAGTAAATCATCTTTTGATCACCTATCAACAACTTAAAATTGAAGTAGGTAAAATAAGAAGTCATCTTCCACCAGGTCTTCGGATTCCAGTAGAACCTGACCAAATCCTACAACTCTATAAGCTAATGAATGTCGAGGGACACGTTAGCTCAAATCATATCGTATTCAACATTGAACTGCCGTTACTCGGGTTAGAAGAATTCATAGCATACAAGCTAATTCCCATCCCAGCAGCAATTAATAACAGCTACATAACCATACAATTGTCAACAGACGTCCTAGCTGTAAGTGCTCACCATGATCAATATTATCCCATAACCGAAGATGAACTTTCTAGATGTACCACTACTAACGGAGATCATCATTTATGTAGACAAACCCATCCGGTATATCAAGCTGGAACTAATTTGAGTTTGTGCGAAATCAGCTTGCTTAACAATAAATCAGATCTGTCAACATGCGAACTAAAAATGATCAAGGCTAATTCAGTGTGGACCAAGCTTCCTGAATTAAATCAATGGATATTTGCAGTTAACGAAGAAACTATGCTTAATGTCGTTTGCAAGCAACAAACATCATTTATAGCATTAGAAGGAAATGGTTTGCTGAAACTTCAACCTTATTGTGTGGCAAAAAATAAGCATTTGACACTTCAAGGCCAACAAATTTATTCATCTAAGGTTCAAGCTTCATACACCAGATTAATTCAAGATGTTCCGTTTCAAAGGGCGATTCAGTTAGCCACACTTCACTACAACATGTCAAATACCAGCTCTTTAAATCAAGAGTTGAATGAACTGCGAGATCAGATCAGACGTCAGCAGCTGGAATTACCCAATCATATCCGGTATCATAACATTCCCCACAGCATCGTGAGTTCACTTGGACTACTCATCACCATTGCAATAGTGGGATTCTTAGTTTACAAGAGATACTGTCAGAAACACCCTCCGCCTATTCCGGCCCCACGGAGAACACGTTCATCAAGCTACACCATAAGTATCTAAGATATCATCCTGATGAACCCACAGATCATCAGCGCGGGGCAGGATGTTCAGTTCCACAGAACAATCGTCATAAAGTATAAAATTCATATTCAAATATTTTTTCTTTCTTTACATAATGTAATGATTTTTGCATTTTCATAATATTCAATTGTAGTGCCTTCTGCATTTTCAGCATTAATTTAGGTTTCAACCAATAATGTAACAAAACACCTTGCACACTTTAATTATTTTTAAATTCACTTTTTTGTTAATTCGGCATTATTTGTCACACCAACCAAATTGTAAATAAATATAGACTAAGCATATTTTTAAGTATAAATATCGGTAGGAAATAAAATTGATTTCAGATAGCAACGAAACAGTACCCAAGACTTTTATTTACTTCAAGTGAGTCTGCTTGAAGCTGTTTGTGTCATCTCAAGGAGTTATAGTGCTGCACTATATACTCCACCCCAGTCACAGTACAAGAACTGTGATCTGGACAGCATAAGACGATAGAACAATCGTTTACAAAGGGTTTAGGTGGTTATTAAAATTACAGGAGTATCAATATGATATTGAATATCTTAAGGGTAAATTAAATAATATCGCAGATTTTTTAAGCAGAATGCCAGATGAGAATCATAAAAAGGACGAGGTAGATGTAGAACAATCAGTAAATAATCTATCAGACAATGCAACAGTACATTCAGTAGAAGAAGAACAGCTCAATCACATTCCTATAAAAGAATCAATAGTAAATATTTATAAAACCCAATTAATTTTAGCAAACAATGCAGACAAAGAGATAGAAATTTTACATGGAAGAAGAATTATTTGTATTGATATGACAAAAGGAGAAGAATATTGGAAAGACGTGTTAAGAAGATTTATTAAGTCATGAATTACAGGAATATACACAGAATTAACATATCAGGAATACAATAAAATACAACAATTGTTAATACAGTGTCAGGATAATCAAATTAAATTTATTAAAGCCACATTAAGAGCACAAGAAATCAATATCTTAGAAGAAGCACAGAAACAAATATCACTGTACCATACTCGAGAAAGTCTCCATAGTGGAATTGTAGAAACTTACCATACTTTAAAAAATAAAATTTACTACCCCAAATTAATAAAAGAAATAACAAGAATCATAAATAATTGTAAAACATGTGTTCGGACAAAATATGAAAGAAAACCAATTAAAAAGAAATTTGAATTAAGTGAAACTCCAAATAGACCGATTGAAATTTTGCACATAGATATTTACTATTTCATGAAATATCCCTTCCTTACCTTAATAGACAAACTAACAAAAAAAGCATACGCGTATTATCTACCGAACAGAAATTGGATGAAAAAAATTGAAACTCTTGAAGAACATTTTTCAAAATTTGGAAAACCTTCTAAAATCATTGCGGACAATGAATTTCATTCAGAAAAATTAAAAGAATTTTTCAATGAACAATGAACAAGAAATTGAACTTCACCTAACTAAACCCAACACTCATACAGTTAACAGTGATGTTGAAAGATTTCATTCTACACTTCAGGAAAAATTAGTAACAATGAGAAATTTAGATCTCACTTTAATTCAAAAAGTCCATAGAGCAGTTAGTAACTATAATCATAGATATCACTCAACACTTAGAATGTCTCCAGAGAAAGCAATGTTCGCTGACAAAGCAACTTTAAGAAAACAAATTCAAACAGAAAAGGAAAAGAGAATAGAAAACCTTAACAAAAATAGGAAAGAATATATTGAAAATAGACAGGTAGTTCCAGTGAAAAATTATAAAAGAAACTACTATAAAAACGAGCCTAGATACAGAATAAAATAAAATGCACGACTGGGTCGCACGTACTTGCTCTGTGGGTGCAATACTACGACGAAAACAAACTTTTCGATCAATAAGAACAACTCATTTTTGAAAAATTTGGTACAAACTAAAAAAAATTTGGCTAAAACTGGAAGACTCGATATACGGGAGCTAACGTTAAGTAACCTTTAGTATATCAAATTTAGATGTCGTCTTTTGGGTGATATAAATTTCCGCTTATGGCCAAATTAATAAAACTGATATAACCAATTTCCGCTATTGTCATGTGTAGCAAAAAACTAAAAATGCAGTTTTCTTTGAAGTATTCTATATATGTAACATACAAAGTTTCATAAAAATCGGGGGAGACTTTTTTGAGTAAATTAGAAAAAACGAAAAAATTGGCCAAAATCTAATGGCTCTTTGTATAGGAGCCACCATTTAAAAAAAAGAAAGTGAAAAAAATCAATGCCATCTGAAAGGAAGCGGAAAGAAACTATACCAAACAAAGTTTGAGTGAATTTGATGCAACCGTTGACAACTTATGGCCATTTGAAAAAAGCCGTTAAGAGCAGATCTCCGTTATTTGCATTTTTAGCCAAAAACTGAAAACGCAGTTCTCTTAAAAACACTAAAAGAATATAACACTCAAAGTTTAATCAAAATCGTTAGAGCCGTTTTCGAGCAAATTAGAAAAAACCAAAAAAAGTTAGCTAAAACTTATCGGCTCGTTGTATGGAAGCCACCGTTTAGAAAAGCTTCAGTGAAAAATTTACAAAACCATCCTATAGAAAACTATAAAAAACTTTGTCAAACGAAATTTGAGTCGATTCAATCAAGCCGTTGTGAACTTATGGCTATTTGAAAAAAAGCCGTTAAAACCTGATTTTCGTTAGGACTATTTGAGCCAAAAACGAAAAACGCAGTTTTGTTAGAAATGCTAAAAGTAAACTAAATTTTGAGTTTAATCAAAATCGTTTGAGCCGTTTTCGAGAAAATTCAAATAGAAAAAAAACGTTACTTGAAAGGTACCAGTTTGAGCCGGGCTAAAACAAAATAAAAAAAACCTCGACAACCGTTTTTCTTCAAACTACTATATACCAAGTTTGAAGAAAATCCGTCAAGCGGCTTAGGCTGTAGCATGACGTGAAAAAGCGCACATCCGCACAGACGCACAGACGCACAGACAGACCGACGGACGGTATGGCGAAAACCACTTTTTTGGGCTTCTCTATCATCGTAATGTCATGTTTGATTAAAACCTCGATTTTTTTTTTCTGCACGAAACCAATACTTGCCCTATTGGGCAAGTAAAAACTAGAAAGAGAACACCCTATTAACATAAAACGTCCCCGTTTATTTGCAGATGACAATCTCAGTGTTACTATTACTAACGCAAGTAACAGCAGTAACACCCACACTAACGATTAATAAAATAAAGACGGAAAACGGATATTCTGTCATTAATATGGGTGAAACAGAGATTGTTCAGGACATAAAGATAATACTCCATATAATCAACATCCAGGATTTAAAACTCACAATTGGTGCAATTGAGGGAAACATTCAAAGTTTACACTTATATAGTGACTTTATAATTAGGAAACAATTAGACACAATCAAAGCCAAGGTAAAAGCAATAGAACCAAAGTCAAATATTAGAAAGAAAAGAAGGTTAGTTGAGGTTGTAGGAAAGGCAAGCAATTTTCTCTTTGGTATAATGGATGACGATGATAGGAAGGAGATAATAGAACATATGAACATATTAGAAACAAACACCGAAAACGTAATTAATAGAGTAAATAAACAAATCGAGATTAATCAGAGTTTTAACGAAAGCATAAGACATTTCAAAAACATAATAGAAACTGATAGGATAGATTTAACTAAATCCTTTTCGGAACTAAAAGAAAATGAAAAACATGTTATACTAAAACAAATTAAATTAGACCAAATTATAAAACTTAATATGTTAGAAGAGAAATTAAATCAGATCATAGACAATATAGCTTTAATAAAACATGGATTACTAAATCCTAGCCTACTTACAACCACAGAAATTCTAGACACAAAAGTTGACCTATTAAAACTTAAAAATATTAAAGTTGGAACTCTTAAACATAATAGCGATACTTTAATTATAGCAATAAAAATTCCAAATAATTATGAACAAGTTGACTTAAAACTTATAACTCCTATTCCAAATAAACAAAATTTTGAAATTCAACTAGAAGAATACTATTTTATTGAAATAAACAAAACAATGTACTATTATCAAAATGATGTCCTGTTTAAAAAAGACTTAGTTACTGTAAATAATTGTATAACAAACAAAAATTGTTCTCTTAAAGAAAATTATACTACAGAAATAAAAAGATTAGATGATAGCACAAGTTCATTAACACGCCTAAATGCACGCGCATGTTAATGACTTGCATTCCTTTCGTGGTGATTGACATTTTGAAGTCTGTCAAAGTGGTTTGTCTTTTAATAGCTCCATACAAAAATAAGTAAAAAAGTGAAAAAAAAGAAGAAAAAAAAACGAAAATAATTGAGAAACTTCAAAGAAAAAGAATTTTAAAAGCAATTCTTTCATAAATTAATAATTGTAATTACAGTAAGTCTTATTTGTTATAACTTTAAAATTTCAAAACAGACCCAGCCCCACTTATGCAAAAAAGACCGCGAGAGGAAAGTTCGCCTGAATACTCTTCAAAATTATTGCGGCGCACTGCAATTGCAAAAAATAATTTTTCAACTATGGAAGCAATCAGCGTTGAAAAAATGACGTTAATTTTAGAAGAAAACAACAAGAAACTTGTTAGCGAACTGGTCTCCAAAGCTGACTTTCAATTGATCTATTCAGAACTGTCTAATTTAAAATCTGAATATGATAAAATCTCGGCGAAAGTTAATTGCTTGGAAGATCGTAACAGGATGTTGGAGGCACAAATAGACAAACTTATCCAGAAAACCACAGAGGAAAACTTAGTTGTTCATTTTCCAACAGAAGTCAATATCGACCCAGTTGAGAAGGCAAAGTCCGTTTGCGCAGGTCTTTTGGGCAGTCAAGACTTAAACAACGACATTGAATCTGCATACAGGGTGAACAGCCAGGAAGCAAGAAATGCTATTATAATTGTAAAAACAAGATCCCGCAACATTGCCTTCAACGTACTTCGTAATGCAAGAAAATTAAAAGGAACAAAAATAAGTATCCATAAGGACATCCCCCGCAGCATACGACAAAGAAGGAGCAGACTGGTGGCTGTCATGAAGGTTCTTCGTGAATCCAACCCACAGATGCAAATTGTTTTGAGGGACGATAGACTGCTAGTGTGCGACAAAATGTTCACTTGGGATTTATCTGAAGGGCTGAAATGTGGCACGGAAGATGGACTGAATACATTAAATCAACTTTTAAGAGAAATTCCGGCAGGCTTAAAAAATGTGGTTGAAAAATATCAAAACAATGAGACGTCAATGTCAGGTGGAACGTCAGTGTCAGGTAGAACTGTCAGTTGGAGGCAAAGGAAACCTAAAGGTGTGAACATATTCGAAACAGCCGCTGTATCTTCTGCTGATGTGCATCCAAGCGGGAGTTTACACGGCACTGCATCTAATTGAATTGTACCCGTCTGCCAGATAAAATCAAACTTTTTAACTTTAAAAATCTTAAGCTATAACGTCGCAGGACTTAAAAACAAATTTCCCTACATAGATTTTTTTAATTATATAAGTGATTTCGATGTTTTTGTATTGTTTGAAACACATGTCTTAGAGTACGAAGAAAATAGATTTAAGAACTTTTTTACCAACTTCAAATTAGAATATGTACCAGCTGTGAAAAACAACTTGTTTGGAAGGGGAAGCGGAGGAGAGCTTTTTGGATACCGTAAGCGTTTAGTTGGAGTCGAAATTAAGCTAAAACAATTAGAAAAAACCTACATACTGGAACTTAAAATTAACCAAGTCACTCATCACATCGTACCAATTTATTTAAATTGCAGTCACTGGCAACTTGACTATGATAGGTTGCGGGAGGCGTTAAACACTTTGGGATCAGCGGATTTGATGTTAATTGGAGATTTTAACGGGAGAATTGGGCTGTCACAAAACAATTTTGTTACCGGAAGAGGGGCAACAGCAATGTATCATAATCGCTCCTCTAAGGACGTGACGTGTGATTCTAAGGGTGTTCAAATTTTGGAATTGGCCGACGCATTTGATTGTAGAGTATTAAATGGAAGTTGCAGCGGTGATACTTGTGGAGAATTTACTTTTATCCGTGGATCAGCGTGTTCTGTTATCGATTATTGCTTTCTGTCCGGGAACTGGTTACCACACTTCAGTGATTTCAGAGTTGCCATGAAAACTTTCTCAGACCATATGCCCTTAGAGGTAGTATTAAAAATGTCTGGAAGTCATGAAGAGGTGGAACCTTCGCAACTTGAACGTCTGCCAAAACTGCCTTGGAGAGATAGTTATAAAGAGCTGTACCAACACAATCTCAATATTCAGATTGCTCATTCAAATGCTTCGGATGGACTAACTAATGCTACAATAGGACAGCTAACGGAAATTATAAAAACTGCAGCACCAAAAAACACACATTCTAGTTCGCACAAGAAAAAATTCAGACAAAAATGGTTTGACGAAGAATGCAGGAGAGCAAGAGAAATTTCCTTTGCATATTTGCGGCTTTTTAGAAGTAGTAATAGTAATTTGTTCAAGGAAAACTACGCAGTCGCCAATAAGAACTTCAAAAGCGTATGTACTGCAACAAAAAAAGCATTTGATCAACAAAATTTGGATTCAATAAATGCAGCCAGATCTCCAACAGAGTTTTGGAAGGCAGTCAAGGTAGTCACAGGGAAGGGGAACACAATTGCATTGGGTCTTTCCGCAAGTCAGCTTAAAATTCATTTCATGCAACTTCTTAACGCTGAACAATTTTCGCCCTTAATTCAATACGCAGCGCCTCTCAATGTGGATGAATACCTAGACGCGCCCATTACCCTGATTGAAGTAGAAAATGGGATTTATAACTCTAAAAACAGTAAAGCACCAGGAGATGATGGAATATCTTTCGAATTTTACAAAAATTGCACTCCAGATTTAAAAGAGAAGCTTACGTTTGCGTTCAACAAAGTCTTCGAAACAGCAGAAGTACCTAACACCTTCCTTTCAGCTATAATATATCCGCTACACAAAAAAGGAGACAGCGAAAACCCAGCCAATTATAGAGGTATATCGTTGTTGAACACATCAGCTAAATTGTTTTCGGCAGTCTTGTATAGAAGGCTCGCCCAATGGGTGGAAAACAGACAAATTTTAAATGAGTTTCAAGCTGGTTTCAGAAGAAATCATTCGACTGTGGATCAAATTTTTTCGTTGATGAGTATAGCAGAGAGCTACAAGAAAAGGAACAAAAAGCTTTACGCTTTCTTCGTTGATTTTCGAGCAGCATTTGATTCAATTCTCCGAAAAGCTCTCTTTTACAAACTAAATAAACTTGGAATATCATCAAAGATGGTAAACATATTAAGGTCTTTGTACCAACACAATGTTGCACGTGTCTGGGATGGAAAGTGTCTATCAGAAGAGTTTGACACAACAATGGGCGTCAAACAGGGATGTGTACTTAGCACCTTGCTATTTATCTTATACATCAACGATATCACAGATGCTGTTATGGGCGGAATTGAAATTAGCCGAATAAGAATCCCAGCTCTCCTATTCGCCGATGATATAGTGTTCCTAGCAGAGTCAGTTGTTAGTATGCAGCTTATGATCAACAGATTAGTAAGCTATTGTGACATGTGGAACCTCACGGTGAACCTAGAGAAGTCCAAAATGATGATTATTAGAAGCGGCGGTGGCAGATACTCAAGAGGTGAAAAGTGGACATTCCAAGGAGAGGATCTAGAAATTGTAAAAGAGTACAAATATCTAGGAGTGTTAATAACATCAAGCCTTAACATGAACAAACACCTTAAGGCCAAACTTGCTGAAGCAAAGCGAGCTATTTCATCCGTTTGGGGCAGCTGTATCAATAAGAGAGACATTTCCCATGCTTCGAAGAATAAAATCTTTCGTGCAACTGCAACAACTATCCTTTATTATGGAGCACAAGCGTGGGGACATCAATCTTATGAAGTAGTGGAAAAATTGTTGCGCTACTACATTAAAAAGTTTTTTAGGCTACCCTACAGTACGCCAAACTATATGTTACACCTTGAGACGGGTATACCACCTATGTTTCTGGACACAATTAAGCTGCATTTCGATTACATCGTAAGAGTTATGGAAATGAATGAAAGAAGAATACCTAAAATTGTATTAACAAATTTGATGTTGACAGAAGGAGGATGTATTCAAGAATGGAAAAAGCTGGCGTCTAATTGTGAAGTTAACCTTTTTATAACACCGAATGATTCATTGAAACCAAAACTCGATAACTTGTTAAAGAAACTTGGAAATAGTATGTACGACAAATTCATGGAAGAAGCTCAGATGTCACAGTACAGGCTGTACTATAGTAAACTCAACCACTATTTGGAAGAGAAAACATACTTTTTGTCTAACAACTCAACTGACTTCATAAGCACGATCTTTCGGTTAAGAGGGGAATTGTTAAATTTAAATTTTATACCACACCGTCCAGAGCTACCTATTTTATGTACCTTATGTAATCTCAACGAAAGAGAAGATGTATTTCACTTCATAGCGGTTTGCCCTATACTTATAGAATTGAGGCATATTTATTTCGGAACAAGACTATTAAATTTAGAGGAAACATTGAGCATCTTGAATGGTGAACGTGGCTGGGAAGTACTCTATAATTTTACTGTTCGAGCTTTACGATACCGAACCTGCATAATGGAAGAAAATTTTTAAAATTTAAAAAAGAAAAAAAAAAAAAAAAAAAAAAATACTTATTTATGTACCAAACATGTTAAATTAAAACAATACTATTTTATTTATGTTTATATACAATTAATGTCAGTCTGGTAGACGGCCATCGGCCAAACCCATAGACTAAAGTCAAATAAATAACATGTTATATATACTTTTTACCGATAATTTTTATAAGTCAATAAAACTAAACTAACTAACTAACTAAAACATTCCTTTCGTTATTTTTTCCTCCAGCTAGTAACCCAAAACCTAAAAAAAAAAAAAGAATAAAAAATTATTGTAAATCAAATCTGCTGAATTGCAGATTTGATTAGCATTAAGAGAACATTGCATTATTTTTAAATATGAACAAAGGTAGTAAGAAGTTAGCCTCGATAAAATAAAGACGTATTTTTACTTGCGATTATAGGTACTATAAGGCAAGTTATGCATTCGTCGAAAAAAAAAGTTTTGAGATAACAATCAAACATGACATTACGATGATAGCGAAGACGAAAAAAGATGGTCTAAAAATTCTGTCCGTCTGTATGTCTGTCTGTCTGTCTGTCTGTCTGTATGTAGACCTACAGCCCAAACGGGTGGGCCGAATTGCTTCAAACTTGGTATATAGACTTTTTTAGGTATTGTACAGAAAGGAAATTGAAATTTTTTTTTAGCTCAAAAAATAACGGTACCTGCCATACAACCGTTACGTTAAAGCTTATTTTTCTCAAAAACGGCTCTAACGATTTTTAATTAAAAAAATCAGTGTTGCTTTTTAGGTACGACCGATCATATGGCTGAAAAAAAAGTTTTAAAAAATGGCTAAGAACGGTACTTTCCATAGGACCTTTTTTTTGCTTTCGACTATCTCGAAAACGACTCAACCGATTCTTTCGAAATTTCACACACATATAGCTGTAGGTAGCTCAATTTGTATTGCATACCAATATTTTTGAAAAATATTTTTTTGTATTTTTAAAAGCATTTTAAAAAAAAAAAAATTAAAATTAATATTTTGAAAACTGCTTATTAAATTTTTTTTTTTAAATTTTAAATAAATGTATTTGCTGAATACCTATGAACTGGCGTTTTTGAATTTGTTTAGAAATTTTTTTTCAAAAAGTTTTTCAAAAAAAACTGTTTTCTCAAAAACCGCTCCACAGATTTTTCTAAATTTATTCTCATAAATTCAAATTTATCCAAGAAATAAAATGGCGTACTTTTTTTCAGCTCAAATTAGTTAAAGTATTTATTTAAGAATTTTGAAAATTTTATTTTTATCAAAATCTCAAGCCCATAAACCACTGTCACTCATTAGAGCAAGTTCGTGCGACCCAGTCGTGCATTTTATTTTTAAAGATATTTCTTCGCGATTGCATTTTGTATTTTATACATAGGCGTTAACCATGATACAACTACTAGAGATAACGCATTCCAATTTTCATTTTTGATTTGTTCTGCCCATCTCGTCATAAGAACACCTTAAGAACACCTGCCTTCTCGTTTTCGCCTTAACGTTTAACTTTTTTGTTTCGCTCTACCCTATGCGCCTACGTCATAAGAACACTAGGGACTTTGACAATAGTTTGACGTTTTGTTTGCCACCATGCGCAATGCCATATCTTTATTAGTTGTATCATGGGCGTTAACCATGATACAACTAATAAAGATATGGCCATTGACATACTTTACATGGGCTGCTAGTTGCCAACTTCACGATGGTTCCACTTATACGCCAGCGCCACTGTCTCTAACACGTGAAAAAGGTAGAACTACTATTTTGACATTTCATTTGTTGCTGTCCTTGTCGTCGTCGTCCAAGTCCAAGGAACTTTGTTCTATCAACCGATTCCTAAAGTGGAGATCGCCAACAGCAAGGATTCAGCCTCGCCTGATGTTTCAGCAGAAGACAAATCATTGAATGATTCCTCAATATTACCAGAACCAGCTGAGAACACCACTGAATCTCCGTTTAAAGGAATTTCACTGAAAGATTTCGAAGTACATGAAGAACAAAACAAACAAAAGAAGGATCTTCTTCACAAAGCCATCGAAACAATTATATTTTCTTACTTGCCCCTTGCCCGCCTATAAAGTGGTTTTAAAAAATGTATGTCAATGGATATGGCATTGCGCATGGTGCCAAACAAAACGTCAAAATATTGTCAAACTCCCAGTGTTCTTACGGGGTTCTTATGACGTAGAGTGCATAGAGTAGAGCGAAACAAAAGTTAAACGTGAAGGCGAAAACGAGAAGGCAGGGGTTCTTATGACGAGATGCGCAGAACAAATCAAAAATGAAACTAGGAAGGCGTTATATCTAGTAGTTGTATCATGGGCGTTAACGATGGCTGGATGCTGTATGAATATTGTAGACTCTGGTATTAACCTGGCGATGCCAAGCGTTGCAACTGTTTCATACGCATCAATTGTGCTTATTTTTCTTCCTAGTGGTAGCCATTGGGTACTTGTCTTGTCCACCCGGACTTAACATGCTAAACTTAAAAGCGGAGTGTTGAACACAGAAAAATAGCAACACTATAATTGCCCTACCATAATGCTCCTCTGTTTCTCTTGTTGGGTAGCAGTTTATTCTGTACGAACCCCTCAGAAATGAAGCGAGCGGCGGATGAGCTTATAATTAAGTGAACCAACGGCGACGCTTACAGTCAGCATGGTAGGCACCCCATTGAGCTACTTATTTATTTATTTACATAGCTAAAGACTAGCTTTAGATATAAGTTCTTATGTCTATAATAAGAATACAATTATATAATTGAATACAAGTTTGACTGAAATTTAGATGAACAATTTAGCGATTGGTCAAATAAGTTATTACATCTATTATTGAGAAGATTAAATAATTCAAACATTTTGTTTAAGGGAGAAAATCGTTCATAATTAGTACGACAGTTTGGGACATTTATGTAGCTATGTAGGTTGATTCCTTAAGTTTCTTTGAGGAATATTAAAATTTATTCGAGACAAAAGGTACAAAGAGTCTATGTTACCATTTATTACGTTACTAACGATAAAAGAGACAACCACGAAACCCCAACCGACTAAGACAAGGACAAAGCCGAACTCGAGGACGCCCCTCAATAGACTGCAAAAGATGGGGAAGGAGAGTCAACAGCTCTCCACGCCAATCTCGGCCAGACTTAGAAGACTAGAATTGACCAATACAGGGCCTATTGCGACCGCATCTAAAAGAGCGAGGCACGACATCACTAACTCGACCAACTCACCCATCAACAAAACCAAAAAAGCCAAACTCTCTATGTTGACCATTGTCGGAAAACAAGCAGCCGTAGTCGACTACGGCAATCCTACACGGAGACTTACAGAGAGTCAATAGCAACTAATTGAACTTCGGATCCTTGATGCACTTAATGAGGCTATCTTAAAGAACGGGCCACTCCCACTTTTTGGTACCATCAAAACTGTTCAGGGGTTCAAACTGATGACATGTGAAGACGGACACACTCTCAGATCATGAACCAGAAGGTACAGAAGTGGTAGTGTTGCTTAGTCATAAATAAAAACCACTTCTGAAAAAGATCGGCTTCAAAGTCCGCATTGGTACAAACCGATGCAAACTAAGACTTCTCGGCCTTAAAAGTAAGGAAGAGGCAGATAATACTAAAAATGTTGAAGTTAATACAGATCAATCTCCATCACAGTAAGGCTGCCAGCGCCAATTTAATCTACCTCATGGAGGCTAGACAAGTAGACCTAGCCCTTAAACAAGAACCCTGGATATCAGGTGGCAAAATAAGGGGCCTAAATTCAAAAGAACTTACGCTGTACAAGACTACACATGTAGGTACAAACAGTAGTTTTAGAACTTGTATAATAGCTAGAAAACAGTTAAATCTTTTTCTTCTATACAAATACAGTGATCTTGACCAAACCACGGACAAACTAGACAGGCGTGGACTCCCATCGCTAATCCTGACATCCTGTTACATGCCATGGGACGCGACGGAACGACCACCAGCACAACTTACCAGCCTACTTATCCAACGTGTCCATTTGGAAAAATGGGACCTAGTGATGGGATGTGATACCAACTCACATTACATTCAGTGGGGTAGTTCGGATATCAACACAAGAGGTGAGTTACTTTTTGAATTCATTATTAAAAATAACATTTTATTTTGGTAGCGAATAGGGGCAAAGAACCAACATTTGTTACCAAGAACCGAAAAGAGGTACTTGATGTTACTTTCACGAGTAACTCAGATACCCTTGAGATTGAGCAGTGGAGGGTATTGAAAGAAGAATCATTCTCTGATCACAAAATCATTGAATTTCTTATACCCCACACTACAAAACTACAACGACCATTTAGCAATCACAGAAAAACCAACTGGGATATCTTTAATGTGGAAGTCCAAACTAAAATAAAGACACTCAAAACTAATGCGAACATGCACGAACCTGAGTGTATAGATAATGTTACCAATGATTTCACAGGCATTCTCAGGGAAGCATTTGAGAAAGCGTGCCCTTTGAAACGGGGTAAGAAGAGAAAAAAGACACCACCATGGTGGACAGCCGAGCTGGGCAACATTCGGAAAGAAACAAGAAAACTTTTCAACGTTGCTAAACGCACAGGAATAGACAATGATTGGGAAACCTATAAATCTAGTCAAAGAAAATTTAAAGTTGAGACACAGCGTGCGAAACGAACTTCGTGTAGAACTTTCTGCAACGAAGTAGAAAATACCGCGGAAAATACCAGCCTTAAATCTTCCCTCAATAGAAGGGGTTCCACTCACCCTGTCAAATCACGCCAAATACCTTGGTGTGATTCTAGACAGAAAACTGAACTGCAAGCTCAACATTGAAGAAAGAGCCAAGAAGGCAACGATAGCATTCTATGCCTGTAATAAAATATTTGGAAAGACCTGGGGGCCTAGTCCCAAGATTATCATGTGGATGTATACGGCAATAGTAAGACCAATACTGACATATAACAATTTGGTCTGGTGGCAAGCTACGAAAACGACTTCCAACCGAAAGACCATTACAAGAATACAAAGAATGGCGTGTATAGGCACCGCCGGGGCTATGAGAACCACCCCCACTGCAGGGCTGGAGTCTATTCTCAATTTAAAACCCTTAGACCTCTTTGTGCAAGAATCTGCAGCAAATAGTGCCCTCCGGTTACGCCAGACTCAAAACTGGAAACCGACTCAGACAGGTCATGCGCAGATTCTACAGATATATACGGGCCACAATGTATGCACAGACCACACAACACCCCGTTTAGATTTTGAAAGACCATTCACCACATCTTTTTCTAATAGAGAAGACTGGATTAACAACCTGACACCATTCGAATCAGCCATCCAAATCTTTACAGATGGCTCCAAAATGGAAATTGGTGTTGGTGCAGGCTTCTACTCAGAAGCACTCGAACTTGCCGGATCAATTAGGCTCCCCGATTACAGCAGCGTCTTTCAGGCTGAGGTCCTGGCAGTAACAGCAGCTGCTAAAGAAGCTGCAATGAAGGCAATACCACGTGCTGATATCACCTTTTTCATTGACAGCCAAGCGGCGATCAAAGCAATTTCTGTCATTGAAATAAAATCAAAGCTTGTAACTTGCTGTCGCGAAGAGCTTAAGGTTCTTGGCCCGCAGCATAACATAAGACTATGTTGGGTTCCTGGCCACTGTGGTGTGCAAGGAAACGAAAGAGCTGATGAGCTGGCAAGAAAGGGATCATCCCTAGAACTCAATCGAGCAGACACAACGGTAAAGATCCCAACCTGTAATATTAAACAGAAGATTGGGAATAAAGTACTTGCTACAGCTAACGAGAGATGGAACTCACTCGATTCCTGTGTCAAAACCAGGAAAATGTGGCCCTACTTTAATAAACAAAGAACAGAGAAGATCCTACAGCTCAAAAAGGAATCACTACGATCTCTCGTGGGCATACTGACTGGGCACAACATGCTGGGTTACCACAAAAAGAAAATGAAACTCAGCACGGACGACTTGTGCAGAGGTTGTGGCGACGTAAATGTGCATGAGGACATACCGCATTTTCTCTGTCACTGCCCAGCACTATGCCGCTTAAGAAACGAAGTTCTAGGAAGTCATTTCCTCCAGGACTTGGAAGAACTATCTGAACAAACGGGTACAAACCTGCTCAGATTTATCAACGTTTCGAAATGGTTTGAAAATTTATAGGTTTTTCATAGGTCCCACGCTTATAGGGCCCGAAACCCCCAGGGTATCACAATGGATCTACATTGATCTAAGTGTGATGGACATAACATCATTCATCAGCCCACTTACCTAACCTAACCTACCATTTATTAATTAAACGATAAAAACAAAACTTAAATAAGAACGTCTATTCACAAGGGATGGCAAATCCATTAGTTTCGGTCAACTGATGTATGCGGGAAGTGCGTAAGGATTTTCCCAACCTAAGCCCCGCAAGGCAAATCGCAGAAATCTTTTTTGAACACGTTCTAACCTTAATATATGGCATTCGTAATGGGGTGACCAAACCTGGCAAGCATATTCAAGAATGGGACGAACAAATGTTATCAAAAGCTGTTTTGTAACAAAAGGATCTGAAAATTGCCGTGACTCTCTCTTAATCCAGCCTAGAATTGAATTGGCTCTATTTGATATGGAGTTGATGTGCTGAATAAATTCAAGCTTTCGATCTAATATGACGCCAAGAACATTTACGTTTTCTTTACAAGACAGGGAAATTCCATTTAACGAATAATTAAATGGAGTTACTAAAAGTTTTCTTGTGAGGCTCATAAAATTACATTTATTTATATTAAGAGACAAGCAAAGTTCGGTTAGTTCCATAAGACACGTTACAGTAAAGCGACCTTTTGTAAAGCCATGTTGATTCGGAACAATGACTGATTTGACATAGAAACACAGAGATTCACAAATAATAGCTTCAAAAAGCTTCTGAATAACCGATAGTTTGGCAATGGGCCTATAGTTTTGAATTTCGTCTTTTTTACCTTTTTGTGTAAGGGGATTATGAAGGATTTTTTCCAAATACACGGAAATTGACAAGAAAACAGAGAACAATTAAAGAGAGTGGATAAAGGTAAAAGCAAATTATTTGCGCTTTTTTTTAATTAATAGAAGGTATACCATCCGGACCTGGTTTACAATGCTCGTCAAGATTAGATATGAACTTAGCAATGTTATCAGAATTAATATTGAAGTTTATATCAGTCAAGTAAGAGAATGATTTCAAAAAGCCAAAATTTTGGCTATTTTCGTCAAGTATATCACAGTTCGAAGTATCACAGTTTAAAGTATCACAGATGTTAGTATCACCTTTAAAAGCATTTTGAAAATTGTCTGCAAACAATCGTGTAATAACACGAGGGTCATGACTAGATATATCGTTTGACTTAAGAACAGACGGATATGGAGAAGACTTCCTTTTACTATTTATAAAGTTCCAAAAATATTTTGGATTCATTTTAAGATCTCTTTGTACCTTCTGCAGATAATTCAAATATTTTAAACTTGAAGATCTATTGAAATTTTCACGAGCACGGCAAAAGTTTTCAAAGTCGGCTTCACTTCGAGATAATTTATAAACTGACCAAAACTTGTTTCTGAGGTTCTTAAAGCTTTTAATTTCACTATCATACCAATCTGGAACTGATGATCTCGATTTTACAGAAGTTAGAGGTACACATTTTAAAAAACAATCAAACAAGACATTATAAAATTCAAAGACCATAGTGTTCACAGTTAAACAATTATTGAGATATGACCAATCAACTTGTGACAGCAGCATATTTAATTTGTTAAAATCTGTCTTTTTAAAATTAAAAGTGTAAAAGTTTTCATTAAGGTCAGAATGAAATATTAAATCAAAAGAAAGAGAAAAAGATAAAGATGGATGATGGTTATCTTCAACTACTAAAGGATCTGTTGATTTTTCCACAACAATATCTTCAAAAGAAAGAGAAAAAGATAAAGATGGATGATGGTTATCTTCAACTACTAAAGGATCTGTTGATTTTTCACAGCTTGCGAAAATTAGATCTAAAATTCTTCCATTGCAATTAGAAACATCGTTAAATTGGTGTAGTCCAAGTGAGTTTAAATCGTCAATTAGTTTTGAGTCACCAGATTTAAGATGTCCAGTTGGCAACATTACGTTCGATTCAGGACATCGTAACCAAGCAATATTGCTAAGATTAAAATCGCCGAGGCAAATCAGCTCGTCGTTATATTCTAATAATTCATTGATATAGTTAATGAATTCAAAAGCTTTATCATAAACATCACAGCGACTTCCTGGAACTATATGTATACAGTAACAAGGTAAATGTTTTGTTACTTAAAGATATTTTAACGCAGAGAAATTCATATGAAAGACGATCTTACAGCAATCAAGATTCCACCTCCCACGGTATCTATATTCGGATCTGAATACCGGTCACGTCTAAAAACATTGAATGTGCTTTCAAAAAGTTCGCAGTCTTTGATACCAGCATACAGCCATGTTTTAGTGAGGGAAATAACGTCATAAGAGCAGGTTATTGTTGAAAAGAAGACCTTATTGGTCTTTGTCCGAAGTCCTCTCACATTTTGATAGAAAAAATTTATTAGTAGCGACGATTTGCATGTCTTGTCAGTGTGTTTTAAAAAGGGCGAATATTATTCCTTTTGTTCACAAATTCATGAATAATTATGTTATCCGGCCATAATGATTTTTCAAGTAATTGATTGAATATTTCCTGGGTAACATACAGTTTAAAGGATGTGTAGTCATTACTCTTTATTTGAAGTCGTTCAATTTTTAATTTAGCATTTGAGAACAGGGAAGTGATGAATTTACAAATATTTTCGCAGTTTGTGGCTGGATCAAAGTTGCATAAAAATAAGCATTTAAATCTTTGTGCTGCCTTAAGTTGGACTTCATTAATCGAGCTTAAATTTGAAGACGATGATATCAAAGAATTAGTTGGTAAGTTTGGTGAAATTAGATGTGTTTGTGATGATTGATTAACTGATAGCAAAGCAGTTGCGATATCTGTTGTTTTTGTTGTATTAGTAGGTAAGGTAAACGTAGAAGATGGAGCTATTACAGTTGAACTTGAATTGGCAAGTTTTGGAGCTGATATCGATGGAAGAAGAGTTTGTACTTCGACATATTCGGAGCTCAGGTCTTTGGGTCCTTTCAAAACTTTTAGTCAGGGTAGTGAAATAGAGAAGGTGGCGGATGAGCCCATATATGACCAACGGTAGCTCTCGCATCTCCGTAGTGGGTTACTGACTCTGGATTTCTCCAACTCCTTTTGTCCAAGGAGAGCAGCATAGGGCCTGGTCCCCCAGGTTGGGAGTTGAGCGTGGGGGTAACTTTCCTACAAAGTAAAAAACCTTTGTTCCGAAACAACCAATTACCTCGGATATGGATGACCCTACTGATGACGACTCTAGCAAACGAAACGAGGATAACGAATTTCGGTTCTGCATGGGGAATGTCCAAACCCTTGACAGACCTTGTGCAGCCGAATAGTTAGTGGAAGTGGAAGCCCTCTAGATGGTGTCGAAGCCGACATCACAGCCATTCCAAGAAGTGGGATGGGATGGTGAAGGCACAAGGAGGTTGGAAAACTGTGACATCTACTATGGCAAGGAAAAGAACACAGCGGCTATTTGGATGCGGATTTGTGATAAGAGGAAGGCTTAGGGAAGACGTCTTAGGGTTTCGTGGCATAAGCGAACGCATTGTCACAATCCGCTTTAAGTCCAAATTCAGCTAATTAATAGAGAGAGACAACGTTCCTCGCCTCCGTCCCTACAAAGCTTTTTGCTTACATTTTTAATAACAAGTTGAATTCCTATCGGTGTTTACATGTTTTCCCCTCGTGCAGAACAAAAAAATATCAAAAAAAAATCTATGAAGTCAGTGGTGGGATTCTGACATTAATGTCTCTTTCTCTCTTATTTAAAGGTCTCTTGATAGTAAGAAGAGTACAAAAGAATTGTTAGGAATTGTTAAGAGGATCTGTTCAGAAGATTTGTAATTTACATGAGGGTATTATTTCAAAACTCTTCTTTTCCACTTTTGAGAATTTTGAGTAAAACGAAAAAATCTGTTAGAAGTTGCCAAAATAATATTGGCTATTGGTTTCAAGGCAACGTTATTGTAATAATCTTTACCTATATCCTATGGTTTTGATCCTAACTAAAAACATAAAACCTTTTCTTCAAAGAGATCACAAAAATGTAATAATTATTAAAAAAAAGAAACTTAAAAATAAGAAGAGGCAATACGTCACGGGCCTTATTGTCTCTTACATTGTGCATCAAAAAGCACTTCAATAAGCAGAATATTCAACCAAGCAATCTTTTTGTGTTAACTCGAGTTTAGGGCGTATTAACACCTTGTGAATTGTAGCCAGATCAGAAGAAGTGAATAACTTCTTTTTTTTCTAGGTTAGGGGCCAGTTATAGCTATAATTGAAATGCAAACGTGAAACACAAATCAGTGGAAATGTGTTGCTTTTTTTGACAAGTCAGTTATAGCAATCCTTGATTTCAATGCTGTCAGAGGAAAGCTTTGTCAGTGAAGTGAAATGACATACACCTTTGTCTAGTCCCAGATATTTTAGTTTGCACGAGTTTCAACGTCTGTTGATGACAATAAGGCACAGCTGTCAAAATAATTGATAGAATTTTACAGTTTTGGGAACTGTGCTATTAATTGTTTATCTTTGCCGCTGAGTAAGGAGCAAAAGTAATATTTTGTGAAGTTGTATTATTAATAATACAAAAAATGGCGTCAAGTGCAGTCAGTGTTTGTGAGAAGTGCAACAAAAATATAAATTTAAATGGGAAAAATGTCATTATTTGCGACGGCGAATGTAAAAAAGCTTATCATTCAAATTCCTCTTGCTGTGGATTACCGAAACAGAAGTTGACAGAGATTGTGAGGGATAAATCTCTATGGTTTTGCATATCATGCAAATCATTGAGGGACAGACGGCGTAGCAGCATAATTCCACCACAACTGCAGCAACAACAACAGCAAAGTTCAACAGGTATTATTAATCTTAACCCAACAAATACAACCGAATTAAAATCAGATAATATTACGAACAAACAACTTTCGGATAAACTCGATGAAATTTTAAATTTTCAAAAAACACTTGAAAAAGAATTAAATTCACTTAAAAAAACGGTTGATGATTACAAAGCCCTGACTAATACTATAATGGAAGAAAATACGAACATGCAAAACGAATTATATATACTAAAAGAACAATTCGATACATACAAACAAAAAGTTGAAAAACATAAACAAACTTCACTGAACTACAGCTTAGGTTTATCTGGTATCCCGGTAAAAAATGATGAAAATCTGAAATCAATTTTCATAGCAATTTCCAACAAATTAAATGCAGACATTACACAAGGCTGCATAAAAGAAATCTATCGTAAGCCACACAGTAACGACGAAAACAATAGCCCGAGTCAAACTAATCCACCAAAAATCTTGATCGAATTCTTTGAAAAAAAAACTCGTGATAGTATCATAAATGCATACAAGAAGAACAACAGAGATAAAAAATACCTTAACACCGGTTCGGTCTTTGGCGACAGCACAACACAACCAGTGTATATAGAAGAAGTTCTCACAAAATTAAACAGCTACTTATTTAAGAAAGCGAGAGACTTAAAGAGACAAAATAAAATTGCATTTGCGTGGGTTAGTAATGGAAGAGTACTAGTGCGTCTCACAGAAAAAGGAAAAGTAAGAGAAATCCGCAACATTGATTTCTTCAATGAATTGTGAGATGCATGTCCCCTTCTCCCCATGTAATATTCTCTATGACAGCATTGCCAATATTAAATTATCTACAGGTAGCACTGCTAAAATTCTCTACATCAATGCTAGATCCATAAAAAATAAAATTGATGAATTTGAACACATAATTAAAGGCTTTAATATGGATATTGATGTCATTTGCGTTACAGAAAGTTGGCTTTCAGACTCTGATGAAATTTATTTTAACTTACAAAATTATGAAAAAATCACTGCAAATAGACCTACTGAAGACGCGGGAGGTGTAATTATCTTTATATCTAAAATCCATTCGTATACGCATTTATTTTCAATGAGTGACAACGCGGATAGCTTCTGCGCAGCAAATATTAAACTACAGAATTATTCTTTTGATATTATGTGCGTTTACCGAAAACCAAACCTGATCGTTTCCAAGAAAGAAAAGTTTCTATCCGTTCTAATGGAAAACATCTCCAGAATGTCGATACGAAATTCCATAATTGTTGGTGACTTTAATATAAATATTTTAATCGAAGATGCTTTTGTCATAAAATATCTTAACCTTATCAGAATGCACGGATATTTTGTTATAAACAAATCAATTCCTACACGAAAAAATTCAAACCTTGATCACTTTTTTGTTAACAACCCCAATCACAATATAATTGCACATCATTCAAAACTTGACTTATTTGACCATAATGTGATCGCCATCGACATAAGCGTTCCGAGGCCTGTAACGAAACATATACCACTCAAGCCCAACCCACAATTCATATATGTCACTGATGCACCAAAACTAATTATGAAGCTAAAAGAACACCCAATTGTTTTGTACGACTCCATGCCTTGTGAAGACATGTACAACTACTTAATCGATAAATTAACAGCTTATATAAAAACCACATCAAAAAAAGTGAAAATCAAACAAAAACAAACCGATTCCTGTGAATGGCTCAGTAGCGAATTGATTTCTCTAATCAAAGAAAAAGACAAGTGGTTTGGTAAACTGAGTAAGGATCCTAATAACATTCACATTCAGCGACAATACAGACATCTTAGAAACCAAGTAACAACTCGGAAACGAAAAATTAAAGCAGATCATTACGGAAAACTTTTTGAAAAAAGTCTAAATGACAATAGGAAAACATGGGAGAATATAAACAACCTCTTGTACAATAAACCAAAAAAGAATATGGATTGTCCTTTGCTCAATAACCGCACACGAAATGAAAAAATAAAAAAAATCAATGATCTTAACGAATTCCTTGCGACTGTTGGCAAAAAAATAACATCAAAATGTCCGACTGAAAACATTGTCTATCCCTGTAAACTGCAATTGAAAAGCTTTATAATAGAAAAGACTACGCCAGAACTTATTAAAAAAATTATGTGTGGACTTAAGTCATCAAAAGCTAAGGATGTCGACAATGTTTTTTCTTCACTATTAAAGGAATGCAGTACAGAGCTTTGTAAACCTATCTCCATCCTAGTCAATAAATCATTAAGGGAAGGATATGTTCCAAAGATGATGAAAGTAGCTAGGGTTATCCCTATCTACAAAAGCGGTGACGTAGATGACTTCAATAATTACCGTCCTATCTCAATATTACCTACAATTTCGAAAATTATTGAAAAAGTTGTAAACCAGCAATTAGTGGAGTATATCGAGCATAATAATCTCTCAACCTCCAAACAATATGGCTTTCGGAAAAAGTCAGGCACGAGTACAGCGCTGATAGATATGATATCGCACCTTCAAAAAAACAAGGACAACCGCAGAAATGTTAGTGCACTCTTCATAGACCTGTCAAAAGCATTCGACACAGTCGACCATACAGCTTTATTAAGAAAGCTCTTTGCCCTAGGAGTAAGAGGTTCCTCGTTCAATTGGTTTAAGTCCTATCTTTTAGATCGTTTTCAGTACATCAAAATAGACGATTGCACAAGTGAAAGACAACCGGTTACCATGGGAGTACCACAAGGAAGTGTTCTTGGACCAACCCTATTTTGCTTATATGTGCAGGACTTTGCAAACCTCCCACTCCATGGAAACCCGATTCTATTTGCAGATGACATAAGCTTGTTGTATTCCACAAACTCATCTACAGAGACCGAGAGGCAAATGAATACTGATCTTAAAAAGATTGAAACGTGGATGAACGCGCAAAAACTATGTGTAAACGCCCGCAAAACAAAGTATATCGTATGCACCAAATCAAACACTCCACTAAGAATCGTATACCAAGAAGATGTGGTTGAACAAGTCAATGAGTTCAAATATCTTGGCCTTTGGGTAGACTCAGCGTTAGAATGGAACTTCCATATAACGAAACTATCAAAAAAACTGTCTTCGCTTGCTGGAGTCTTCGGTCGAATCCAATACTGCGTTCCTGATAACCTAAAACAAACAATATACTTTGCTCTCTTTCATAGCCATTTGACCTATGGAATTAACATTTGGGGTACAGCAATTCATGGCCTTTTACAAACCCTGCAAGTAACGCAGAATAAGGCACTAAAAAACTTGTTCGGATTTGATCGGCTCACTAGCACCCGATGGATTTATAACCAGCTGCAGATTTTAATGGTCAAGGATGAAATCGAAATAAATATGGTTACTCACATTCACAAGATCGTGCTTACGGAGGTACATACAAACACCCTGATGACTACAAGAAGTAACTTACACCAATATAGCGTTAGGAATCGCAATAACATCCACCTAGATAGAATATACTCCAAAAAATATGGAAGCTGCTCAATTTTATATAAATCTATCCAGTACTATAACAAATATTCTGATGAAAGCAAAAAATGTAATACCTTAAAATTTAAGCTTCATGTTAAAGCCATGCTACTCAGTAAATACAACTCTTAAAAGAACAATGTTCAATGTCATAGAGTAGATAAATTTTGTCTCCTTTTCTAACTTTTTGTCTCTACAGTATCTTAGTATGTCATTAAAATATCCTTTTCTCTATTCAATTGTTGCTTGATGATTAAATTCCCATTTTTATTGAAATTTTGTTGTTCCCATTGTCAAAAATACTTATTGTACTTATATTTAACACTTTTTAAATTTACACATTTACATAAACATTATTGTAGTGACTATACAGTCTGTTACGAGATTCATCTCATAAGGCATTTCAAATAAATAAATAAAATAAATAAATAATTAAATAAAACAAATATGAATTTAAACAAAAGAAAGAAGCTTTTGATAGTGTTAACAGTGTACAGTTTTATAAGAAAAAACAAAGTTGTGTTACAAGAAAACGTATTTACCAAGTGCATCCATTGTTTCGTGCCCGAAAACTCCACGGGGAATATTTTACATTAATGTATCGATTGGAAAAATTTCCAATGAAATTTTATGAATACTTTCGAATGAATAAAGACCAGTTTTATAATATACTAGCAAACCCATGCCCGCTTCGCTGAGCAGAGTTCCAATGGGCTGTTACCTGCAGTTTAGCCAAGAGGCGTATAAATTTTTTTCAATTTGACAGGCTTGAGAAATGCTAAAATTGAATGGTACCTATAGAAAGAAAACTTTGAATAAAATTCGCTTTTTAAATTCAGAATCAAATCGTTGGTACTCTGCATTCATTCAAATCTATTGACTGTGTAACAAACGAAGATGAAGCCACTTATTATCCAACTGAGTTTTTAAACTTCTTAGATGTACCTGACTTACCACAGCACAATTTACAACTGAAGGCGGGCTCGGTAGTAGTCATCAGCTTCGAAATCGAAAACAACCAAAACTATGCAATGGAACGCGCTTGGTGAAAACTGATGAGTAATGTCTAACATTTCATTCTAATGCTTTCTTATAAACAACATTTTTTGTATTACCATCTTTTACATAAATAAAAAGTGCGGTCGGTTTCCCTACTCTAGAACACCCAACATGACCATGAGAAATCAATACCCCAAATTTTCAAAGATTGACCTTGGGCTTTATTTATAGTGATGGCAAAAGCAAGGCGAATAGAAAATTGATGACGTTTAAAATCAAATGGCAAATCAGGTATAATCATTGGAATTCTGGGGATCAAAACATCTTCCCCTTTATATTTGCTACTAAGAATCGTAGCTTCAATTAGATTGTTCATTCACTTTTTTACAGCTAGTCTAGTACCATTGAAAAGTTGAGGTTGAATAATATTACGCATTATTATAATCGGGATCCAATTTTTAGAGCTAAATAATGAGGTGGCAGTTCCGGTAAATCAAGCAAATTCAAAAGTTCCGTCTGGTAATTCACTACGTCACCCTCATTTATAATTGCATCAACTCATTTGTTGGCAACAAATTGTCCATCTATTTCTTCTAAAATAGATGCATTTATTTCAGCGACATCTGTATTTTTGCCTTTAGCTCTTTCAATTAACCAAGTACGATTTTTATAGTTCTCCGAAATACTTCGAAACACACTATGAACCAATTCTTTCTTTGAATTCCTCATACAATAGAAATTTGTAGTGTAATTTGACCATTTGAACTATCAACGTCAACGGACATTTTTCCATTTCCAATATCCAACAGCTGCTTTGAAAATTCAGCAGCAGATGGGTCACTTTAGTGAGTGTTTTAACATATATCCACAAAGGAGAACATTTAAGGCATTGACATCCGCAGTAGTCGATCGGGGTATGACCGGCAAAGTTTGTCTAAAGTCACCCGCCAACAATATCATGGCGCCGCCAAATATTACTTGGCTACCTCGCAAATCTTTCAGAGTTCGATCTAAAGCTTTAAGTGACTTTTTGTGTGCCATTGTACACTCATCCCATACAATAATCCTACACTGTTGCAAGACTTTGGCCATTGCCGACGTTTTAGAAATATTACATGTAGGCGCTTCGTTAACATGGATGTTTAAAGGCAATTTAAGTGCAGAGTGCCCTGTACGACCACCATTATTTGATTGCATACTGGCAAGTGCATTTGCAACATATGCAACACACGTAGCATACATTGTATTACTTTTTTTACACAAAAACCTGGTGCAAATAAATACCTTTTCAGCAAAAAAAGAATCATCAAACTCGGTGTTGTCAAACTCGAGATATAAATGGTCAAACATAAATCAAACTCATACTGGCAAGTGCATTTGCAACATATGCAACACACGTAGCATACATTATATTATTTTTTTTACAGACAAACCTGGTGCAAATAAATACCTATTGGGCAAAAAAAGAATCATTAAATTTGGTGTTGTCAAACTCTAGATATAAAAGCATTTGTTGCAAATGTTGTATATTATATGTTGCATAATGATTCATAACTATGCATACATTTCAGTTATGATCAATTATTGAATTTTTTGATTAGTTGATTGCATGGTGGCAAGTGCATTTGCAACATATGCAACATACGTAACATACATTGTATTACTTTTTTTACACAAAAACCTGGTGCAAATAAATACCTTTTCAGCAAAAAAAGAATCATCAAACTCGGTGTTGTCAAACTCGAGATATAAATGGTCAAACATAAATCAAACTCATTTTTATATATATAGATAGAAGATTAGAAAAGATTCATAATGATATTAAGTCCAAAAACAACTTGTTTTGAACACAAAGAGACTATATCAGCTCCAAAGAGAAACTTTGTTTAACCTTGAGGTAAAATAAAATTAAGTGTTTTTTTACATTCATGAAGAATCTTCTTTCAGATTCCTTGCTACTGGGGCAAGCTTTGCAGACCTATCGTTCCGCTTTCTGATGGGAAAAACCACTGTTAGGAGTAGTATAATCCAAACGATTACTGCTATCAATTACCATTTTAAAACGCTTTGCATGCCAACAGCTCAGAGTCCAAGGGATTGGAAAGATATAGCTGATGGTTTTTTAAAACATTGGAACTTTCCTAATTGTTTAGGAGCCGTAGATGGTAAACATGTAAGAATGTTTGCTCCTAGGAACTCGGGAAGTTTCAATTTTAATTATAAAAAATGCTTCTCTACAATCCTCATGGCTGTAGTAGATGCAAACTATAGATTTATTATAGTAAGCATTGGAGCCCATGGTTCAAATGCAGGTCCAACTGGTTTTTCGTCCTCTCATTTCATAAAATCTTGGACAAACAATCCAGCTGAATGGAAAGTACCTGCTCATACTCCTTTACCAGGTACAACCGACTCCCAACCCTATGTTCTTGTTGGTGATGAAGCCTTTGGTTTGAAGTATAACATGCTTACACCGTACCCTGGTTCTGGGCTGAGCAATAAGCAGCGGATTTATAACTATAGGTACTAAGAATTCAATTTCAAATTACATGAAAAACATTACGCATCTCTTTCAGACACTCCAGAGCTAAAAGAATTGTTGAGAGTAGCTTCGGCATTCTTGCTCATACATGGAGAATATTGTTGAAACCACTTGAGGTCCAACCTGAAGTTGCCAAACCTTTAATATTGTGTTGCTGTATTTTACACAATTATTTGCAAATACCACAAAATCAGCAGCAGATAAATGACTTCCCTTTGCCCCAACCACTTGTTGATCATATAACAGGAATGCACCAGCCAGCTTCGAATGCAGTTGATATCAGAAACAAGTTTGCTGACTGGATGGTAAATGAAGGAGGCGTAGATTTTCAATATAGAAAAGTTTATTAAAAAAGAAAAGCAAATAAATGTATTTTTTTAATAAATATTTTGTATTTATATTAGGAAAATAAAAATGCATTCATTGCACAGCCGTTTTCTTAAAACTAAAAACAAAAAACCTTATTTTATAATAGCAACGAAAAACAAAAAAGAATTCGGAGAATATTAAAAAAACTAAAATCATCGGCGAAGTCTGTAGCCAACAAAAGCAAAATTTTTTGTTGCAATTCAAGTTGCTTCTTTTTTGAGAAGTGTTCAACCTGTTTGCCTACTGATGCAAAGAACATTTCCATCGAAGTTTTGGATGTGCTTGGCACATCTGAAGCCTTTTCGATAGCATTGAGGACTCTGCCCAGATCATCCTCGTCAATTCCCTTCCTTCTTTTTTTTTAGATGAACGGCTTAGGACAGGCTCATTACGTTTCTAAGCCATTGGAACTACCTCTTCTGGTGGAACGGACGGAACGGATTCTTCAATGACCTCAACTTCTAAAAATTCTTCAGCCGTGTTCGTTGATGGTTCTTGCGAATAGTTGCCACAATCACTGCAAAATAAATATGTGATTATGATTGGATTATAAGAATAAAATAAAATACTTACTCTCCTGGAACCTTTATATATGGAATTAAAAATTTAAGGCTATTTTTCATGTAAATGCAGCAATGGTTTTTTATTTCGATGATCAATTTTGTCTCGAAGTCTTGCGTTTCGATTTTTTGTTTTAATTTTAATTCCTTAGAACTCATTTTTTATTTCTTTTCAAACAAACTCAAAGCTGAACACAAAAAACACAAAAGTGTAGTATATTACAATATTAATAAGTCAAAGCTCGGATGAGGAGTGTAAGCGTTAAAATCGTACTAATGATCATTAACTATAAACCGATATAAATATACGAATTCAACGTTCCCGCTAATCATCCGATCTGATGTACCTATCATATAAATTCTCAAATAGACAATTATAAAGCAGTCAAGTACAGTCGATGAACAATTAAAGTTGTACTATTGATAAAGTGTGTGGTCGTGTTTCATTTCATTAGTAAAAGACATAACATTTTTGGCGACGAGGAAAAAGGTTTTCGAATACCTACGTGTTTAGTTTTTTTTTTTATTTAAAAATTAAATTAATTGGAAATGTGGAACCTTATGAGCATGGTGACAGTTTTAGAGACTACGAGAATCGATTAAACAATTTTTTCTCATTAAATAATGTCGAAGATAATGAAAAAAATAGCCTTTTCATTGGAATTATGGGGTTCGCGCAAAGACCATGTAACGTAAAAATTTTAATGAAATTAGAATTAAATGGACTTAATAGAAAGAAAATCTGAATTGTCAATGGACACTGAACCTCTTCACTTAAATATCCTATGAATATCCAAGTTCCAAACCAACACCCACCGACAACCCAAACCGAAGAGGAAGCCAGAAGAGACAAGAACCCCCAAAATATCCTTGACTCCTATACCAAGGAACAGCACCTCCATCATCAACCTACCATGCATCGGTGTATCCAGCATCCCTAAATAGATATACTTACACTTCGCTAACATGGCATCTTATTCTTCCCGCTCCTCTTCCCTTCCTTCAAATTCCATACCCATCCCCATCACAGAAGCGCAAGCCATCTAACAGCGTACCATAGGTGCTGACTACCAAGCACCGCAGAACAGCCTAGAGGGTACCTGTCAGCATGCTCGCTCCTATCCACTACAAGTATTAGATGTTCTCCTCGTAGCTGAAACTCGTCGTAGTTCACACCTGAAACCAAGGACTCTACTATACCTTAGACTCACAACTAGGATTGTAATGCTGACTCTTGAATCTATATGTTCTTTTCCAGAGACATCACTCCAGATGCATCTGCTACCCTAGTTATGACTACCTACTTCTATATTTGAAGGGATGGTATCGATCCTATGCCGGCAACGCCCCCTTCCTTGGTAATTGTTCGTTAAGAACAACCAACAAGAACGGCATGCGACAACGCAGAACCGTTGTTGAGATCAACCGCCGTGGTGGCCGGCAGAACCATAGCCACAGCTAGCTCAGCCAGGCCGTAGGCACTTGCTCCGGGATCTGCTTAACCGGTGTTACCTCTTATTTTTCACTGCCGACCGTTGAACTTAGATGTGCAAGTTCGAATATTGATGTTGTAATGCTTACAGGCCTTCATAATCGATGTCGTACAGATGTGTAAGAATTGTATTAAAGTTTAAATTCGATTTGGGCTTGCACCTCTTAGGAATTTTTAGAGTAAAAACGTAAGAACAGAAGAAAAGATTCAAGGTAGAATTAATACTTTGACCCGCAAAACGGAACACTTTAGTATACCACGCAAGCAAACCATAGGATTTCGTAGTTGCAATGGCTTAACATTAACGTCCGAACATCCAGCTGCCACGATGATATGCCGAATGCCGACGCAGAGGTGTCTTACCTTGAGGGGAGGGAGGATCAAAGATGTTAAGCGACCCTCCTGGTCTCTCAACCCACCCAAATCAACTACCGAAATCAACTCTCCAATAGTGACCTTGGCTACCTTCGGACCTACGAGTCCCCACGACTCGTAATAATGTTATGGGCAGCCCCATATATGAAAAAGCAAGCAATAAATTGCTTGCCTAATTTGTCTTGACATCTATCTCATAGCATTTGCACATAATACTACAACCTAGATCTCCAACTTTGCATCTAAGAGAATACTACCTCTTAACGTACACCACCATGTTCCAAATCAGATGATCGAGGGTCACCACCCTCCCTATAATTAACTCACTCTATTATGAAGAAGGTTCTAAAATTCCCTCAACCAAAAATATTCAACTTTAAATAAAAGATTATTTGCCAAAAATTTTCTTATATCGTTATAATAATAACTATTCATCAAATTTATTGAATTATTTCTTAAAACTAACAGGGTCAATTAATCATATTGAAGAATCTTATCTAGTGATATATATATATATATAAGTAAATATTATTTTAACATATCTTTCTGCAACTTTAAGTTATTCTCAGATCTCTTCATGAGTCAATTTCACAAGTAAAAGTTCAAAAATTAAAATGAAATATGCATATACTCTTTGAGTATCTAATTTCTCTGTAATGCCTAAAATGATTGCTAAATTGAGTGTGAGAATTCTTATAGAATTAATTAAAATCTTAATTGCAATAGCAAGTACATATTCAATAACGTTAACCGAGTTTGATAACTGTAACAAAGTTTGGAAAACGAATGCTTTGCGCGGCAAAAAGAACTCAATATCTTACACCGAAGAGGTAAAAAGGGAACGAATTGAAATCGCGTTAAATACTAAAAGATAAATTCGGTATTACAATAAAGTTTGAATTAACTAAACGGAACACACAACGGACGAAGTACCTTTAACCTTCATGATGTAAAAGACAAGATACGCCTACCCAAAAAGGATGATTCGATAATCACGCCAGACAATATCATCTGAACTAGGTGATCAATTCAGGGTAATGATTGTATAGTCAATATATTTCAATAAATACCACGTACATAGGGAATACAGTTCGCATCCCAAATGCATCGATTGTAAAGTTCATTAAAAGCAATATATTGTTAAAGCAAATAAGGTAAAATTCAAATAAAGTTGTAAATATATATATATACTTTACACCTAATTGAGTAGTAAGAATTTCGTCGCTCCACTTTCGATGTTCCGGAAGTGCACTTCTGTAACAGCTGAAAGGGTTAGTTAAAGGTTTATTTAATTAAAGATTGTTAGCTTTACCAAACAAAATTTTATGTTTCGACCTCTCTATATGGATCGACAACTATTGCTAATAGGGTAATGGTATTTACTCAAGTGTGTTAAATGACTTTCCGCGTTTGTTTAATAAGTCGCAGATGCGACAGGTACAATTAATTCGTATCGTAAAAAGTACTCGGGCACAATAAAAGCAAAAGATACACGGTATACAAACAAGAAAATTTAGTCTACTAAAGTGCGGCTATATTGTAAGAGAGGTAGTACTCATTAAAGATAAGTTTTATGCGCGAACGTGGCGTTAAAATACGCGAGAGAAAGCGGTCGCTACTGACGCGGAACGTGAAGTTGTCCTTACGACCAGTGATAATCAAAAATAAAAACGAAATCAAAAGTAGTGATAATAAAAGTTTCACTGGTAATTAAAAATTACCTACGGAATTACAGTGCGTTAAGAGTACATCTCTAAATCGATTGCAACAAGAATACACATACGATTAGACCTCGCGTTACTTCGATGCAAAAAAAAAAGAATTTTTGCTCGGTACGCAATTTGAAATCTCAAACTCGTTGTCCGACAGATAATAAGCTAATCCTAATAAAGCACTAAATAGTATAATAATCACACATATAATAATACATAAACAAAATTCTTGCTTAATGTTGAATAGTGGGCGTGGCAACAGGCCACCAAATGTCTCTCCACAGGGTAGTATTCACGGAGCACCACCGTCCATGGTGTGTGGAATTTATGCGCCAATAGTATGTGGCGATACAGTACCCACTAACAAGTACGCAATGGGGTGGTTGAGCTTAAATGCTCCTACCACAATTCACATTTATATAAAAATCAATAAGAAGCTTTACCTGATATACGGGTTCACAAATACCCTTATCTTTCTTTTCTTTACTATAATCTATAGTTGCAGCTACAGCACATAATTTAAAGTTGAGTTCTGCGTGTCTGGAACATCCCGCGGTGCTCCGTAACTGGAAACACGAAGTTGTTGAACAATTGTGGGACCGGCATCGGCAATGATTATACCCGCCAGGCGTCCTGATGGTTCCTTGAGTCTTTATACTGCCCTGTAGTCGTCAGCCTATCGTGGCTGGGTATCATCAAAAAAAGCATAGAAAGTCACTGGTAACGCCGTGGCTGGATGAAGTGGCTGCTTCAGCGCCCGCTTCCATCAATGGGGCGTTATCAGTATTGAATCCGGAGTGAGTTATTCACAAAGAATGGACTTAAAGATCGTCGGGTGTGGCAAAGTAAAATTTTCGACGGGTCGGCGAGACGCGTCGTTGACGCAATAAAATGTGTTTGGTGCAATTAAAAAAAAACTTTTCGGGTGCAATGTGCGCCTGCTCAAAATGAAGTGATAACGTGGTTCGGTTGGAAATAATCCACGTTTATTTTCGTTTATGCGGCTTGCACGAATGATAATATGTATTAATGAGGTAAGATACTCCTGTATATCAACAGGATAGGTATAATTTCCCTGGTGATCGCACGTGTTTGCACAAGGAAATCTTGTCCCGAATGTCTGGTGATTCCCCGGATGAAAGTTTGTCGCCTCGCCAGTCCCGTCCGACGGATTGTTGCCGAGGACTATTCAGCCCATGCGATAAACGATCCTAAATAAAGGAAATGTAAAGGTGATTGAAAATTGATGATACAGATGAGTTTATAGTAATCGGAGATTTCAATCTACCCAACCTGAGATGGACTAAATCAACTGAATGTGATGTATTTCTACCCGTCAACGCGACTAATGATAACGAATTCCTTGTGATCGATGGAATGGCCTCCCTTGGACTTAATCAATTAAACGGCATCAAAAACCAATTTGGTAAGACCTTGGACTTGGTATATTTTTCTGATGTCATTAACTCTGATGCTGATGTATTTTTATGTGATACGAAGCTTGTAGAGGAAGATCGTCACCATCCTACTTTATCTATTTCACTTAGCCTAAATATTCTTATTAAAAGTCAATCGTCGTGTGTGCACGTCTTTTATTCTCGCTCTGCAATTATTTAACTATTTTATTTATTTAAAGCCCGTCTTTTATCACGAGTTATTGTGTTTTTGCTTGCCAAGTTGTTTTTGTTTATTATTAATCATTTGTCTGTTCTTAAATGTATTAAATAGTGTTATTTTATTACAAATTCATGGTTTAATTTAGCCTCAAATCATAAATTGTTGATCATCAGTTTCATAATATTCATACATTTATAATATATATTAAAACAGAACACATTTCGCCGCTCTCTATGAATTAATTCTCGATTCCGTTGATGATCATTTGCTTTCCTCTCTCCCTGGTGAGTGAAACTTTTGTATATGTTCTGCCTATGAAGCATTTGAGACTGCATTGTATCCCAACAATTTTCCGTTACCATTTCATGCCGCAACCTACATCTGCATGTGTGACTGAGCTGTACTAGCTGCTAGCTACATTCATCTCCTGCCGACGTAGTACAAAGGAAAGCTATATTTGCCGCAAACAACAATTGTGATTTATTGTTTTTATTGGACAATATAAATAACAACAAACCTTCGTATTTGCTGCATGTCATGGTCTTTGACACTTGACAACCAGCTGTCATCTATCATCTATCAGCTGCCTATAACTACATTACCGACTACTCTATCCCTTTGGTTCGTGAATTTGCTAAATAGAAACTCGCTTTGCCTGGTACACTAAAAACCAAAAAAATTTTGGCAAGTAAAAACCATTATCTTTTAATAAACTAAATTTCACCATATACCGTCATCTTCAAAAAAAAAAAAAAAAAAAAGATCGAATCATTATGTCTTCTTGCGCTGTTTGTGATAATATTGCGGATTATCTCATAGATGCAATCATTTGTCATGGAAACTGTCGCAAATTATTGCATGTAGCTGCATTAATGCTCCATTTAGCACCATAAAACTATTCAAAGAAAGAAAATCTTTCTATTTTTTTTGTGAAGAGTGTGACCCTTTTGCATATACGAATATTGTTCGTGATGTACTGCAAAATAAGCAAAATCTTGTAAATCTCCATAACCAATTACTCCAACTAAACAAGAAAATTGAAGATATTACCTGCAATCAACAATCGCTATTAGACGTTCAAAATGAAGATCATTTAATAACAAATAGTGATACTGTACCAATGAAACGAAAAATTGACGAAATAGATATTGATATATCTGAAACCAGCCATCTGACAAAGAAACCTGCCACCGATTTAATAGCGACTACATACCAAGAATCCTCTTCAAATATTTCTCGCCAAGAACAACTTGATGCTTCTAAAGAACTTTCTACATCAAATCAATGTTATTCCACAACATCATCTTGCTTAGCAGCCTCAAACACTACCTCAACAACAGCTCCTCCTTTGATAGTGATTGACCAGCATTCTACAGATGTGATTACTTCTCCTGTCAACACATTTCCTCATACAGCCTCCACAACTGACAGAAATTTCATATCACCTTTTGAATCAGGCTTAAAAATAGTTGAAGGACATAAAATTCTATTTATCTCGAAGCTTGCTCCATCTACGAACGCTCTTGATGTGAAATGTCATATTAAATCTAAGATTGGGACACTGGATTCTATAGTCGTAGAAAAAATACTCCATCGCAATTATTCTAAATATTCATCGTTCAAAATTAAACTGCCAGACTCAGTCTTCTACCTTCTAAACTCAAGTTCATTCTGGCCTAAGGGCATTGTCATGCATGAGTATCAAAATAGAAAATCAAATTATAATTCTCACCATTTTCAAAAACGATTGACAATGCGCAGCCTCAACCAAAGCAGCTACAAAAACTTCTGATTTACTACCAGAATGTAAACGGCCTCCGGACAAAGACCAACAAGGTCTATAAAAATGTAAATAATATTCCACATGATGTCCTTATACTGACAGAAACTTGGCTGAATTCATCTTTTGCTGACACAGAGTTATTTGATTCCAATTTTCAAACTTTTCGTCGTGATCGTCATAATGACCCCAATATAGCTACTGTTGGAGGAGGATTGTTACTAGCCGTTCGTAATAATTTGTTTTGTAATCTCGTCGACGATTTTTTGGACTCCAACCTCGAAATAATATGTGTGAAAATATCAACCCCGTCCGGTCATTTATATGTAGTTGTTTGCTATATCCCGCCTTCTTCTACAAGTGATGTCTACAACAAACTTATCGATTGCTTGGAATCTATAAATGACAAAATTGAACCTTCAGATGAACTTTTTGTTATTGGTGACTTTAATTTGCCAAATCTTGAATGGACTAAATCATCGGAGCATGAATCTTATCATGCTGTTAATGCGTTGAGCAATAACGAAGTTCTTTTTATCGATGGAATGACTTCATTTGGTCTTAATCAATTAAGCAATGTCAAAAACCAATTTGGTAAAATTTTAGACCTTGTATACTTTTCTGACCTTAATAATTCTGATGGAACTGTGATACTTTCGGATGCAAAACTTATTGAGGAAGATCGGCATCATCCTGCATTATCTATCTCATTAAACCTAAATATTATTAATGTAACTTATGATTGTAAGAATATGCATGAATTCAATTTTAAAAAATGTAATTTCTCAGAACTCTATCGTTTATTGCAAGATATTAACTGAAATAGTTTATTTTTTAATGTCAGTTTTGATGAAATGGTCTTTCGTTTTTATAAAATTTTATTTGATTGTTTCTTAGAAACCATTCCGTTACGAAAAATAAGACCTTTAAATAACACTCCACCGTGGTTTGATCAACATATTAAAACTCTTAAAAATAAAAGAAACAAGGCTTGGGTGAAGTTGAATCGATTCTGGAGCGTCGAGGCTCAAAATGATTACATTAAACTAAGAGATGAGTTTATTAATTACTATAATTTTCTTTATTCGGACTTTATCACTAAAACTGAAGATGATCTTAAATCTAACCCCCGAAACTTCTGGAAATATGTCAATTGTAAAAGAAAATCTGATGGTTACCCAAATAATATGTGTTATCAAAATTCTGAGAGTCACAACCCAGAGGACATAGCAAATATGTTTGCCGAATATTTTCAGTGTGCTTTTGAAGTATCTACTTGCGATACAAATAATATTCCCGCTGTTGATGAGTTTTTACATCTTAATTCGATTAACTTTACTATAACTGAGGAAACTATCTTAGAGTATATTAAAAAATTAGATAATTGCTTAAGTCCTGGTCCTGATGGTTTTCCTGCTTTTATGTTAAAAAAATGTGCAATATATATGTCATATCCGTTATTTTTACTTTTTAATCAGTCTATAAATAGCTGTAAGTTTCCGACCCTTTGGAAAAACGCATTCCTTATTCCTACTCATAAGAAAGGTAAAAAAAAATTGATTTTAAATTATAGACCAATTGCTAAACTATCTGCTATACCCAAAATGTTTGAATCTATTATTTGTGATATCTTGTCTTTTCACTGTTCCTCCGTTTTATGTGACAACCAACATGGCTTTGTTAAAAAGAGATCAACTATAACCAATTTGTTACAGTTTACTACATTTTGTATTGACGCGTTTGAAAAAAAACAACAAGTTGACTGTATTTTTACTGACTTTAGCAAAGCATTTGACAAGCTAAGCCACCATATTCTTTTAAGGAAACTGCAATATTTGGGTCTTAACGATAGATTTGTTTTGTGGATATCTTCATATCTAAAAGATAGGTTATATAGTGTTGTTTTTAAAAGTGAACGTTCTAAATGTTTTACTGTTAACTCCGGTGTACCTCAGGGTAGCCATCTTGGCCCGTTATTATTTGTACTATTTATTAACGATCTTCCGTCCGTCCTATCAAATTCTATGTCTCTTATATATGCTGATGATGTAAAAATTTTTCGTACAATCAACTCTCTAAAAGACTGTGATCTCTTACAAAAAGACCTTCAAAGTTTCTGGGAATGGTGCAATATTAATGGTTTAGTTTTAAATATTGACAAGTGTAAAACAATGTGTTTTACACGCAAGAAAAATGTGATTGTCTATAATTATGCGATTCATTTGTCACCTCTTTGTAATCTGTCTTGCTTTACTGACCTTGGGATAGTGTTGGACTCAAAATTAACTTTTATTGACCATTTTGACTACATTATTAAAAAAGCTAACATGACACTCGGTTTTATTAAAAGATTTGCTCGAGAATTTCGTGATTCCTATGTTCTAAAAACTCTTTATGTCTCATTCGTAAGATCCATCTTAGAGTATGGTTGTGTTGTATGGGCGCCATATTATGCGGTTCATATAAATAGATTGGAGTCCGTTCAAAGAAGATTTATGAGATTTTGTTTAAGATTTCTACCATGGTCGAATAGAATTATCTTGCCACCTTACGCTCAACGTATTCAACTAATAAATCTTCCATCTCTAACGAGTCACAGAGCGTATCTACAATTTTGTTTTATCGTCGGAATAATCAATGGATCCATTTCAGCTCCACTGATACTTTGTAGATTAAATTTCATAGCTAGTCAGTATAATTTGAGAAGGCAGTTGCCAATTTCCAACATTTATAGTAGATCAAACTACGGTGCTAATAGTCCTTTAAATCTCTTAATTAATATTTACAATAAAAATTCAAATTTAATTAATTCAAGCAATGACAATGTAAAATCACTCAACTTAAGAACAATATTTTTTATTCAAAATAATCCATAATGTACATTAGATATAAGTTTTTATTTTTTTTTTTTTTTGTTATAATTAAAAAAAATGTATGTACCGTTAGTATTTAACGAAAAATTGAAATAAAATTGAAATGAAATATTTGTTGCTTATCTGATATTTGTAAGGATCAGCATGAATTCAATTTTAAAAAATGTAATTTTTCACAATTGTACAATTTACTTAATAGTCTTAACTGGAATATGTTGTTTCTTAATATGGATCTTGACAAGATGATTTTACGTTTCTATGAAATACTATTTGACTGCTTTTTAGAAACCGTTCCTTTGCGCAAAATACGAGTCTTAAACAACAGCCCACCATGGTTTGATCTTCATATAAAAACACTTAAGAATAAAAGAAATAAGGCTTGGTTAAGGTTTAATCGATACAGGACGACTGATGAAGCTCTTGATAATTACATCAAACTAAAAGATGAATTCATTAACTACTCTAATTTTCTCTATTCAAATTTCATATATAAAACAGAAAACGGACTTAAATCTAATCCTAATAACTTCTGGAAGTACGTTAATTCTAAAAGAAAATGTGACGGGTACCCAGCCAACATGAGCTATATTAATTCAACTAGCCACTCACCAGAAGTTATAGCAAACATGTTCGCCGAATACTTTCAAAGTGCTTTCAAAAATACTTCTGCTAATGATCCTAACACAACTCCAAATTTTAATATTGACCAATTTCCACACCTGAATTCAATTAACTTTACTATCTCCGAAGCAACTATACTTGACTACATAGAAAAGTTAGATGAAAGTTTTAGTCCTGGTCCTGATGGCTTGCCTTCATTCATGTTAAAAAAATGTGCAATATATATGTCGTACCCATTGTTTGTGCTGTTCAACCAGTCAATAAGTAGCTCTAGGTTTCCAGATCTATGGAAAACTGCATTTCTTTCTCCGATTCACAAGAAAGGCAAGAAAAACTTAGTATCAAACTACAGACCTATCGCTAAACTGTCCGTCATTCCTAAACTGTTTGAAGCTATTGTCTGTGATGTATTGTCTTTTCATTGCACCTCTGTTATATGTGAAAACCAACATGGTTTCGTAAAACAAAAATCTACGGTCACAAATTTATTACAATTCACGACTTTCTGTATTGATTCATTCGAAAAATTTCAACAAGTAGATTGTGTTTTTACTGACTTTAGTAAGGCATTCGACAAATTGAATCATAATATACTGCTCCACAAACTACATACTATTGGACTAAATGATCGTTTTGTTTTGTGGATATCCTCATATCTAAAAGATAGATTATATAGTGTTGTTTTTAAAACTGAACGTTCTAAATGTTTTCGAGTCAATTCAGGTGTGCCACAGGGCAGTCACCTTGGTCCGTTATTATTTGTGTTATTTATTAATGATCTCCCTTCCGTTTTAGTAAACTCTATGTCTTTAATTTATGCCGATGACGTGAAAATTTTTCGAAAAATTGACTCAACTGTTGATTGTGAACTTCTTCAAGACGATCTTAATAGATTTTGGAACTGGTGCAATACAAACAGTCTGTTTTTAAATATCGACAAGTGTAAAACCATGTGTTTTACACGCAAACATAATGTATTTTCTTATAGTTATATGTTGAATACGTCACTCTTGTGTAACTTGTCAAGCTTTACGGACCTTGGAGTAGTGTTAGACTCAAAGCTTACCTTTACTGATCACTACAATTACATAATTAAAAAAGCTAACATTACACTTGGTTTCATTAAAAGGTTTGCTCGCGAATTTCGTGATCCTTATGTCCTAAAGACTCTTTATGTCTCTTTTGTGAGATCAATTCTGGAATATGGGTGCATCGTATGGGCCCCTTACTACGCTGTTCATATCAACAGAATAGAGAGTATCCAAAAAAGATTTTTGAGATTTTGTTTGCGTTTTCTTCCATGGTTAGATAGAATCGTTTTGCCACCTTACTCTCAAAGACTTCAACTAATAAAACTTCCATCCCTTTTAAGTCATCGTGAGTACCTACAATTCTGTTTTATTGTGCGGTTAATTAATGGATCAATTACAGCCCCATCAGTCCTTTGTCGTATTAACTTTAATTTTAGTCGTTCCAGTTTAAGAAGGCAATTGCCTCTGTGTAACATTTTCAGTAGATCCAACTACGGCGCCAATAGCCCTCTCAATCTCTTAATCAATATATTTAATAAGAACTATGCCATATTAAATTCCACAAATGATAATGTTAAATCTCACTGTTTTAAAAATAGATTTTTTTTCCAATATTTATAATATACTAGTAGATATAAGATTTATGTATGTATCAATTTATGAAAATATTTCTAGTTTTAATTTAATT